>OX456525.1:155383707-155813707 GCA_949748255.1 Eustalomyia histrio
TGTACAATTTAAGCTCTTATAGTCTGAACTTGAAAAAGATAATTATTTTTTTTTTTTAATTTATTTCGCTTAAAAATTTTTTAAATTTGGTCACTTTTCATTAATTATTTATCAAATGATGTTTGAGTTTTGTTTATATTAAATAATTTGTTTTATGATTTAATTCACAAAGCCTTCTGAACAATTAGGTAGGTGTTCGTAGATAGGCCCAATTTTATATAATTCCTTGATATACTCAAAAAAAAAACTGCATTAAAAACCAGTTATATGAAAATATAAATTTAAGAAAATTTCTGTTAATTTTATGTAGGAAACTTCATTAGTTTACTGCTTAATGTTATTTAAAATACATTTGATAAAATTTTCTTTGCGTAGAGATTTATTTTAATTGAATTACTGTGTTTTTTATTTAATTTAAAATTTCAAGCGGTTTCCTTAAATTTTATATAAAACATTTTCAATTTATATTCCAAATATTATATAAAATACTTATAGTTCAGTACTTCAACTTTAAATTTCTCATCTTATTTGCAAATAACTTTTTTGTTATAATGCATATATGACAGTTTTTTTTTCTGTCAATGTTATATTGGAAACCATAACAAAGTAAATGTTGGAACAAAAATGGAAAATTTGTCAACATGATAAACCTTATACTAGCTGGCCATCATGCAGAAAAGAGATTTACTAAAAAAAATAACAAGAAAACATTGAAAAAAAAATGTACGTTTGTACAAGCACAGTTTTTTTCTTTTTTTTAATCTTTTGTTAACCTTGGCATTTTAGAAAAATATTTAAATTTCGTTTAAAAATAGTTTAGACATAAAAATAATATTTAAATTACATTTTTCTGCTGCCAAACTATATTATCAACCTTTTCTGTGCGAAAAAGAAAAATAATTGGAATATAAGGAAAGGAAAAATAAAACAAAAATTTTAATATGAACTTTAAATAATTTAGAAGGAGATAATAAAAATAATATATTTTTTAAATTAATCTGAAGAAATTTCTAAATGTCGCCCAATGTGAAGTCTCTTAAATTTGTTTTAATGCTGTAGATTTTTTTTTTTATTAATCAAAAGAATTTTTTAAATGGCGCCTAACGTGAAGTCTCTTAAATTTGTTTTAATAATTGTTCAATTCACAACGACTATTGTATCGTTGTATCTGTTGTTACAATAGTGTAAAATTGTTGTTGGTAATTTACACTTAAAAATCTGATATAACTTTACAACTTCATTTGCTTATTAAATGTTGTATTGTGTATCATAACATATCAGTCTCAAGTGAATGCCAGTTTTTTTACTTTCACCTTTATTTTGCATTTTATTTTTTCTTCGTGTTTCTATAAATTTATAAATATTTTTATTTTTCTTCTTCACTATTTGACGTTTTACAACATGAAAATACAACTGTCTGTTCACAACAAAATATTTGTGTAGTGTATTTAAATCAGTGCTGTTCATTTGATGGGACAATTGTCCCCTGCTCAACTCACATGTATTCTTACGCTCTTGCTTTTAGTCGTCACTGAAACAGCGACGAGTGAAGATGTGTAGCGGATGTATGCTGATTTTTTTTCAATGCACTGAAAAAAATTAATAGCAATGTACGAAAAATATTTTGTGATACTACAAGATCTATAAAAATCTTTAATAGACTTAATAAAAAAACCCATTTTTTTTTAAATAAAAGTTCATTTATTCCGATCAAATGTATTTGTTATTCCTTCTGAAAATTGCATTTTTTTAACAGAATAACATATGAAATCCAACATATTAAAGATATTTTATTAATATGTAAATATAATGAAATCTTTAATATCGATTAAAAAAATCTTTAACTTTTTGTTTTTATACAATAAAAAAATTTAATTTTTGTTTAATTTTTATTTCTTTAAAACAGTTTCATATTTTCAATAAAAAAAAATAAATTCATTCAGATACTAGCACTGCTTTTAACCCATTGAACATTTCTTACAGTGCAATTCTCATTTTCTCACAAAGACAACTACATTTTTATTTTTGAACAGCACTGATTTAAATACAACATACAAATTACAATATCGGCTGTGAATTGCCCAAATGTAGTTTTTTTATATGAGTGCTTAAAACTCTTTGGTGAGGTTCTACGCTTTTTTATATTAAATTGTTTTGTTACGAAAAACTGGCCAGCGATTCTTTAAAAATAGACAATTATCGTGCATTTTTTGAATACTTAAAGAAAAAGTTGTACTATACAATGCAAAATTGTTCTTTTTATTATTTTTTTGAAAATTTTAAAATTTTTATTTAATATGCTAGATATTTAACTTTAAAGGTTCATTTCATAAAAGGTTCACTTCACTCAATCCAAGCGATTTAAGAAATAGTGGGCTTAAATTGTTATTACAAAATTTCGTGCTGCCAGCTTATAAGAACACATTTTCCCCTAGTAAAGCCAACATTATATCCAAATTTTCCACTCTATTAAAACATTTATTAAGTGAATCGTTTCGGTTTCAAGTGCCATACAAAAAAAAATGTTTTCAAATTGTTTATTTTTCCTATAAAAACATCTTCACCTAATTTTGCCACAAACTTAACAATTTACCCTTATCTCTAGCATCTTTATGTTAATTTTGTTGTTATTTTTTCAAAGTACTTGTTGTTACACTATATAATGTCATTTCAATGCTACTGTTTTCATGGTTTTTGTGAGATATTTTATTTTTCTAAAACTTGTCATTTAACTGGTCTAGAAAACATTATATTGCTGTCTTCATGGGTTTTTTTTTTCTATTCATATGCTAATTAATGCAGGTGTCAACCATGTTGTTTTAACATATATTTTATTTTCTTTTCTTCTTCGCATATTTTGATATATTTAAATACATTAAATATGTAGTGTTTAAAAAAAACAAAAATTTGATTTGGAAAATGTGACCAATTATCCTTTTTTTAAGGGAGTTTTGTAGATAGATTATAAAGAATTTGAAAATTAAAGTTTATATTTTATAGTTGATCTTTTTAATACTTATATGTATGAAAATGTATTTTTAATTTAGTTCGAGATCATAGAAAAATTTTTTTTCAAATGAAAAATGTTCCTTATTTTTTGTTTTTTTTTAATATAAGAAATCATGGAGAATACACAGAAAAAGTTATTAGACACCAGCCGAATGGAATGCATTTTCTGGTCGGCTACGACTTTCATCAACATTCTTCGTGCCGAAATGTCAATTGTATTTAATTCACAAATCAACGGAATTTGAAAATTTATAAAATCAGAGTTTTTTTATAGAAAATATATGTATCTTAAGATTTTATTATTATGATTTAGTTTCTAATAATTTTTTTTTAATATGTCTTGGATTGTACAAAATCTACCTAATTTTCGTATAAAACTGGTTTTTGTTTTGACAAGAGCTAAAAACTGGTTAGTTTTTGTTTAGTCTAAATTTACGGGGTGGGGCCAAAAAACATCATCTGATTTTCTTTTGCTATAACTTTCGTTCAAAATGAAAACTCATTTGTTTTTTAAATGATTTTGTTTATTCCCACTAATAAATTTTGTTTTAATTAGTTGTGACAAATGGCCGCCGTCAGCGTGGATGCAAATTTGGGCTCTTCATCTGGCAGATACTAATTTATTCCATTTATTTAGTTGAACTCTTAATACATATTATTTTCCCACAAGAATTACTAATAAATTTTTCATCAAATTAAAAAATAGAAATAAGGAGTTACATATGTAGTTCTTAAAAATCTAATAGATCCATTGTATTTTATGTCCCTGGCAAACGTAACTAAGTTGGTCACATTATTCATAAAGAAGATTATTTGTTTTTTAAATCACATAAAGTTGTATGTTTTCATTTATTTTCACTTGCGTATTTTTTTTAACTAAATAAATTAATGCTAATTAGTTAAAGTATTAGATAGAAGCGAAAAAAATACCTTTAAACCGGTTAGACTACTCTATAAAAAAAAAATAAGTGATAATTATTGTGAAATTTAACTAAAAATATATATTTTTTTAATAATATAATAATAAGGAATTTTAATTTTTTAACTTAATATAAACATCTTTTTTTTTTAAATAACCAACAGCAATTTTTAGTTGTTGCCAAGAAATTTATTTAAATTAAATATTCTTTAAATTGCAATAATTTTGTACGACAGTTTTCACAATTTATTTAAATTAATTTATACCCAGCAAAATAAAATGGATGTTATTCTTTACGAATCTCTTTTTCAGAACATCCATAGAAGTGAATAGTGCAAATTTTTCGATTTGTAAAAACTCATTTTAAACAACTTCCAAAATGTGATATTAACTCCTACTTTGAAGTATTTGTAACAATTCCATTGAAAAGCATAACATTTTTTAATTTTAATATTTATTTATAACAATTTATAATTTTAGTAAAAAAAATCAATAATTTCGTTGGTTCATAAATTGTTAATTCCTGCAGTCATTTAATGCCTTATTGAAAACTTATTTTGCATACCAGTGATATATACTTTGTCCTGGTCGGAATAATAATTCTTGGTGTTCAAAATCACATTTTTAACTTTAAAACAAAGCCACTCCCTATTTTATCTAACAACTTCCGTAAACTAATGAAAAGGTCCATCGATCATCGATTTTTCATAATACCGAAACAAAGTACTTCCTCCCAATGACCGAAATTTTCACAACTTCGGGTTCAGTAGATGTAGTAATTAACTTCTTTTTCCTCAGCTCTTATTTTGCTGGGTATGCCTTCAAACAAATTTTTGTTTTTTTTTTTTTTATATGTAATTTAATTGGTTTATGTTTGTTTTTTTTTTAATATCCCAGGGTTTCAATTTTAATTAATTTATTGCTTTTAATATTAACTTTACTATATGTGTTTAAATTAACATTTAATATTGATTATATAGAATAATAAATTATTATAAGCAAAGTTTTTAATTTTCCAAATTTTCAAATCGAATAAAAAAAATCTATTGGATTTTTAAATTGAATAACAAAAACGAATTCGAATGATCGATTGGATTGCGAAATCTATTAAATTCCTTATGATTGCATTCAATGACTAATAAATTCAAAATTGATTGCATTTCCCTTAAGTGAATTCGATCGAATGAATTCTCTGGGACTGTTAAAAATCGAATTAATTCCATTTAAAATTAAACCGAATTCTATATTAAGGGAATTAATTCACAATAAAATTCACAATGAATTCTCTGGGACTGTTTAAAGTGAAATTAATCCGAATTCTATTTTAAAGAAATTAATTCACAATGAATCCTCTGGGACTGTTTAAAGTAAAATTAATCCGATTTAAAATTAAACCGAATTCTATTTTAAGGGAATTAATTCACAATATAATTCACAGTGAATTCTCTGGGACTGTTTAAAGTGAAATTATTCCGAATTCTATTTTAAGGGAATTAATTCACAATAAAATTCACAATGAATCCTCTGGGACTGTTTAAAGTAAAATTCATCGGATTTAAAAGTATACCGACTTCTATTTTAAGGGAATTAATTCACAATAGAATTCAAATATAGAAGGTAATGCTAAATTGAAAGGAAAAATGCTAAATCTAGCATTAAACACGCTAAAATATTAACACTAATGATGGGGAAGTTGTTTAACATATGCTTAACTCAAGTAAAATATAAGTTACCAGGTGTCATGGGAAATATATATTTTTAAAAACCCTACTCATGGAAACACCAACCAATTATTAAAACAAATATAAAAAAGCAATTGACACTTGCTTATTAAATTGGTGGGTGGGTTGCCATGTAAACTAAACCTATAGCTACTAATGGCAACAGGGAAAGAGAGACAGAATGTTAGAAATGTGCTTATAAAACTAACATGGTGAACAAACAAGTGCATTTCCTTTATGAAAAACAAATAAAATTATTTATACTACGGAAGAGCATTACAAAATATTGCATATTTAGAAGAGACCATGGAAAAGGGTTGGCAAATTTATAAATAGGAATTCAAGCATGTTATAAATATAAAACTGCTGCTAGAATGTAATAATTTTGTAATATCATAATTTAAAAACTCAAAGAGTATTATCATTTTGCAAATTTAGAGATTTTAGAAATCCTCTTCTATTTCGAAAAATTTTCTACTATTTCAAAGGTTTTATTTTAATTTTTAACGATTTTTATATGTTACAATTTACAGAATTTTTTTTTTTATAGATTTCTAAAATTATTTTATAATTTCTATTTTTAGTAGTTTCTACGACTAAAGTCATATTTTATTTAATGACTTCCACAAATTTAAATCCACAAAAAAATATGTTAATTTTTGTTTATTATATCTTTTATAAAAATTTAACATTCAATGTTAAAAATTGTAGCGCATTTACATATTTGACATGAAAACAGCATTACCATGAGCTTTTTAACGCGCTCTAAAGTGCATGTGAATGCTTTTTACTACAAATGATATTTGTAGTTATAAAATAAATATAAATAAAGGGTGTGAAAACTAAAAAAAGCTTAAAATTAATTAAAAAAATTGAAAACAACTTTCAAACCTGTTGGAATGTGTTAAAAACTAGTTACATTAAAACAAATTGATGGATTTATTTTAAATCGTGTAAAAATTTGTTAAATTTGCTTTTGATTTTTACAATTTGGTTAATTTTGGTAAATGTTTTTCGAACATGAATAAAATGAGTAAATTTTTATCAAATGTCAAAGAATTTCAATAGTTATTTGTGAAAAAAAATATTCTAAAATTTAAAAACTTTTATAGAAAATTTTTCTCATAATACGAAAAATTCCAGTCGAGAAAATGCAAATAATTATAAGGCCTATTTTTTAATATAAAAAAGGTACATTTTTAATAAAAGATACTTTAAAAAAAAAAGATACTTTTTAATAAGGCACTATTTCTGTAAAATCTACTTTTTTTTAATAAAAGGTACTTTTTAATAAGGTACTTTTTAATAAGGTACTATTTCTATAAAAGGTACTTGTTTATTAAAAGCTACTTTTTTAATTAAAGGTACTTTTTTATTGAAAGGTGTTTTTTAATTAATGGCACTATTTTAATTAAATATATTTTTTAATGAAAGGTACTTTTTTAATAAAAGGTACTTTATCAATGAAAGGTTCTTTTGTAATAAAATGTATTTTTTTTATAAAATTACTCTTTTAATTAAAAGTATGTACTTTTTTAATTACAGGTACTTTTTTAATAAAAGGTAGTTTTTAATCAAAAGTACTTTTTTAATAAAAGGTAGTTTTTAATCAAAAGTACTTTTTAAATAAAAGGTACGTTTGTAATAAAATTTACTTTTTTATAAAAGGAACTTTATTAATTAAGGGCACTTTTGTAATAAAATTTACTTTTTTATAAAAGGTACTCTTTTAATTAAAGGTATGTACTTTTTTAATTAAAGGTACTCTTTTAATTATAGGCACTTTTTAAAAAAAGGTATTTTTTAATCAAAAGTACTTTTTTAATAAAAGGTACTTTTTGAATTAAATGTACTTTTTTAATCAAAGGTCCTTTTTAATAGGTACATTATTAATAAAAGGTACTTCTGTAATAAAATGTACTTTTTTAATAAAAGGCAGTTTTTAATCAAAAGTATTTTTTTAATAAAAGGTACTTTTTTAATAAAAAGTACTTTTTTTTAATTAAAGATACTCTTTTAATTAAAGGTACTTTGTAAAAAAAGGTATTTTTTAAAAAAAGGTATTTTTAATCAAAAGTACTTTTTTCATAAAAGGTACCTATTTAATCAAATGTACTTTTTTAATCAAATGTCCTTTTTTAATAGGTACATTATTAATAAAAGGTACTTTTTAATAAAAGGTACTTTTTTAATAAATGGTACTTTTTTAATAATAGGTACTTTTTTAATAAAAGGTACTTTTTTAATAAAAGGTACTTTTTTAATAAAATGTACTTTTTTTAATAAAAGGTACTTTTTTTAATAAATAGCACTTTTTAATAGAAGGTACTTTTTTAATAAAAGTTACTTTTTTTAATCAAAGGTACTTTTTTAATAAAAGGAACTTTTTTATTCAAAGCTACTTTTTTATTTAAAGGTAATTTTATTTTCGGAATCTTTAATTTTTTTAAACGATGTCTGTAAAAGTCACGGATTAAGAAACGTGACCATAACGTATCTTCGGACAATCTATATTTTTTTTAAATTAAACGGGTAACGTATAAACTTAATTAAGCTACTAAACCAAATGAAATGAAACTTTCAGCTTTACATTTCATTGTGATCGTTTCAATTCGGACCAATGTTCCAATTTATTTATTCGGTTGTACGTTTTTATACATTTATGGTGGATAAATTTTCAGAAAAATAATCAAAGCTTAACACTAGCTATATGATCATGTATGTTCATGTATATTTAAATTTTCCTTGGCATGAAAAATTAAAAAAAAAAGTAAACAATAAATAAAATATTAACTTTGCGTTGGGCTCCATTTTAAAAATGTTAATAATTAACTAAGCATAGTTTTAGATTTTAGATTAAAAAATCTATACAAATTTAGTACAAATATTGGGAAAATATCAATTTTATTTTAAATAATTGCATATTTAAGAGAATTTTCGTTTAACTCTTTGTTGGAAAAAAAATCGCTCTTACAAAACATAAATAAAAACACAATATTCCATAAAATTCTTATAAAAAAAATATACACATAATATTGTCACGGTATTGTTTTGCATTTGCTTGATATTTATTGACTCATTCATATCGCCTACAACTAACAAAAACCATACCTTACCAACAGCTCTATATACAACTCTACCATACCAACCAAAATATACAAACTAACCCGGCTAAGTAAAACGTACGTACAATACAAACAAAACTAAACAATAGGTTTGTTCCACGTAAATTACCAAGGGGACGTAATCTTAGCACAATAGATTTTTATTGTCGAAAATTTTATAAATGAGATGAAAGTGTAATTATGTTAATCTTTTTACCATAACGTAGTTTTTGTTCGGGTAAATCTATTAAATTAGCAAATTACTCTCAAATCAGCTGTTTTGCATTTGTGAAATAAAAAATTAATCAAATTCATTAAAAAAAAAAGGATTTGCTCTTTCAAATATCACTTTCTATTTTTTATTCTTTAATACTTTCCCTATTTGAATCTTTAGAAAAGCTTGTTTTATATGAATAACTTTGACGTTTATTTTTGAGCTCGAAATGCGATTTTGTGAGTTCTCGGCATTTTCAAAATTTTTATCTCTATTTTAGAAATTATTTTTACTAGACTTTACCCATAATAACGCGGAACAAACCTTATATAGCCAATGTTGTTATCTTTACTTACTTACTAACCTATCCAGTCGACAACGTTATACAAAGTCAGTCAGTAACTACAATATCATATGAGAATGCATGCATAACATAGACTTTAAAATGTTTAGGCAAATCAGTTTACGTTTGTTGTTTTGGCCAAACAAAACATTTACAACGCAAAAACGGTTAACAATGGTTATATAAAATAATGTTCTTTAAACGGCTTAAAATTAAAATTTTTACAATTGAAAAAAAAAAACGAAAACCAGAAAAATTATAAATGAAAAAGCAACAAAAAATTTTAAACACGTAGTCGTAAAGTGTTGTTGGTGGTGATATATTCTAACTAAATGTAATGTAATAAATAGTAAACAAAATAATTGAAGTGAATGAACTGGAAATAATAAAAATAAATTTAAATAGAAATATAGGCCATATGACCAAAATTATTTGGAAATTTAAGCCATATTGAGAGAAATTAAAAACAAAAAATGTATTTGTAATTGAAACAAGGAAAATAAATTCGAAAAAGAAAAGAATAAATATGTGAATATTAAAATTATCAATATCTAAAGTAGGCAATCGAAATTTTACAAAGCATTAAGGCAACTCACGATGGTGTTTATTGTGCACACAATGCAAAAATACTTAGTTTGCATCATCATATTTATTTAAGGCTGAGATAATGAAAATAACAGCCTGAGTAGTTTTTTGCACCGTTTGCAAATCACGAACATAAATACCCTCAATATATTTAAATGATCGAAATGAATATATAAATTTAAAAAAGACAACCGTGGGGGCCATCTGTAAAAAAAAAAATATAATTAATATTTAATATTTACTTGGGAATATAAAACAGTGTTTGAAATTGTTTATTAATTAATTGAAATTAGTTTGAAATATAATATACAATTCTAAGGTCTTTGAGCCGCTGTACAATTAAAAGTTAAAAAAAGTACCTTAAAATAATAAATAAATAAATATGATTCTTAAAATTAAAAATAAATAGCAAAAAATTAATAAAAATTTCTTAAAATTATTAAGTGTAGTTTGATATTTATAAAAAAAACTTTACATTTATAGTTGCTAATAATTTAAAATAAACCTGTGTGAAAAAGAAAATATTTTTTCAAACTCTCAAATATTTATATGAAAACTGTGTTTTTAAAATTTTAGAAAAATCATTAAAAAATACAATTTTTTATATACACTCACAATATTATTTTCGTTAAAAACAACTTAAAATACATATTAAATTAATCGAAAATACAGTCAAAAAGAGGACTACTGATTTTTTATTATATTTAACCCATTTTGTTGTTTATTTTCAATCATTGTTTAATAACCAACAAAAGTAGTAAAAAGAATAGAAAGTCGTTTAAAATAACCATAATTTTTTTACTTACAAAATATTAGAAAAAACTACTTTTGTGGTTTGTTTTTCAATTTAACATTTTTTTTATTTTTGTGTAATTACACAACACACACAGATGTATATATTTTTATTGGCTTTGTGTGTATGTATATTTGAATAATTTCTTGTAATTTTTATTGAAATAATTTTGTACCCAGCAAAATAAAATGGATGTTATTCTTTACGAATCTCTTTTTCAGAACATCCAAAGAAGTTAATAGTGCAAATTTTTCGATTTGTAAGAAGTCATTTTAAACAACTTTCAAAATGTTGATATTAACCCTTACTTGTAAAAAAAAAAACAATTATTTAGTTGATCCATAAATTGTTAATTCCTGCAGTCATTAAGTGCCTTATTGAAAACATATTTTGCATACCAGTGATATTCACTTTGTCCTGGTCGGAATAATAATTTTTGGCATGTTCAAAATCAGATTTAAAACTTTAAAACTAAGCCACTCCCTATATTTATTTTGTAGTCCCTATATTTAACAACTTCGTAAACTAATGAAAAAGTCCATCTGCTAATCGATTTTTCATAGAACCGAAACAAACTACTTCCTCCCAATGACACGCCAATGTTAAAATCATTAATGATTCACCGAAATTTTCACAACTTCGTGTTCAGTAAATGTAGTGTTAAACTACTTCTTCCTCAGCTCTTATTTTGCTGGGTATATATACAAACTATTTTGGTAAAAAAAAAAAAAACAAAAAAGAATTATATGAATTTCAATTTTTAGAAACAGAAAACATAAAATTTTATATTTAACAGAAAATATCAACTCCTACTGAATGTCTGTAAATTTTAATAGTTTGTTTTTTGAATGACTGATTCAAATAGTTAAAAAATATATTTCCATGAATTTCAATTGATTCTTCATTTAAAAACAAACTTTACGTATTACTTTTTAAATAAACTACAGTCGGTAAAGGAAAATATATTGTGAGTGTACGCTATTTTGAAAAAAAAAATCATATAACTCAATTTTTCAGTACATTTTCGATTGTTTCGGCTCGAATCTCTTCAATGGCAACATGTTTCAATGCTGTAATTGAAGCGAAGCCGCGTATAACGTTTAAAGCGACAATTTTTACAAAACCTGTTTTTTTTTCAGATTACTGTTAGAATAACTTTCTATTATGACTTAAAAATTAAATTAGGCAAAATTATGCAGGATTTCGTTATTAAAATGCAATCTAAAGAAGTCAGTCAGTGGGATACACCACACAAGTTCTAAAAAGTTTTTTCGATTTCTCAACAATTTCAATTTTATCGCTTACAACATTATTCGCGGCTCTGCTTCAATTGTCTCTGGCTGGTTTGCGTAAAATTTATTCTTAATGGCTCCCCACAGAAAATAATCTAAAGGGCTCAACTCACAGCTTCGAGGCTGCCAATTGATATCACATTTACGGCTGATTATTCGATTTTCAAAAACAGTGCGTAAAAAATCGATGGTTGGGTTGGCTGTGTGACATGTGGCCCCGTCTTGTTGAAACCAAATGTCATCTATGTCATTCTTTTGAATTTTTGGAAAAAAAATTTCGTTGAGCATGGTGCGGTAACGGTCACCGCTGACGGTAACGGCGACTCCTTGCTCATTTGCTAAGAAAAATGGCCCAGTAGTGGTAGTCACATGAATGATATTGTGTTCCATTCTTAAATGACAAAGTTCAACCTTTCCAATAAAACCAGAATTTTTGAAAAAAATAATCAGTACTTTTTTTTATAACCAATTCAAATTTAAAATTTTAAAGGGCCCACCCTATATATGGAGAATTTCCAGACGATGGGGAGAACCCCGCCGCCTATATAGTGTTTGACTTTGGTCTTCTTATTATGTCTAAAAGGAGAACCAAAGTTTGCTTAAGTGACTTATAACTTAAATTAAAATTAAAATGGTTGGTACAATTGTAAACCCATAAATATATGATGCCCTAAACAATGCGTTGTTTTAAAAAAAGTTAGAATCGCTTTAAATCATTTGTCAAAGAGTTTTCGGTGGGCTGAAAACAAGTCCGATCTTAGATATTTAAAGTTCAATATAGTGGACTCAATATGGCGAATGAGTTTTTAAAAATTTATTATTCAGGGTATTGCTTATACTGATGTTACCATCAAATTAAAAACCAAATTTAAATGACAAAACCAATATGGCAAATGACTTTTATGTCTTGCATATGTAATTATAAAAAATTTAAATACAAAATATTAGATAATAAAAATTATTTTAATGAAAAAACCCTCGTAAAGTCGCTTGAAAAGATCAGGTGTCATATGGGCTTAACTATTAAATATTTTTATTAAAAGCGCCTCAGTAAGCTAGTTCGATAGGGTTCGATTCCCACCAGAGGCTCTGGTCTGTTTTCGCTTACTATAAAAAAATTTATTAAATTTCAATTTACAAATCAAATATTTAAATATCCGAATGGATTCTTTAAGAACAAGTTATATAATAATTCGTCTACATTGTTGTAAAAAATTTGAAATTTTCTTCATATAAAAACCTTTTATTCCTTGAAAAAAAAAATAGCCGCTGGACTTTTTTTATTAAAAAATTCTTAAACAAATCAAATAAATTGCATAATATAAGAAGAAAAAAAAACATTTATAAACTGTCAAAAAAAAAGTTCTTTAATTAAAAACACGGTTTAAAGTTTCACTTTTATCTCTTGTGTAATTTGCAAAAATGATGTCAAAAATATATAAAAATATTATCTAAACCTTCAAATATTTTTCTTTATCAGTTTCATTAAAATTTTTGTTTTTTTTTTGGGTAAATTTTGTTCTATATACATATTAACCTAAAACACGTAATCGTGCTTTTTTCTCAATAAGACGTAAGCATTTTTTTTTTTTTTTATCATAAAAGTCAAGTACAATTTACAACAACAAAATAATAACAATCAGCTATAACAATAATTTAAAACAAATAATTTGTTTTAAAATGGCATTTTTTTTTTGTTGGCAGTAAAATGTTGTTGTTGTTTAAAGTGAAATCAATTAAAACTAAGTTAAACCAAAAAATTCAGATAATTAAAAATGCACATAAAAAATTTCTCTTGTTTGTAAATTTAAATTGTTTTAAATAACAAAACAAATGATTTCACTTGGTTGCAAACTTAATTTTTGATTTATTTAGTTTTTAAAGATCTACAAGATTTTTTTTTTTTTTTAATTACACCAAATTCATAAACATTTACAAACACTCCACCATTGACAACTTATTGGGATGCCAAGCTTTTAACTGAAGACCTTCTTACGATAATAGCTTTTGCTATTATTGAGCCCATTCTAAATATGTCTGATAAACTGAAAGGAACTTGTTTGTAAAGGTTATCTGACGTTTTTTATACTCAAGAAGCAATTAATACTTCAGATAAAATAGAGGCAATAGAGAAAATAGGAACAACCGCGTAGAACACAGAAAAATATAATGTAACCTTTTAGAAAAACGAATTGGTTGAGATATTGTATTTTTAGCGTTCAGACGCATAACAAGAGCAGGAAGTTGGAGTATTTAAAGACACCAAGAAATATGTGCTCAAAATACAATATAATACTTTTTTTGAATGGATCAACGAATCCAAGATTCAATAAAATTTCAAGTAGTGGCAGTGCTAACATTTTAAGATTCGCAAACGAAAAATTTACTCATGACTATAAAAAACTTTTTGAATTAATAATATAGTAATATTCTTAGGAAGCAAACTTCCCAGAGAAATCAAATTTAAAAAACCTGGGGCTTTTCATTTAGCCACATGGACGGCCAAGGCAATTTATTATTTCAAAATTCTAATATTTCGAGACCAATTTGCTGATATAACCGAAACTGGGTTATCGATTTTGAATTCTATTTCATTTTTTTTCTCAAATAACCGATATTGCATAATTAAAACACATTTAAAAATTTAGAGCAATTATTTTAAATTTAAATGAATTTTAAATTTAAATCAAATTTTCATATCAGACTTTTGTTTTTATAAATATTTTTGGTCTCCTGTCAAAAATAAAAATTAAAAAATTAAAAATTGTTATTTTAATATCTGATTTGTGATCAAATAGAATCAAAAAAAAAAAAATTGTAGTGTCCATGGGGCCCACTTGACACCCTATACTTAAAACAAATTACAGGTTAAAATAATATTTTTAATCGATGATTTTGCCGCATATGTTGCGGCATGAAAAAAAAACTAAAAGCTGAACTGTATCCTTTAAAAAAAATTATGGTCAATTATGTGAAATTTGTTTCGTATTTCCTAAAATAATTAAATCAGTTAAGAAGTTAATAAAAGAAGTGAAGCTTTGTTTGTATTCTTTAAAATTTCGGAAAATAATTCCTCCATATATCGTAAAGCCACCATAATATAATATTATATAGCTCAGCCGCTGTTTTATTGAAAATTTCATAAAAATATAAAATTTTTATAATTAATACAACAATTGTTTTTAATTAAATTTTAATTAAATTATATATACATACAGAAATCTTTTAAAAAAAAATCAACAGAATGTTAATGAAACGTCGAGAAAAATATGTAATAAAAATAATTGAAAAATATAAGGCCTAGTTAGCTTAAAATTAAATAAAAAAAAACAAAACCCGTTTAAGTTGAAATCCCAATATATTTTCCGTTACCGACTGTAGTTTATTTAAAAAGTAATACGTAATCTTTGTTTTTATTAGAGAATCAATTAAAATCCATAGAAATATATTTTTTAACTATTTGAATCAGTCACTCAAAAAACAATCTATAAGAATTTACAGACATTCAGTAGTTGATATTTTCTGTTGGATGTAAAATTTTATGTTTTCTGTTTCTAAAAATTGAAATTCATATAATTCTTTTTTGTTTTATTACCAAAATAGTTTGTATATATACAAAATCATTTAAATAAAAATTACAAGAAATTATTCGAATATACATACACACAAAGCCAATAAAAATATATACATCTGTGTGTGTTGTGTAATTACATAAAAATAAAAAAAATGTTAAATTGAAAAACAAACCACAAAAGTAGTTTTTTCTAACTTTTTATCAGTAAAAAATTGATGGTTATTTTAAACGACTTTCTATTGTTTTTACTACTTTTGTCGATTATTTAACAATGATTGAAAATAAACAACAAAATGGGCTAAATATAATAAAAAATCAGTAGTCCTCTTTTTGACTGTATTTTAAGTGCAAGTGTATTTTAAGTTGTTTTTAAAGAAATAATATTGTGAGTGTAGTAAAATTTGTTTAACAAAATATTCCATTTTTGTAAAAGCAATTTCAAATAACTATACAAATTTCTTTCCAATTTTTGGGATTCTCAAATTAGTTCGTATTAACCGAGTTCGTCTTTACTGTATTTAAATATTCAATTATAACTTTATTTCGTTTTTTTAAATATGCAATAAACCCACAATGACTCATGTAAATTTATTTTATTGTAAAAAAAACTGCGTAGATATTTAAAAAAAAACTAAAAAAGTAACAATATTGCATTTAAATCCTAAAGCTATAATATCCATTAAATGTTTCTTTGAATTTTTGTTTTTTTTTGTATACAAAACATTACTGAATAATTTAATGCTAAACACGTACTTTCAATTGTAAAAAGGTAAATAAAAAAAAAATAAATTTATAAAAAAATATAAATATTTTTTTCTGGATACACAGAGAGAGAGAGAGAGAGAGAAACCCATAATTAAATCAATTATTATAACATATTTAAATTAACATCTTATTTTTTTACAAACATTTTTAAATTATGTATTAATTTTATTCAATTAAATATGATTCTTGTTAAAAGCAGTTTCTATTTAATTTAATGTTGTTTCTACTTAATTTTAAAACTATTGGTGCATAATCATAGTTAAAATAAAGTATACTTTAAGAGTTCTAAAGTAGACTTTTCTTAAAAGTATACTTTAGGCATACTATAGACAAGTAAAAGTATACTTTAATCGCTAAAGTCTGCTTTAAAATTAAAACTAGCTGAAGTTGACTCTATCCAATTTAACAACACACAACAGTTGTTTTCCGCCAAGAAATTTTTTGTGAAAAAAAATGTGTGAATTGCAAATTACTAAAAGAAATATTATAACAATAAATACGATATTTTGCATAACATTTATTAAGTTAATAAATTTTTATTAATAAAAATAAAATTTTCAATCCTTTTTTATAAAGTTTTTTTCTTTTTACATTTTGCAAATCTTTTATTTACACACTTCATTTTTTTCGGCAAATATAAAATCAGCTGATCAATGTTGCCACCTGCTTCTTTGTTTAGTACAAAATGTATGCGGGCATTTGGTACATTTGATGTGATACCCATTTAAAGCCTGTTTAACTTAAAACTGGCTTTAATTCTGACTATAATAGCAAAATAGATAATAACAAGTTTTTAGTTTAAAGTTGTTTTTAAAAAAAGCCGACTTTAGTGCGGGATTATGATTACGGGCCATTGTATTTATTTTTTGTGTGTATGTAAATATGTTGAAACTTTGAATAATTTTCTTAAAGAAATAATGAAATTGATAAAATAAATATTTACAAAATTAATTTACTAAAAATAATAAGTAAAAAAAAAATAAACAACTCAATATTATGATTAAAATAAAAATGCACACTGAGATAATTATCTTAATGATACTATTGAACTTTTGCTTAAAATCCAAAAAGTTTCACTGGAACTTGTACATTGAAACTTTTTATTGAAATAATGTATTTTTCCATATAAATTTATGAAAAATTTTGCTTTATTCACTAAAAGTTTCTATCAAGAAGTTTTTTAAAATGTTTATATAATTTTAATATATTTTTCATTAATTGTGTGAGAAAAAGCTAGTTGGCTAAACAAACTTAATTAGTTTTTTCCAATAAATTTGTCTCTTTGTAAAAAAAAAAATCAATAAATCTAATGAATCCAATGAATAATTTTAAAATATTTTTCATTAATTGTGTGAGAAAAAAAATTAATTAGTTTATTTCCAATAAATTTCTCTCTGTGTAAAAAAATCAATAAATCCAATGAAAAAAATATGAATAGTTTAAAAAGTTATTTCAAAATTATAAAATATTAAAATAAATTCGATACGAAAATAAAGAGAATTAGCTATTTTTAGCTAGGCTGATACACATGTATTTCGATCCGGCAAAAGATCTCCTTAGAAACCAAAGTTTTAGAAAAGCTATAGCCTCAATTTAAAAAATAATATCAGAAAAATAAGAATAATTTCTGATTCCATTTTAGATATGTTATGACTTAATATTTTTGAAGATGTTTTTTTTTTCAAATATTCGCAAGTACATAACGATTTTGCATTTTTGCAATATTTCTGTAAAGATAATGTGCATTTTTCAAAATAGAATCTTAAAGTAGAAAATCTAAGATTTCGTATGAGATATGTAAAAATCGAATGATATTTCAAAAAGTTACAGCAGTTTGAACATGAGCTATTTTTTTTCTCAAAGTTACCAACTTTGAGCCGCGATTCAACGAGAACTAAATAAAATTTAAAAAAAAAAAAACATAAAACACCGCAGCTGTCAAATTTAAAGTGAAAATTTAAAAAAATAATTAAAGCAAAATGGTAGTCTCAACTCTGAGTATAACTTTGGATACCACACCAACAAATGTGTCAACACAACAATTACAACCAGAAATACCACAACGAATAGACGATAATTTTAGCAACATTAACAACAATAATATTAATACAATAAATGAGGGTGTCAACTCAAATATTAATTTATTATTAACTGACAATAATAATGCCAATACAACTTTTAAAATAATAAACCCCACAAACTTAAACAATACAGCAACGACTGCAATGATCAATAATGAAAATTTCAATAATGATCACAATAATACAACTAAAACAACTGTCATAATGGAAAATAATAATAATAACAACCACAACAACAATAATAATGTATTAAATAGTAACCAAAGTGCCAATATCAATGATAATAATAATAAACTTATAGAATTAGTGGAAAATCAAAATAATGTAAAACAAATCGATTGTGATATTAATAATGGTTTAACTAACCAAATTACTGCGACGACATCATCAGTAATTAAATGTGATAATATGAATGCTTTTGAAATGCAACAATTATCAACAAGCAATAATAATAATAATATTCCTAAAGTTGCTGCCAATAAATCATATGTTGTCGATGACATACAACAGCAGCAGCAGCAATATCTTGTGCGTAGAAATTCTTCACAATTAAAAAGGGGTGTACCCATAACACGGTCACAATATTTAAAACAGCAACAGGCAAGTTGTTTTCTTTTTTTTTATTCAAATAAACCTGATATAAAATATTAGGGGCAATCATTTTATAGAAAGTTTTTTTTTTTTAAATTTCAACAATTCTTAGAGAAAAAAAATAAGTAAATAATTTACTTGAAATTCAAGTAATTTATAATATTTTTTAGTAAAATTATGCAAAAACTTGTAAAAATTTATCAAGTGTTTAGGTAGAACAAATAAATACTTGGTAAATTTTCCTATTGTTTTTTGTCAAAGATTTTTTTTTGGTGTAAATACAATATATGTATTTAAATCATGGTTGGCATTCAATATTATTTTTTAATAACGGTATTTGGCTACAGCAGCCGATATAAAAATTTTTATAAAAGTGATGCGATGCCTTTTGCATGTGTCTTTCGATATTACCAGTTTTTTTGCATTATTTTACCGCTTTAATTTTAAAATATCTTGAACAAACATTAAAATTGCGCTAAAACACCGATTTTTAACTGTATTTTGCAGATAACACAAAATTTAATAGACAGTATTATAAAAAACACGTGATATTAAAAGACACGCACTATTGGAATTGCAACTTTTAAATTTTTATATCGATATTGATGTGGGCTTGGTAAAGAAAAGTTATTGCTTGCCAACTGTGATTTAAATCAACTCTAGTGTACAACGGTTAATTTTTTTGTCAACTTGTAAACGAAACAGAATAATAATGTTACAAAAAAATATAACTTTTTAACAGAAGAAATTACCGCCACATGACAAAATTCTTGTTTTGCGTCAAAAAACAGAACAGTCTTAGTATAAATACTACCGAATAATATAAAACATCTTAATATATTCGATTTTTTTATAAATAATTAAATATATTTATTTTTTTGTAAGATTTAATTGTAAAGACAAAAAAAATACAAATAAATTGTAAGCTAAACAGATACTGGAGAGAAAAATATCTCTTATATACTCTTTGCACTAAAATAAACATAACAATTTTGCAGTCAGTATTTTCTCTCACAGCGACAACTGTTATTCGTCACGTTATTATTCTGGGGCTCACTTATTAAAAGCATATAATTTCGAAATTTTATTGCTAGTCATTGTTATTGCTAATTTTGTTAATAATCTGAACTTCCCTACTACTACATAGTATGAACTGCAATATTTCATATTTGTATTTTAAATAATTAATATAAAAAAACATACGGGTTTAAGAATAAACAACATTTTTAAAAACGCAGTTTTTGCAAGGTCTGTTGTTGGTTAATGAAAATTTAATGTTTTTTATTGTAACAATTTACTCTGATGATCTCATCAAAATATAATTTAAATTTGTTTTTAAAATTATTGAAATGTTAATATGGTTTAAGTGATAAAAACTTAAACAAATTTTATTGTTGCTAGACTTGGTTTAACAGTAAATTAGATTTAATTCATTAACGTTTACTGGAATCTATAAAAAACGAATAAAAATAATAAATTGTTCACTGGGGTTAAACTTTTAGGTATAATTGTGTTATTTTTAAAGTAATTTTTTATAAAATAAAATATATACAGTGTGCAGCATAAGTCAAGGTACCCCAGCTGATACAAGCAAGTTCATAAATTTTACAAAAAAAAATATGTGGTGACATTTCTTTTATTTATTATATTATTAATGTACTTATTCATATACAGCAATAAAACAAAAATATATTCGTGTATACAACAAAACAAAAAAACTAGACGTTGAAAATGTTGGTAACTCTATGTTTTTGCACAGCAAAAGTGTTGGTACCCTTTAGTAAATCTTGCAAAACTATTGACAACGCTATTTTTTCTGGAATTTTTCTTTTGATATTTGTAACGGTACTTATAAAATGCAATCAGTGGTATTTCTTATTACTAACGCGTAGCAAAAAAACGAGTTTTATTAATATAAAATAATTTCAAAAATGTCTCGAAAGGAATTAATAATTGAAGAACGTAATATTACAATTAACAACCACAAAATGGGAAAATCTTACGCCGAAATATCCAATATAACAAACCGAAGCAAATCAACAGTACAAAAAGTAATAAATCGCTTTAAAAAAGAAAAACGATTTGAAAATTAGCCAAGAACAGGACGCCCTCGAAAGCTTACTAATAGAGAAGAAAGAAAAATAGAAGCTATAATTAAGAAGGATCCATTTAAAAGTGCACCAAAGATTGCTGCAGAATTAAAAGAATCTTTAGACAAAAGTGTCTCTGCGGATACAGTACGCAGATCGATCAAAAGAGCCGGGTACAATGCACGCACAGCACGCAAGAAACCCTTTATTAACGAAGTAAATAGAAAGAAGCGGATAGATTTTGCTAATGAATATAAAACCAAAACAAACGAGTTTTGGGATAAAGTTATTTTCTCAGATGAGTCAAAATATAACATTTTTGGCTCAGATGGACGTGCCTTAGTATGGAGAAAAATAAATGAAGAGCTTAATCCGAAGAATACGCGTAAAACTGTTATACATGGAGGTGGTGGTATCATGGTATGGGGTTGTATGTCAGCCGCAGGTGTGGGTAACTTGGAATTTATAGAGGAAACAATGAATAAAACTGTATATTTAAATATTCTTAAAAATAATTTGAATCAAAGCGCTGAAAAATTAAAAATTCGTAATGATTATTACTTCCAACAGGACAATGATCCTAAGCACACTGCTGCTGATGTCAAGATGTGGCTTGCATACAACACTCCCCACATGCTTAATACCCCTCCACAAAGCCCCGACCTAAACCCCATTGAGCACTTGTGGGATCATTTGGAAAAACGGTTGCGTAATCATCAAATTTCCAACAAAACTCAGCTCAAAACATTGCTCATGAGTGAATGGCAACAAATATCTTCCGATTACACAAAAAAACTTGTGTATTCAATGCCGAATCGACTAAATGAAGTTAGTCGTCTTAAGGGATATCCTACTAAATATTAGGTATAAAATTGTGATAAGTTATCTAAACATATTAACAATAACATTTTTATTTTTAAAGGGGTACCAACACTTTTGCTGTGCAAAAACATAGAGTTACCAACATTTTCAACGTCTAGTTTTTTTGTTTTGTTGTATACACGAATATATTTTTGTTTTATTGCTGTATATGAATAAGTACATTAATAATATAATAAATAAAAGAAATGTCACCACATATTTTTTTTGTAAAATTTAAGAACTTGCTTGTATAAACTGGGGTACCTTGACTTATGCTGCACACTGTATATTTATATTTGTTTTTTTTTTGCTTTAAAGCAAAAACCAAAAATTCCTGAAATTTTTATCATGTGAACATTTTCCAAATTTTTTTTTAAATCCCAAATTTTAATGAATGAATTGAAATTTTAGCTTTAGGAGTCATATTCATGTTATTGATATTTACTAAAGCTTGTTTTGAAGAATTGTTTTAATTTTCAGGAATTTAAACATAAAAAAACATGCAATAATCTGCATATTTGCATATAACTAACACAAATTTACAGCAATTTTGAATACTACCAATGGTTTTTTATTATGTATTTTGCTCATGTAATATTTTTTTTTTTTTTAGTTTTTCACTTTAAACTTTTAACTTTAAAAAAAGTATATTTCAATCCGTGGACAAATTTCAAAGTTATAAAAAAAAATAATCACAAGAGTACAGAGGATCAAAATTCTGATAACATTGAGACTAAAAATGGGACAGTTTTTTGCATTTTTGCGATGAGTATAAAATGAAGAGGAGATAAATATATTGGTAAAATAAGAAAGAGGAAAAAGTTTTCGATCAATTTTAAAAATGTGAATACTCAGAAAATATACAAAATTCAGTTTGTAATATTGAACATATAATATTTTTGTAAAAACAAAAAATACTTTTTAAAAATGCACCAACAATACAATTTGTAAATATAACAAACTTTTTGTTATTTTTTTTTTAATTTTTATTTTTAAAAGAATTTTTTTATGAAAAATAACAATTGTTAGAAAACGAATTTGAATTATAACAGAATTTTGTATATTTTTTTTTTTCTGTGTACGTTTATTACTTGGAAATCTGAGAGTTCGCCTTTAAATAGTTGTTAAAGCGCAGCATTTTTGTTGTCTTATTTGTAAACTAATGTTATTATATAATTTATAACTGTGTGGCAATTTTGTTAAGAAAATTCTTAAGAGTACTCTAAAACCAGACTTGGGCATTATAAATTACATTTTTTAATTATTATTTACTTGTGTAATTTTTATATTTCATTAGTCCTTTCAGATCTACACAGAAAAAATTTACAAAATTTTATTTGTAATATTAAACATCTTACATGAAATATTTTTGTAAATACAAATAATTGTTTTTTAAAGGCACCAAAAAACTTTATTTATTTTTTTTGTAGCTTCAATTTTTATTTTCTCAAAATTTTTGTAAGAAAAAAAAACAATTTAAAAACAAAAACTTGTTATAAATCGAATTTGAATTTTAACAATTGGGCAATTCACAACGGGTATTGTATGTTGTATTGAAATACACTATACAAATATTTTATTGCTAACAGTCAGTTGTATTTTCATGTTGTAAAAAGTCACATAGTAAAGAGGAAGAATTAAAATATTTATTAATTTATAGAAACAAGAAGAAAAACAAAAAAAATATGAAAGGCATTCACTTGAGACTGATATGTTATGATACACAATACAACATTTAATAAACACAGCAAATGGAGTTGTAAACTTGCATCAGATTTTTAAGTGTAAATTACCAACAACATTTTTACAGTATTGTAAAGTGTTATATTTTTTCTGTGTACGAGTACATTAAGATTTCTGAGGAATTATGAACTATATTGGGTATTTAATTAGGAAGTTTTTATACTCACAAATGTGACATGGCTCTTAAAGGATTAATGCAATCGAGAAATAACACAAGTGAATAATTACAAAATATTATTGATAACTCCCAAGTCGGTTAAAACCCCACATGAACGGTTACAAAAATTATACGTGAGAATATTTAAAATAAATATTTTTGTAAAAATCTTTTAAATTGTATTGTATATTGGCATTTTTTTATGACAAAAACTTTTTCCAAACATGTACTTCAATACTGTTTTAGGATTTGAAGATACTCTCTGAAATTAAAATTTTTTTAGGGATTCTGAAAGAATAACCTTTTTCATATTAAAGAATTATTTTTTAAATGTAAAATATACTCAAAACTACACCTTTTCCAATTGTATTACAGAAATAGTCAATTGTATTTCAGAATAGTCAATTGTATTTCAGAATAGTCAATTGTATTTCAGATATAGTAAATTGTATTTCAGAAATAGTAAATTGTATTTCAGAAATAGCCAATTGTATTTCAGAAATAGTCAATTGTATTTTAGAAATAGACAACTGTATTTCAGAAATTGTCAATTGTATTTCAGAATAGTCAATTGTATTTCAGAAATTGTCAATTGTATTTCAGATATAGTTAATTGTATTTCAGAAATAGTCAATTGTATTTCAGAATAGTCAATTGTATTTCAGAAATAGACAACTGTATTTCAGAAATAGGCAATTGTATTTCAGAAATTGTAAATTGTATTTCAGAAATAGTCAATTGTATTTCAGAATAGTCAATTGTGTTTCAGAAATAGTCAATTGTATTTCAGAATAGTCAATTGTTTTTCAGAAATAGTCAATTGTATTTCAGAATAGTCAATTATATTTCAGAAATAGTCAATTGGATTTCAGAATAGTCAATTGTATTTCAGAAATAGTCAATTGTATTTCAGAAATTGTAAAGTGTATTTCAGAAATTGTCAATTGTATTTTAGAAATAGTCAATTGTATTTCAGAAATACACAACTGTATTTCAGGAATAGTCAATTGTATTTCAGAAATAGTCAATTGTATTTCAAAAATAGTCAATTGTATTTCAGAAATAGACAATTATAATTTTTGGTTAAATTGTTAATGGAATATTGTGTGTTATCGGATCTTAGGGGTAATTTAGCAGTTTTTTTAAGAAATTTGTGATTCGCAAAATTGGATCAAAACTGTAATTTTATTAAATTTAATAACAAATATAAAAGTTGTATCTAGCTTTTTCTTAAACTGTAAATCATTTTGACATGCAATAATCAAAAAGAGCCAAAAATTAGATAATTTTTGTTGTGTGTAAATATAGTATTATAGAATTGTTTTTGTATATTTTAAAGTGTCATAGAAAATTTTAAAGTTTATTTAAGAATATTTTTGCAATGACTATATTTAATATATTCCCCTGCAAATTAAATTTGTTAAACCCTTAAGGTAAAATAGTCCTTGGAACTTTTAAAAATACCACAAAGCTTAATTGCTTTAATTGAACAAAATTCCAATATACTCGTATATTTTGACATACATACATCTGGAAAAAAAAAGAAATACCTTGTCAATATGCATTTGTAAACGTATGCAAAACATTCGTCATATGTGTAAATACCTCCATTAACCCAAGCCATAAGCCGTCACCTACAAATAGCATGCAAAACCATTTATTTTACATTAAAAAAACCGCCTATTAAGCCAAAGCAAAAAATAAACAAATTTTTTCTTATTTAAAAAAAATCGTTTATTTTCATATTATGATTGACAGCTAGTTTTTGTTGCTGGTTATTGACGATTTTAATAACACTTGACAGGTTTCTAAATTGTCAACATATTTACAAGTTCTTTGCAGCGAAAATTGCAAAAAATGCTTTAAAAAAAAACAAGAAAAAAATGTTCTATTAGGTTGAATTTTTCTTTTTAGAAAATTTAATGCACATTTGTAAGCGCCACTTAAGCATTAAGATGACACTATTTTGAATTACTTATTGTTAACGAAAATACAAAGAAAAAAAATGGTAACGGTGGCACAACACTATAACCTTATGGCAACATTTGTACCCATTAAGTGTTGAACATATTGCACAAACATAAAAAACAAAACTTTTTGAAAACAAATTTCTTTGAAATGCATTATTTTGTATAAAATTATTTTGTTTAAGGCAGCTAATACATAAATGGTATATATAAATTTGAAGCATTAAAAATGTGAAAGGTTTAAATTAAATCCTGAAACAAATAATCCTAAATCAAAGAATTCTGAGGTATATTTTTAAATACACATTTTTTTTTGAGTAATTTACATAATTCCAATAGAATATTTAGAAAAAGGGATTTAGTTGAATTTTATTTATTGAAATTTACACATTTTTTGTGTAATATTAAAATTTACACATTTTTGTGTAATATTAATTTTTTTTTTGCAAAACAGCTGTACTTAGTTCGTTTCTTAATACAATTTTTGTTTAAAATTGCACATATTTTATGTAATTTTTATCTGTAAAGTATTACATATGTTTAAGTAATAATTTTTAGCAAATTTAATTAAAAATATTTAATCAAAACTTTATTTAAAATTACACACTTTTTGTGTAATTTTTCTCTTTAAATTATTTCATATGTTTGAGTGATAATATATTTTTGCAAACAATTTTTTTTAATTAATTACATTTCCTTTACAAAAGTTTGCAGTGTCAGAAAAAACTTCTTTATTTAAATTTACACAATACTTGTGTAAAATACCCTTTTTAAAATTGCACAATGTCTTGAGTAATTTTTAATTCTGGAAATTTTAAAATATAAATAAACATAAACTTTGTGTTTATTGTACGAGTACTTTTAAAAAATTACACAAAATCTGAGTAATAATTTTATCAAAATTAAAAAAAAGTTTCATATACTGTTGCTTTAAACAAAGAAATTTAATTTTATCAAAATTATACATTTTTTTTGAGTAATCTTTGTTTTACAGCAATTTTCTCCTGACTGATTATTTGTATAACACTTTATTATTCAAGGTTATTCTTGTTATGCTAAATATATGTATTTCCACCATTTATTGTACATTCTTGGAAATAAATATAAGCATGACTATGACGACTACGTCGACAAATGTACCACCATAAGCTCCTCTAGCTACACTATGTCAGCTATGTACTGGGCTGACTGTGGTGTGGGCTGGAAATAGGAAACAGCTAAACAATTGCATAACTTATTTTTGTTATTGCAAGTACATAGCATTTTATGCAACTAATTAAATTAAAAACAAATCCTAACGGATTAAGATTAAATGAAAGATGAATGCTAAAGTTTTGCAGTTTTTTTTTCCTACAATTCTTTAACTAAATGAAATTGTAATAAAAAGCTTTTGTTTTATTTCAATGAAACTTAATAATAAAAAAACCTATAAAAGCTCTATCAAGGAAAGAAATTGTTTGCCAGATAGTTTTTAGTCTTAAATAGGATTTGCATTTATAATTTGTAAATTATTATTTTTTTTGCCGTTAGAGATTTATTAAAAACTTTTAAAATTAAATTATACAAATAATAAACTTTTTTGAGGAAAGATAATGAAATTACATAAATATATTTTAAACAAAAAAATTAACATTTTTTATAAAATCATTAAAAAGTTATTTGTTTGGGTGTAATAAATTTTGTTTAAATTATTTTTTAAACTAATTGTATTTCTTTTTTAATTTATTTAATTTTAGGAACAATTACGTCGTCGTCGTGAAGAAGAGGAACGTATTGCCCAACAAAATGAATTTTTACGTGCTAGTTTACGTGGTTCTCGTAAACTTAAAGCTTTACAGGATAGTAAACCCTCGGCGCAGCAACAACAACCGGTAGCGGCGGAGCGTTCAGTTGTGGGTGTAGAAAATGATGCCTACGTAGAAGATGAAGATAGCGAAAAAATAACTGGTAAGTAAAAAGCTTTTTTTAGTTTTTAAAGTTCCAAAAATTGAAAATAAATTTAAAAAAAAGAAAAGTTTTACACTAAGATATTCCATAAAAGCTTTTAAAAATATAAAATATTCCAAAACTCAACACAATACAAGTTTTCAAAGTTCCAAAAATTAAAAATAAATTTAAAAAAAGAAAAGTTTTACTCTAAAATATTCCATAAAAGCTTTTAAAAATATAAAATATTCCAAATATTCTGTTCCAAAGAATCTGTTATACAATAGTTTCGGTTCCTTTACAATCCATTCTACCCAGAAACATGGAAACGATAAAGTCCAACAATGGCACTGGAACTTTAAAATTTGCTTTAATGTGAAAGCTTTTTAGGTGTACAAATATAAAGTTTGTTTTTTTTTTTTTTAATTTTATATCTATAACTACTTCTCAAGAAAACGACTATCCCTACAATTTGAACCTTTAGGGCCGCCTTTGTACGAAAGCTGTTTTCGTATATGGACTTTACGGGAACGCGAAATAGAGGAATTATATTGTTTGCACTGCTCTACCTTTACCTACAAACACATAATACATTTGTTACAAAAATTTCAAATATTTTTATGACAAATATAAGGTCTGTACGAGGTAATTTTGGGAAAAGTCTGGTAAAATGAGAGTAAGCAAAAAATTCTCTCACAAAACCATAAAAATGCCCAAAATACTGCGAACGCACAAAACCACATTTCATACCCAAAAATAAACGTCAAATTTATTCATATTAAAAAACAGCTTAAATAAATATATTTGAAATGGCAAAAATCAATTTACATTAAAAATGTATTTTTCATTTATTTAGAAGGAAAAGTTCTTTATAGTAAATTTTTATTTAACTTTAATTTATTTTCAAAAATGCAAAACAGCTAATTTATCAGCAACAGCTGATGATTTGACAATTTTATCATTTTACCCAAACAAAAAGTACGGGTAAGTTCTGGTAAAATGAGAAACACAATAACTCTCTCATGAACGCTCTCATTTACCCAATTTTTGTTACAAGAAACGCTTTCTGGTAAGATTGGGTTCCCGCGGGCACCCGCGGTAACGTACGTCGAACACACCTATTTTTGTTTACATTTTAAAACAGAAAAGCTAAACATTTCTAAGACTTGGCAGCATTTTTATACATTCTTAATTTTTAAGTAGCTATAACCAATTAGCAAATCTATATCTACTTAAGTTTGTATGAAATATTCATAAAAAAAATTTAAGAAAAAAAACAAAACCTATAATTACTTTTTATAAAAATTTATAAAGCTTCGTTCATTAAATGAATTTCAAAAATGTTGCACAAATATGTTTAATGAATCATAGCAAGCACCTCAGTTCATATAAGCAACTGAACGACTTTCTCACACTAACCTGCATAAATATCATTGTTTGGTGTTTGTTTAAATGTTCAACTTTTCCTTTGAGTGTATTTT
The DNA here is from genome assembly GCA_949748255.1 of Eustalomyia histrio. Lineage (NCBI taxonomy): Eukaryota > Metazoa > Arthropoda > Insecta > Diptera > Anthomyiidae > Eustalomyia > Eustalomyia histrio. Next base: position 155,412,924 of record OX456525.1, read on the forward strand.
ATTTGCAGTTACTTGATCAGCTGTTATTTGTAAAGCAGATTTTCTTATAGTTTTTTTTAAGCTTAAAACACGTGCGTGCCGTTAGCATTTTGCTTGTAAAATATATTTTATATTATAATTTTGTAGCTTTTTCTAAAAATTGTATTTCTTTTTATTCTTTTTCTAGGTTATGGTGATCTTATTGCCGCATTGACACGCCTACAAAATCAACTTACCAAAAATGGCATGACAACACTCGCAGGCCGAGTGTCGGCCGCTCACAATATACTCTCCAATGCGGGAGTGGCTCATGCTTTAGCAGCACGCCAAGCTGTCCTACAGCGTAGACGTCCCAAAGTCACCAATCCAGTCAGTACAAATGCCATGGAATTGCAAAAAGATATCGTTGAGCTATTGGCCAAATCAAATACAACCTCAGCCATTGAATTGGGTAATTTACTAACCAGTCATGAAATGGAGGGTCTTATATTGGCCCATGATCGCGTAGCCACTCACACAGATGGTACACCCTCGCCTACATTGAGTGGAGTCGGTAGTCCCCTGCCACCAATATCACCCAGTTCACAACCTCCATTGCCAGTACCACCTAAGTCGGCTTCATTGAGGGGTACAGCCGTACCGCCACCAGTGGTACCACCTCCTCTGGCCCAAAGGGGAGCCATGCCTTTACCTCCTAATGTCATACCCCACAATGCAGCGGGGCAAACCGGTTATGCTCATATGAAACCTACTGGGTCTCATCGAGCCGACTCCCCACCCTTGAGTGCCTGTTTTGGTATACTCAACGATCAAAATGACAATATACGTATTATACAAATTGAAAAATCGACTGAACCTTTGGGTGCGACAGTGCGTAATGAAGGTGAGGCCGTGGTTATAGGTAGAATTGTAAGAGGTGGAGCAGCCGAGAAATCGGGACTACTACATCAAGGTGATGAAATACTCGAAGTTAATGGTCAAGAATTAAGAGGCAAAACTGAAAATGAAGTGTGTGCTTTACTCAGTACAATGCAGGGCACTCTTACATTCCTCATAGTTCCAGCCGGTAGTCCACCACCCGGTGGCGGCCACCGTGAAAATGCCATTTTACATGTAAGAGCCAACTTTGATTATGATCCAGAAGATGATCGATTTATACCTTGTCGAGAATTGGGTATTAGTTTTCAAAAGGGTGACGTTTTACATGTTATATCAAGGGATGATCCCAATTGGTGGCAAGCATATCGGGAAGGAGAAGAAGACCAAACCTTGGCTGGTCTTATACCTAGTCAATCATTCCAACATCAACGCGAAACAATGAAATTGGCAATAGCCGAAGAAGCGGGACTGCAGGGTAAAAAGGGTGGTAAAGAAGGTGCCAGTAAAGGATCGACCTTATTATGTGCCCGCAAGGGTAGAAAGAAGAAAAAGAAAGCTAGTTCAGAAGCAGGGTAAGTTAAAACATCTTTATAAATAAATAAATAAAATAATTAATATATATAATATATTCTTAGATATCCCTTATATGCTACGACCGCCCCTGATGAAACTGAGCCCGAGGAAATACTCACATATGAAGAAGTTGCCTTGTATTATCCCCGAGCCACACACAAACGTCCCATTGTTCTAATAGGTCCACCCAATATAGGACGCCATGAATTACGTCAACGTTTAATGGCGGATTCAGATAGATTTTCAGCTGCAGTGCCACGTAAGTTGTAAATAAAAATTAATTCAAAATTTCTTAGGAGCCAACAAAGATTATTTATAACAATTTAGTGAGTTTTCTAATATCTTTGAAAACTTCCATAAATTAGCGATATAAAAAAAACTAATAACTTATTATTTATATGCAACTATGCCATTTAAAGAACTTTTAGAAATTTCGCTTAATTGTTATAAAAGTTTTTGCAGTTAATGCTGTTTCAAGTCTAAATATTTATTGAAAAACTTTTCGGTTTAGTTTTCTATTTACTAGAGGAAAAAATAAAAAAACTCAGGAAAAATAATACAGGTAGTAAACAATTTTAAAACATTTTTTCCATAATTTTGGATTCATTTAAGGCTAGTTTGAAATTTAAAACATTAAAAGCTAAAAGTTTTTTTTTAAATAAATGTTTTGAAATAGTATAGAAGTCATGTTTTTCGTCTAACTAACTAATTATTAAAAAAGTATAACTTTTGACCGTTAAAGCGGTTTTTGTAAATATATGACTGTAACGTATTCTTTTTTTTTTTAGATACTTCCCGAGCTAGACGTGAGGGTGAGGTACCCGGTGTGGACTATCATTTTATAACACGCCAGGCTTTTGAAGCCGATATTTTAGCTAGGAAATTTGTGGAGCATGGCGAATATGAAAAAGCATATTATGGTAAGTTTTTAGCTACCAAGGGACAGTTTTATAGTGAAAACTTAAGTGTACTATTTATGGCACTCAAATGAACTTTTAAACTATTTTTTAAACTGAATGGCAGTGCTCCAATTAGTTTAAATTATCATTTATTTTACTTAAGTGCTCACTATAGATTTTACAAATTATCTTATTAACATATTTCATTTCACTCTTTAGGTACATCTCTTGAAGCAATACGTACGGTAGTGGCGAGTGGTAAAATTTGTGTTTTAAATTTACATCCACAAAGTTTAAAATTATTAAGAGCTTCGGATTTGAAACCATATGTCGTTTTGGTAGCACCACCTAGTCTGGACAAGTTAAGGCAAAAGAAATTAAGAAATGGTGAACCATTTAAGGTGAGTTTTATAATTAAGTAAAATAAAAATTCTTTAAGTTTTCTTCGATCTACTTGATTTGTGTATTATTTTTTTTTTATTGAGCTTAAGATCTTTTATTTGTAAAAAATTAATTATAAATGTTTATTTATCCCAATATTTTGTCAACACATTGGGTGGCTTCTTTAGGGGAAATTGTTTTTTATAATTAATGAATTATAATTATAAATAATTGCAAAAAACAATTTCACCTGAAAAAGTCACCCAATGTGGTGAAGAAATATTGGGATAAATATTTATAATTTATTTTTTATAAATAAAAGATCTTATAGCCTTTTCCACTGAGCTACATCTTGCATCAATTTGCAAAGATGTTAACATCTTACCATAAGCATTATACAGGCAAAAAATTCTACATCTTTCTACATCTACAAAAGATGATCCTTTCTCATTTTGTAAAATCTTACATCTTTCGTTCACTAAAAAAATTACAAAAAATCGATTTTCTTTGTGTCATCACTAGCAAACTGACATTGCAGAAAATAAACAGAAAAAAAAATATTCAACAAAGGAAAATGAGCGGCAGATGTAAGAATTTCATACTTATGTCTACCAAAAATTCTTCTTCATCATCATCTTCTTCCAGAATAACCTTTAATATTTCAATGTACTGCTTTAAAATTCGGGTTTGTTCTTGCAAAAGCAACAACTACTCCAATGATTAATGCTTTCTCTTAATCCATTTTTTATTTTTAACAAAAATTAGGCGTCCTTTTCTTTTATTTTTTGACAGCTGAACAAATGGCTGATGAAAGATGTTGCCAATGTTAACACTTGTTTCACATTTTCAACATCTTGCACGCGTTTCACAAAGATGTTGTTCAGTGTAAAAAGCCTATTAAGCTCAATAAAAAAATACATTAAGTAAAATAATTTGATTTGATTAGCAAGTTGGTGGTTGAAATCATTCTGAGCATTTACGTTAGTCGTGTTACTACTCTGATACCAATGCGGACAAGCTATCATGATTTTCATCCAATGAAATAGAAGGCAAACTGTCAGTTATGCGAGTAAGCCGCGCGATACTTAACTATAATCAATCATTTTTATTTTTGTACTCGTTACTGCTCAATAATTTTCTTCTTTATACATTTCATAAATAGAGTTGTATTTTCAAAGCGTTGTTTTCATGGCAAAAATACAACTCTGAAAGTATTTAATAGATACATTTTGTATCGAGTGGCCAGGCTAATACTCGCATTTAATTAACAAAATTTAAAGTCATTTCTGTTGATATTTTGTGCCATTCTTCTTTAAGCCATTTTTTTAATTCTTGCATATCAAAAATGTGCCGTTTTCTAATATTTTGCTGAAATATTTAATACATGGGCTTTTTTAAGGATTCTCGATCTCTTTTGGTACATCGTAGCAACACCATTTAAAAAGCAATGGGTCATGGTTACAAAAATCATGTCATATATCTGCAATAGTACTTAAACTAAACCAAAGAATATGTATTTTACAGAGAAATTTTGCTTCTCAAGGTTCTCTCCATATATTTGCAACTGTCGCTGAAGGACAAAAAGCCATAAGAAAACCTATTCATTAAATATGCGACCCAAGAAAATGGGTTGAGTAACTAAGAGCAGCATAGATTTAGTCTTCCTTAACTGTGAATACTTTTAGTAAACTTTTGTAAAATGTAGAAATGTGTAGAATAAATTAAGTTGATTAACTAACACTTGAATAATATTTTGAGAATTTGGTTTATTTATATATTGTTATAATTTCAGGAGGAAGAACTTAAAGATATTATTGCTACTGCTCGGGATATGGAAGCCCGTTGGGGTCATTTATTCGATATGATTATTATAAATAATGATACAGAAAGAGCTTATCATCAACTATTGGCTGAAATCAATTCATTGGAACGTGAACCACAATGGGTACCAGCTAGTTGGGTGCATAACAATAGAGATGAGTCATAATTTTAAATATAAAGTTAAGTAAAAAAAATCTAAAAAGATTTCTTTTTTTAAAGAAAACATTCAATTTTCAAAACATATTTTTTAACAAAAAAAAAAAGTTTGTTTTAAAAAAAAATATTCCAAAACAAAAATGTATATACAAATTGAAATTACGGCAAAAAATTGAATATTTCGTTAAAAAAACTGGCAATATTTTTATTATGTTTTAAATAGTTTTTGTAGATATTTTTTTTTTAATTATTTAAATATTTCCTTTAAAATTGTATATTTTTTTTTTTTTTTTGTAATAATTTTTATAAATCACAAAATATGTTTTATGTTATACCCTCCACCATATGTGGTAAATATCAGTTTGTTATTACGTTTGTAACAAAGTCAATGTCCGTCTGTCTGTGCAATAACGCAGGCTGTTGTGCTCATTTTTACCTAGATTAATATAAATTCTTCCAAGCAGTTTGGTATGGAAAATGAGCAAATCAGAGTGAAGATACCTCTAAATTTCATTCCCATACAATTTGAAATATTTTAGTACAATTTCAAAGTAGCGACTGGTAAATAATATATTTTCTCATATCTTTTCACCAGTAGCTTTTTACATCCCCCCAAACTTTTTTGTTTTATTATTTCATTTTAATAATTTCACTTCTAAACTTGTTGACATTATTTGTCACAAAATTACTGTGAAGGACAGGGATGATAAGTACTATGGCACTCCTTTGTATCATTCGGTACTTATCACAAATGTTCCCCTTTTTAATTATTTGTAACAAAATTTATGACAAATTGTGATATAAATCATTGCGTCTGAAAGTGCTCCCAAGATTAAAGAAAAAAAGGACACAAATTAAATATGTTATAATATAATTTTACCAAATATATCGATTGAATTTTATGCATGTGTAATGTATTTGGTAAATCATTGTTTCCCTAGGACATGAGTGGAGGGTATTTAAAGATTCGGCACAGCCGAATTCAGTATTTTTTTACTTGTTTTTAATAATATTGTTTTATTTAAAAAAATGAAAAAATTGTATATTTTTTTATAATTTTCAATAATCCCAAATTGTTTTTTAGTTTTTATTTCTCTTTTAAAAATTAATGTAAAACTTGTAATTTTTTCAACAAAATTTTGTTTGTTTTTATTTTCTTTAAAAAAAGTCTGAAATTTTAATACTTTTAAATTTTTATTTTTTCCTAAACATTCTAAATTTAACTATGTTTCTATTAATTAATTTAAACAAAAGAATATGTCCTTTGAAATCTAGAGAAAAGAAAAATATATTTAAATGATCGTAACTCTCCTAACTTAACTAATGTTTAACAAGAAACTAGTTATTAACTAAACTAACTAAAATCGTAAGCATAAATAAAAGTTAAAATTGCTAGAAAAAGAGAAACATTTTAAAAACATAAAACAATAATTTAACAAATATAAAAATCTCTATTAACAAAAACCCCATTTACTTTATTGCTAAAATGAAAAAATATCCCCAGACATCATAAAATGTATGTTTATTAGTTTAAATAATTAATAAAACAAAATTTACAATACTAAAAATAAATTAAACAAATTTTAAGTTAATAACAATATGAAATGAAAAAACAAATATAAAAAAATTAATTACATATTATGAATTTTTATTAAAAAAAAAATCATAAATTTGTTATAAAAAACACACTTGTTAATACTTTTATCTGAATAACTTTTCTGTTAAAAAAAAACAATTACTAAAACAAACATAAATAAAACTGAAATTTTTGTTAAATTTTTTTATTAACAAAATTAAAAAAATAAAGTAATTATAATAAAAACATGAAAGTAATTGTCATAAATATAAAATAATTCTGTTTTTGATATTTTGTAGTTATTTGCAATTTTTATGTTTTAAAACAAAATATTATGAAAAAAAACAAATGAATTAAAAAAAAGTATAAAAAATTGAAAATACTAGAATTTAGCAATGTAACTGAAAATGGTAAACAAAAACAAAAATTATTAAATATGTTAAATTATTTTTAGTTGTAAATCTATAAATAAAACAAAAATATGAAATGTAATTGATCTCATTTTTTATTGATGAAGAAAAATTTATTAATCATCATTTTCTCAAAAATTAAAAGGAATTTTGCACTTAAAACAGCTTTCATCGGATGTCCTTTGAAATTCCTTTCATCAATCAATCGAAATTCCTGCAGATGAATATTATCCAAGTTTGGTGTCAATCGGTTCAGCGCATCTCGAGTTAACGCTTTAAAAAAAGAAATAAAAATTAATTACAAAATAAAAAACATTTAATTAAATAAATATTTCTGAAAAAAAAGTATAAATAAACTGTGTTTTATATAATTGAAAACAATAAATTTTAATATGCAGTTAAAGCCCGGCCTGACAATTATATCATTCGTTATACCGGGCTTTGCCTGTAAATTGTTTCATTTGACGGGGGATGAAAAACTAAAATTTTGATAAAAAGCATTACTGAAATTGGTAAAAAAAAACAGGAAAAAAATGTATTTTGTTGAAAAAATGCAATTTTGTAAAAACAATTTTCTGGACATCCTTTTGAAATTTTTGCCAAAATTGAAAACTGCTGAAATTACCAGGCGAACAGAAAAATCAGCAAGCAGAAAAATTTTTAAAAATTTTTTGTTTTGTAAAAACAATTTTCTAAACATCCTTTCAAATTTTTGCCAAAAATTGAAAACTGTTGAAATTACCAGGCGAACAGAAAAATTTAGCAAGCAGAAAATTTTTTAAAAATATTGTCGTGTGTGTGTGTGGAAAAAATAATTTTAGTTCTTTCTTTAGCTTGAAAACGGTAGGAAATTACCAGGCGAACAGAAAAATCAGCAAGCAGAAAATATTTTTAAAACAAACAGAAAATATTTTACTTTGTAGACAAGGGGGGTGCATATTAATGTAGCAAAAAAAATGCGTGTACATGTATGTGCGTTGTTGTTTTTTTTTTTAACAACGATCTTGGTATTTATTACACCGTTAGTTTTTTTTACTACATAATTGTTATTCTTGCAAAAATTTAAAATATTTTTTATTCAGTTCTTTCTGCTATTGTTTCTTATGTTTGCCTCGTATTTTTAATTTATTTTCATAACACAAAATATAATTTTTTATAAATTTTGTTTCAATTTTTTCCCCAAATCGGATTTAAGTTACCAGGCAAACAGAAAATCAGCAAGCAGAAAAATATTTTTATTAAAACAGAAAAACTTCCTTTAAATATGCAAAAAAAAACTAGCAACAAAATACACGCATTTTTGTTTGTATATGTAACAATAATAACCTATACCAATGATGCCAACTATTTTTCATATCAAAAAGCTAGATCAGACCCAAAAGTCGCTAGATTTATAAAATGTGCAAAAAGCTAATTTTTTCTCAAAAACAATATGTTTGGGTAGTCATAATGAATACTTTTACAATTTAAAGCCGCAAAAATGCAATTTTCTTTTTGCGGCCACATTTTATACATACATATATTTTTTTTCTCAGTAACGCTTTTATTACATTGAAAAACAATACCAGGTAAGATCATTAGACAGAATTTGGGTTTTTTGTTTACATTTTGTATGAATCTTTAAATACTACAATATACAATAAAAAACTTATAATTTTTACAACTACATTTTGAAGTCATTAGAGGCAAGTTGAAACCGCTTGATCTGGTGAAAAAACGCTAAATTAGTAACAGTGAGCTTTACACGAAAGGGCAACAACAACGATTCAAAAATGCAGTTTTTTTGTGCTTTGTAACAAAAAAACCAACAACAACGATCTTTGTTTCAACTTTTTGTTTTTGCAAGAAAATATTCAAGAATAACTGTTGACAAGAAATGTTTTTTTTATTGCTTGCTGCTATTGTGGAATAAGTTCACCCATAGAGTATTTTAAATTTATGATATAAAAAAATTATATTTTTATCCCCTACATGAAAATCGGTCTATAGTGTAGTTTAAGTTAGTTTGAAACAACAAATATAACTATTGAAAATAAATATTGTGTATTATGTTATATTAGCTGTGTTTATGCGGCAAGCTACCAACGTTGGCCTGCGTCATTTATATATGCATAAGCCAACTTTGATAGCTTACCGCTAACTACCAAAACCTTCTAATAGTAGTCAATCGACTCACGGGTTACTTCCTGTTATTTGGACAATAAATTATTATACCACCAAATTTAAAGCAAATCGGGTTATATTTTTACCATCTCCCGGTATTTGCTTAAATTATTTTTTTTTAATTCACATTTATCTGCATATTTACAGCCGTGTTCTAGATAAGGATCCTCCTGAAATTTCCGAAATATAAGTCAAATTATACTTGTTGTAGGGTATTTATAATTGTCATGCCCGACTTTAATGAAAAAAACAAGTGTGCAAATTAGGATAGAAAAAAATATAAATTTTGTTTATGAGCAAGGGGCGAGTGTTTTATTTATGAAGTCTGGGTGTGCGAGGGTGTGCAAAAAGGCTTGCAACGACAAACAAGGAGGAGGAAATAATTTTCTAAGTAATTTAAGCCTAGAAATGGTTTGAAGTTACCAGGCGCATAATAAAATCAGCAAGAAAATATTTTTAAACAAATTATTTTTCTTTTCAAAACAACAACAATTTTCGTGGTAATTTTTTTTTTTTTTTCAAATATGAAAGTTAAACAAAAAAACAAGTAAAAACAAATATTATGAAACACTGTTACCAACGTAGCTATTTTCCACCGAATCTCGCGATTATTAAATACATTTAAATACAAAATGTGGTTTTGCTGTTGGCGGAAAATCTAACGATTTTTTCCAAGTCGATCTTCGCGTTGTCGTACCCCCCTCTATTCCGTTTGCTCTTTTTAAGGGACTATAGGGATTTTTCTACAAAATATTTTAAAAAACAAAGCGAAATAGAAGAAAATGTAAAATTGTTATTAAGAAACCTATGGTTGTCACTTAAAAAAATTAGATGTCATATAGAATAAAGAACTTTTATAAATATTTTTCTCTGTCCGTATTTAGATAAGATTGTCCTTAGCGGTATGTCACTAACTTTTTAAAACCAATAGATTTTTTGAGATTCATTCTTGTATTTTTCTTAACTTTTCTTATATATTTATTTCCTTGTCAGTATTGTTGAGATGTTTTTAATTTTCAATGTATTAAACTTTCTAAATTTAAAAAATTTAGCTATTTTTTGGTATTTTTTTAAGAAAATTTGTAAATTTCAAAAAATTAGTGATCGCTAAATTCTAGCGATTTATTTAATCCAATTTAACATATTTGAAAAAAAAAGTTGGCAACAGTGTTATTATTAACAAATATTTATTTTTTTATGCATTGTTTTCTGCTGTTGTTTCATCTGTTCGCCTGGTATTTTAAATTTATTCACAGCAAAAAACATAGGGAACAGGGAAATTTTAAATACCAGGCGAACAGAAAGTACTGAAATAAAAATATGTTTGCCAAAAAAATTACTTGTAAAAATTATTGCAACAATACAAATAGTCAAAAAAAACTAATATGTTGTAGTTGTTGATCCTGTGTAAGTAATATTATTATTTTGTTTGTGGTTGAACACATCCAATGAAGCTGCGTCTACCAGCAGCACAACCAATTTTTTTTTTCATATATTTCAAATTGGCAATAGTGAGCTTTACACGAAGGGACAACAACAACGATTCAATTCAAAATAAATTTTTTTGTTTGTGCTGTCTAAGAAAAAAAATACTAGAAACAGGACCAACAACAACGATCTTTGTTTCAACTTTTTGTTGCTGTAAAAAAATATACAAGAATGACTGTTGACAAAAGATGTTTTATTTTATTGCTTGCTGCTATTGTTGAATATGTTCGCCTGGTATTTTAAAATTATGATATAAAAAAATTATATTTTAATCCCCTACGCGAAAGTCGGTGTAAAGAGTGTAATGAGTTTGTTTGCTGATTTGTAACTACTAATATTTTAATTATATAAATATTGTATTTTATTATCTTATCTCAATTGTAAAAATAAAGTAACTATCAAAACTTTGTTATACGTATATCAATATATTTTTTTAATTCAGATTTACTTGCATATTTCCTGCCCTGTCCTGGATCAGTCCTAGAGTATTAAAAAACCGGCCTTTTGGAAAAACCGGTTTCGGTTTTCTTCGAAAAATCGAATTTTAAAAAAACCGGTCAACCGGTTTTTTCGGTTTTTTTTAATTTGAATAAAAAGCTTATATAATTTGTTAATTGTTTTATTTACAAACAAAAAAAAAAAAGAAAGTTAGTATAAAAAGTAATAAAAATAAAAAAATATATTCTTTGAAAAAAATATTTTATAATATTTTTTATTGTATTTCATTTTACCATTTTATTTATTGGTTTTAATATTTTTTAATATAATATCTTAAAAATTAATATTATAAAACTATATGCATATCAAATGAATAGAGGTCATAAAGTTTGTAAATTGGTAAAATTAGGTAGGTTAGTAATTTGAACGTTTAAAACGTTTTTCATCAAATAATTTTTTTTAATATTACATTTTAAATATGTTAAAAGAAAATCTATTTTTCACTTCTAAAATAATATTTTAGAAATAATATTAAATTTAAATGTTTCGTTTTAAGACGATTTTTTTGTTTGCTTTTGATAGCTAGAAGTGAAAAATACTCTTTCAGTAATAGTAGATGTTGGACAAATAGTCAAAAGACAATTATATAAATTGTCCAACTTTTCAGTTCTTTTCTCGCATTTGTCAAGATATATGAAATTATTATATAATGATGAATTATTTTGTACACTCTGTTTTTTAGGATTTTGAATACTGCTTATTGTGTTATTTAGATCAGAAATTAAACTATTTAAATTTGAAATATCCAAAGTCTTCATCACAATCTATCAGACTTACATCTAAATCTTCATAACCAAAAAACGATTATAAAAGTGTTTGGAAAAAATAAGAGAAGAGACCAAGTAACCCAGTTGGTGATGTAATTAAAAAAACCGGTTAACCGAACATAAAAGACCGATTTTCGGCTTTCTTCGAATTTACAAAATATTCGAAACCGATCGGTTTTTAAAAATAAAGAAACCGGTTGACCGATTTTCGGTTTTTGAATACTCTAATCAGTCCTCTTCCTGAAATTTGAACAGCATTCCGATAAATAACCCAATTTTACTTAGTGTGGGGATTTATAGTCGGCATATTTCTTTGTTGTTGTGTGCTTGTTTTTATTGAAAATTAAAAATTTTGAATGGGAATGAAAGGGAATAATAAGGGTATCCAATAAAACTACTCTTCGCTGTGAAATTCCTTTTAGTTTCTGAGAAAATTATGATTAGGGAGAATCGATTATAACAATTTTAATGCAAAATCCATACTATTTCTCAGAATTTCCCAAAGATTTAAGTACTGCTAAATAGCCCTTTAAATTCCCTTTCATTTGAGTATAATATTGAGCGAATAAAAAATTTTTGATTTTTTGCAAAAAAGGATGATGTATACACTGCCTTTTTTGACAAAATATGAAAAATTTAATTTTCACCAAATATACTTAAATGAAAGGAAATATTAAGGGCATCCAATAAAACTACTTTTCGTTGCGAAATTCCTGTTAGTTTCTGAGAAAATGATGATTAGGGAGGATCGATTATAACGATTTTAATTCAAAATCTATACTAGTTCTCAGAATTTCGCAGAGATTTATGTACTGCTAAATAGCCCTTTAAATTCCCTTTCATTTGAGTATAATATTGAGTGAATAAAAAATTTTCGATTTTTTGCACAAAATAAAAAATTTTATTTTCACCAAAAATTATACTCAAATGAAAGGGAATATTAAGGGCATCCAATAAAACTACTTTTCGCTGCGAAATTCCTGATAGTTTTTGAGAAAATTATGATTAGGGAGGATCGATTATAACGATTTTCAAGCATTTTAATGCAAAATCTATACTATTTCTCAGAATTTCCGAGAGATTTATGTACTGCTAAATGGCCCTTTAAATTCCCTTTCATTTGAGTATAATATTGAGTGAATAAAAAATTTTCGATTTTTTGAAAAAAAGGATGATGTATACACTGCCTTTTTTGACAAAAAATGAAAAATTTTATTTTCACCAAATATACTCAAATGAAAGGAAATATTAAGGGCATCCAATAAAACTACTTTTCGTTGCGAAATTCCTGTTAGTTTCTGAGAAAATGATGATTAGAGAGGATCGATTATAACGATTTTAATGCATTTTAATGCAAAATCTATACTATTTCTTAGAATTTCCCAGAGATTTATGTACTGCTAAATAGCCCTTTAAATTCCCTTTCATTTGAGTATAATATTGAGTGAATAAAAAATTTTCGATTTTTTGAAAAAAAGGATGATGTATACACTGCCTTTTTGACAAAAAATGAAAAATTTTATTTTCACCAAATATACTCAAATGAAAGGAAATATTAAGGGCATCCAATAAAACTACTTTTCGTTGCGAAATTCCTATTAGTTTCTGAGAAAATGATGATTAGAGAGGATCGATTATAACGATTTTAATGCATTTTAATGCAAAATCTATACTATTTCTCAGAATTTCCCAGAGATTTATGTACTGCTAAATAGCCCTTTAAATTCCCTTTCATTTGAGTATAATATTGAGTGAATAAAAAATTTTCGATTTTTTGAAAAAAGGATGATGTATACACTGCCTTTTTTGACAAAAAATGAAAAATTTTATTTTCACCAAATATTATACTCAAATGAAAGGAAATATTAAGGGCATCCAATAAAACTACTTTTCGCTGCGAAGTTCCTGTTAGTTTTTGAGAAAATGATGATTAGGGAGGATCGATTATAACGATTTTAATGCAAAATCTATACTATTTCTCAGAATTTCCCAGAGATTTATGTACTGCTAAATAGCCCTTTAAATTCCCTTTCATTTGAGTATAATATTGCGAAGTTCCTGTTAGTTTCTGAGAAAAGTATGATTAGGGAGGATCGATTATAACGATTTTAATGCATTTTAATGCAAAATCTATACTATTTCTCAGAATTTCCCAGAGATTTATGTACTGCTAAATAGCCCTTTAAATGCCCTTTCATTTGAGTATAATATTGAGTGAATAAAAAATTTTCGATTTTTTGCAAAAAAAGGATGATGTATACACTGCCTTTTTTGACAAAAATGAAAAATTTTATTTTCACCAAATATACTCAAATGAAAGGAAATATTAAGGGCATCCAATAAAACTACTTTTCGTTGCGAAATTCCTGTTAGTTTCTGAGAAAATGATGATTAGGAAGGATCGATTATAACGATTTTAATGCAAAATCTATACTATTTCTCAGAATTTCCCAGAGATTTATGTACTGCTAAATAGCCCTTTAAATTCCCTTTTATTTGAGTATAATATTGAGTGAATAAAAAATTTTCGATTTTTTGCAAAAAAGGATGATGTATACACTGCCTTTTTTGACAAAAATGAAAAATTTTATTTTCACCAAATATACTCAAATGAAAGGAAATATTAAGGGCATCCAATAAAACTACTTTTCGCTGCGAAATTCCTGTTAGTTTTTGAGAAAATTATGATTAGGGAGGATCGGTTATAACGATTTTAATGCATTTTAATTAAAAATCTATACTATTTCTCAGAATTTCCCAGAGATTTATGTACTGCAAAAAAGCCCTTTAAATTCCCTTTCATTTGAGTATAATATTGCGAAGTTCCTGTTAGTTTCTGAGAAAATGATGATTAGGGAGGATCGATTATAACGATTTTAATGCATTTTAATGCAAAATCTATACTATTTCTCAGAATTTCCCAGAGATTTATGTACTGCTAAATAGCCCTTTAAATTCCCTTTCATTTGAGTGTAATATTGCGAAGTTCCTGTTAGTTTCTGAGAAAATGATGATTAGGGAGGATCGATTATAACGATTTTAATGCAAAATCTATACTAGTTCTCAGAATTTCCCAGAGATTTATGTACTGCTAAATAGCCCTTTAAATTCCCTTTCATTTGAGTATAATATTGAGTGAATAAAAAATTTTCGATTTTTTGAAAAAAAGGATGATGTATACACTGCCTTTTTTGGCAAAAAATAAAAAATTTTATTTTCACCAAATATTATACTCAAATGAAAGGAAATATTAAGGGCATCCAATAAAACTTCTTTTCGCTGCGAAATTCCTGTTAGTTTCTGAGAAAATGATGATTAGGGAGGATCGATTATAACGATTTTAATGCATTTTAATGCAAAATCTATACTATTTCTCAGAATTTCCCAGAGATTTATGTACTGCTAAATAGCCCTTTAAATTCCCTTTCATTTGAGTATAATATTGAGTGAATAAAAAATTTTCGATTTTTTGAAAAAGGATGATGTATACACTGCCTTTTTTGACAAAAAATGAAAAATTTTATTTTCACCAAATATTATACTCAAATGAAAGGAAATATTAAGGGCATCCAATAAAACTACTTTTCGCTGCGAAATTGCTGTTAGTTTCTGAGAAAATGATGATTAGGGAAGATCGATTATAACGATTTTAATGCATTTTAATGCAAAATCTATACTATTTCTCAGAATTTCCAAGAGATTTATGTACTGCTAAATAGCCCTTTAAATTCCCTTTCATTTGAGTATAATGTTGAGTGAAAAAAAATTTGCGATTTTTTGCAAAAAATGATGATGTATACACTGCCTTTTTTGACAAAAAATTAAAAATTTTATTTTCACCAAATATACTCAAATGAAAGAAAATATTAAGGGCATCCAATAAAACTACTTTTCGTTGCGAAATTCCTGTTAGTTTCTGAGAAAATGATGATTAGGGAGGATCGATTATAACGATTTTAATGCAAAATCTATACTAGTTCTCAGAATTTCCCAGAGATTTATGTACTGCTAAATAGCCCTTTAAATTCCCTTTCATTTGAGTATAATATTGAGTGAATAAAAAATTTTCGATTTTTTGCAAAAAAGGATGATGTATACACTGCCTTTTTTGACAAAAATGAAAAATTTTAGTTTCACCAAATATACTCAAATGAAAGGAAATATTAAGGGCATCCAATAAAACTACTTTTCGTTGCGAAATTCCTGTTAGTTTCTGAGAAAATGATGATTAGGGAGGATCGATGATAACGATTTTAATGCAAAATCTATACTATTTCTCAGAATTTCCCAGAGATTTATGTACTGCTAAATAGCCCTTTAAATTCCCTTTTATTTGAGTATAATATTGAGTGAATAAAAAATTTTCGATTTTTTACAAAAAAGGATGATGTATACATACACTGCCTTTTTTGCCCAAAAATTAAAAATTTTATTTTCACCAAATATACTCAAATGAAAGGAAATATTAAGGGCATCCAATAAAACTACTTTTCGCTGCGAAATTCCTGTTAGTTTTTGAGAAAATTATGATTAGGGAGGATCGGTTATAACGATTTTAATGCATTTTAATTGAAAATCTATACTATTTCTCAGAATTTCCCAGAGATTTATGTACTGCTAAAAAGCCCTTTAAATTCCCTTTCATTTGAGTATAATATTGCGAAGTTCCTGTTAGTTTCTGAGAAAATGATGATTAGGGAGGATCGATTATAACGATTTTAATGCATTTTAATGCAAAATCTATACTATTTCTCAGAATTTCCCAGAGATTTATGTACTGCTAAATAGCCCTTTAAATTCCCTTTCATTTGAGTGTAATATTGCGAAGTTCCTGCTAGTTTCTGAGAAAATGATGATTAGGGAGGATCGATTATAACGATTTTAATGCATTTTAATGCAAAATCTATACTATTTCTCAGAATTTCCCAGAGATTTATGTACTGCTAAATAGCCCTTTAAATTCCCTTTCATTTGAGTATAATATTGAGTGAATAAAAAATTTTTGATTTTTTGCAAAAAAAGGATGATGTATACACTGCCTTTTTTGACAAAAAATGAAAAATTTTATTTTCACCAAATATACTCAAATTAAAGGAAATATTAAGGGCATCCAATAAAACTACTTTTCGTTGCAAAATTCCTGTTAGTTTCTGAGAAAATGGTGATTAGGGAGGATCGATTATAACGAATTTAATGCAAAATCTATACTATTTCTCAGAATTTCCCAGAGATTTTTGTACTGTTAAGTAGCCCTTTAAATTACCTTTCATTTGAGTATAATATTGAGTGAATAAAACATTTTCGATTTTTTGAAAAAAAGGATGATGTATACACTGCCTTTTTTGACAAAAAATGAAAAATTTTATTTTCATCAAATATACTCAAATGAAAGGAAATATTAAGGGCATCCAATAAAACTACTTTTCGCTGCGAAATTCCTGTTAGTTTCTGAGAAAATGATGATTAGGGAGGATCGATTATAACGATTTTAATGCAAAATCTATACTATTTCTCAGAATTTCCCAGAGATTTATGTACTGCTAAATAGCCCTTTAAATTCTCTTTCATTTGAGTATAATATTGCGAAGTTTCTGAGAAAATGATGATTAGGGAGGATCGATTATAACGATTTTAATGCATTTTAATGCAAAATCTATACTATTTCTCAGAATTTCCCATAGATTTTTTAATGCAAAATCTATACTGTTTCTCAGAATTTCCCAGAGATTTATGTACTGCTAAATAGCCTTTTAAATTCCCTTTCATTTGAGTATAAAATTGTGTGTGAGGTTTGGCAAAAAAGGACAGTGTATGCACTGTCTTCTTTGACAATAAATGAATTTTTTTTTACCCAATATTACACTCAAATTAATTCTGTGAACATTTTGATATGGAAATATAGATGCTCCAAATTACATAAAAAATAGTATCGATGTAAGTATGCACTACCGAAGCGATATAGCGTGGACCCAATTGTTTGCATTAACTTATTATATATGTATATAATGAATTTTACTTAAAATTTATATTCGATGTAACAAATAATTGGCAAAAGTATAAAAAAAAGGTTTAAAATAATTAAAAAAATCAAAATAATAATATAATTGGAGTATTTTTTGCTTCAGGCGGGTACCCACTAGCTTTTAGGAGGGTACCCACTATGGCAGTTCGTTTTTTCATTTTTAGTAATCTGAGAAAATTTAAAAATGCTAATTTAGAATGCTAAAGGTGTAGTGAAATGCCTCAAGAAGGGTGTTTTGATATAACGAATGGGCCTGACAATTTGTCATTCATTACACCGGGGTTTGACTTTATGTATATAAAAATAAAATATAACTGTAAAACTTAATTTGTTTTTGGATAAGGGAATGCATCCTTAAATACGACCTCTTCATATTTAAATCATATTTTATTTATTTAAAATATTTTGTAAACAATTATAAATTTTTAACAAAATTTTTAATTGAAATTAAAAAAATTATTATTGATGAGTTTCCAAAAGTTTATTTAAAAAAACAAGCATTAGGTCCAGAGATGTGACAATATATGTCGTGCCACCATTTTATGGAATATAGCGTGAGAACAAACATAAGAGCCAACCAAAATCAGTAGCCTTTGTCCTTGATATGATTCAATGTACCAAACTTTATAACGAAATGCAGAAGAGACAATTTTTGGGGCACCCTTATATCGGCACTAGGTTTACAGATGGACAGATTCTTAACAAAATCAGCAAGCGTCGTCCTTGGTTTGGCCCATTTCGATTTATCAAATTTCATCAAAACCTCCTATTAATATGGGCAGACAGAAAGGCATCCCTAAATGGACTCAAAAAGTGTTTCTGAGTAGTTAAATATCAGTGTTGCTAAGTTCCCCCCCCTAGGGTATTATAATATAATTTTCCTGCTATTTGTGCAGATTTATTTCTATAGAAAAATTGCAAATTTTAAAACTATTTTTAAGTTTATATGAGGTTTTATAATTTTAAAAACCTAAGAACTCTTCTGACAGTTTTTTTTTTTTTGTAAACCCCAAAACTTTTGTAGTTTTTTTTAATTAATTAAATAATTTTTTCTATCTTCCTAATTATAGTTTTTTCCAATAATCATTGGATTTAATTGATTTTTTAATTAGTCCGTTAGGTAAAGATTGTTGGAGACGCATTTGTAGGGTGTAAAAGATTCGGCACGGCTGAGAATATAACACATTCACTTGTTATGTGAAGAGTTTGTTATTAACTCATATGCCATTACGTGTGGCATACAAGTTTATATCAGAAGGCTTATTATATTAATTACTTAAGAATTTTTCTTTTAAAGAATTTTACAGGAACAACATTTAATAACACAATTAACCCTCATGCACACATCAATGATTAAAATGTATCAATGATACAAAAGTTTCAATGGTATATCTTTTCCAGTAAAAAAATTATTGGTTTTTCGAAGCAGGATAAAACAAATGCGCTAAAGTAAGTGCGTACTATTACATCATACTAAAAATTAGCAAAATCAACGTTAAACGTTTAAATTATTTACAGTTAAAATACCAAAAAAAAAAATAAATAAAAGGAAATGCTTACTTTTTTCCCTAACAAGGATGCAGGTTGTAAAGAGCTTACACCTTTATCTAACAAGTATGAAGGTTGTTTCTGCAAGAAAATGTGACAACATTGTTTTTAAACGATCTATACGACTTTAACCGAGTTAATACCAAATTCTTTTAAGAGTTCTTGATTGTGAAACAAAAAATATAACTGTTTATAAAGAGTAAGCCCGCGTTAAGAAAAGGCTTACTGTAGGCCATAAAATTACAGCTTTTTTATGTGCAAAAACTCGCGCTTATTTTTCACAAATTAGTGCCTCCAAATGGGAATTCCCCATACAAAATCCTAGCACATGTAAGAAGGTTTATATTAAGGATATCTTTAATTTTTCCATTACAAAATTGGGGAATAATTTAAAAATAATAGGTTTGTGGGGTATAATTTAAAAATAATAGGTTTGTTTTTTTTCGAATTTTATAAAAAATATTCCATACAAATTTTAGTAGATATATACTTGCTAAGTAGTTATAGATATAGCTACTTAAAAATTAAGAAGGTATAAAAATGCTGCCAAGTCATAGGAATTATTGGCTTTTCTCTTTTTTAAAATTTTTATTTTTTATTTGAAATTTGTGTGTGTTTTAAATTTTATAAAAAATAACAAACAATCAATTATGCATTTGTAAGTAAAGATAGAGCAGGGCAAACAATATAATTGCTCTATTTCTCCGTTCCCGCGATGTCCATATACGAAAACAGCTTTCGTACAAAGACGGCCCCAATGTTCAAGATGGCCCCAAATGTTCAAATTGTATTTCTTTACAAAAAATATAGAATAGGTAAGTAGGGATAGTCGTTTTTTACAAGTAGTTATAGATTTAGGGATAAAATTCCGAAATAAAACAAACCTAATATAATTTAAAGGTTACCGGTTCGATTCTTGGTCACGGCATACATTTTGTTGAAAAAAGTATTTCATATAGAGTCAATTTTGTGCAAAACGATTACATATTAACTTTTTAGGTAACTTGTTGCCTGTTACAAAAATACTTTATATAAAACCGTCGATATTTCAAAAAATTAACCTTTAAGTTATTAATTGTACAAACAACATGCATAATTTTGTAAAAAATGAACCGCAGAATTTCTTTGTTAACAATTTGAACAATTACTTCGACAGATTCCAAGGACACCGTTGCAACTAAAGATGCACTGATTTATATGTACAAAATTTTTCGCCTTTTGGTTGTTCACATGATAACCAATGAAAATAAATGTGGATTTATTTGTATGCTGTAATTTTACATGGCTTTGTTACAATCCTTCTGCCAGTAACATTTTTTTCCAGTTATTTTGTGGGCACAAATAAAGAGGTGGATTACGGTACCTCATTACATCCATGCAAACGTTCTACAATGTAATTAGTAGTTCAAAAGCCGAAGAAGTTATGGCAACATTAGGTAAACGTTGTGTATTCAAAGATGAAGTTGAACATATGTATACAATTAAAAGGTTCTGTCGCAGGCTTGTTGATGCTTTCATCATTTGCTATATGGATTATTCCACAAGTACTTTTGTTTGCTCTGTAATATGGGGCCATCCACCCTACTCCATTTATTTGCAACACATTAACTGGCGAAATTATATTATATTGTTTATATTAACGTACTTAAAGGACATAAAATATTTTGTGCTTAAGTATAAGGAAATTGAGTACGAATTCTAAAAAAACCTTAGATGAAAATTATGATCAACTGAAACTTTGTATACAAGATCATAATAATATACTACAGTAAGTAATATATACAGTAATATATACAGGCAATGGCCACATAAATGGGACACTTTGCAGAGAAACGCATTCACATTTACATTATTTCCGTTTAAAAAGTAGAATTCATTTAAATTGTACATAAATGAATTGGATATATTAAAAAAAATTGTACACATGGCTGAAACTGCTAAATTTTAGTTTGAAATATACAAAATTAATTAATACTCCGCTATGTTCATTCACGCAGGGAAAAAACTTCGTTGCAATTCGATCAAAGCGATTCAAATTTATTTGATAGGATGTTATTTTTTTTTTCTGATAAATAAAAACAAAAATATTGTTTTGGGGAAAGCAATTAAAAAGCAATCCTGCGTTAACTACAAATAGTAAATTTAATAGAATGAAATGGTTCCTTATGAATTAAGGGTGGATGTTTCGTCCCCCAAAATCCGATAATTTTGCTTATTGACGTGGCCGCTGACCCTCGTTGTTCATGATCAAGTGATTGGGAAATCATCCACTTTGTCGCTGAGTTCCAAAATCTATGTCTTATTTATGTGAACAGGGCTGCACGTATATAACATTATTATATACAATTTTTTAGACTCAACAATATTATTGCGCCCCTTATTACGACCACCATTTTTATACAATTCACCATTACCGCTGCAGCACTGTGTACAACGCTACTAAATATTTTGATATTCGCAACAATTGTAATAACTTCCGTCGTCTATTTGTTTGATACATGCGTACAGATTTTTCCTTGCTGTTACTTCTGCAATTGTTTAATTTACGATAATGATGTCTTGGCCAGAATTATTACATTCATCTTGGATAAATCAAATCCCAGGTTATTGAAAAATGATATTATTTTTGGAACGTGTTCAACAACCAATGATTTTGATGGCAGGAAAAATATACGCAATACACTTAAGCACTTTTATAAATGTAAGTAATGATTTATTGTTAGAAAAATTAAAGGTATATTTACATTTAAACCATCCCTATTCACCCTATCTACTATTATTCTGAATTGGTGATAATTTTTTGTTTTAAAATGACAATTTATATTCTCACTATTGATAAAAAATGAATGTGAATGGACACGTATGGGGTATTTTGGCTATTTAATTCCAACATGAGTTGGATATTCGTGCGTTCTAGACGCAAATTTATCTTTTCAAACTATTTCTTAAAAACTAGTATGCAAATACCTTTTTAATAATTTTTCATGTTTAGAAACTCCATTCTACAGAGTGTATTTTGATCTTCCTCATTCTCACATTTATATTTTTTGCATCATGGATAGGTTATTTCAGCATTATGAATGAAACTTAACTCCTCAAAATTAAAGGTGAAATTTCATGATAACATTATCTGGAAAAGAAAACCCGTGAGAATCACACAATTTATAGAATCGTTTTTATAAGGTACCAATTATTATAAAACAAAATCACTTTAAAACAAGTAAAAGCGTGCCTAAAGCCCGTATGAGTGCAATGAATATTTTTTTTAATTTATTTATCATTAAAAAAGGGATATGTCACTTTCAATCCAAATACGTAAACTTTTAAATTTGACATTAAACTGCTTGGTTACTTGCAGTGATGCCAAGTTGGTGCTTTTGATACTAATTATAATAAAAATTATGCTGTTCAACGATTTTTTAAAACGTTATTGCGCTTTTTACCCTCTCAAAGTTGTTATCATCATTTTAAATGATGGACCTGTATCTGGCTAACATTAGGTCCGTTTGTGTACTTTTCCATTAAAATTTACTAACAAAAAGAAAAATATAAAAAAAGGAAACACAAACGGCAACTTTGTAAGAATAATAAGTAAGATATTTACTTTAACAAATTTGTACAAATTTTTTGAGTTCGCAAACACACTTATTTACTAGCAAAAATACTAGAAACTAGCTAGTGTCATACAGCCTTAACTGAATTTTGCACTAAAATTGAGCTAATAATAACATTTTGAGCTATATTTAAATAAGCAAATATATATTTATCATAAATAATAAATATCCGTACAATATTCTGTCCCTAATTCGCTTAGGCCGAGTTTTTGGGATGTGAGTTAAACTTGGTTTAGTTAAACCGAAAACGAATTTTGTCTGCCAATTCCATGTTTATTAACATAAATTTGTCGGAACAACTTTTTGTCACATAAAATGTTGGTCTTCATTGAAATAAAATAAATTAAAACAAATTTTAAATTCAATATTCAAGTTACAAACTGAGATAAACTGAGTTTAAAGATAATCTACATAATAAAAACTTGGACTTAGTTAAAGATGCCCAAATAAGGTAATGTTTTATACTTAAATTATTATGATCAAATATACAAAATAACTTGGGGTACTGTCATCTAAAATGTATTTTATAGACTGTTTTGAAAGCGAAATTAGTCAAGTTGATTAAATTTAATCCACTTTTTAATCTTTATTGCTTACATTTCGTCACCTAAAATGCAAAAGGGCAATGCAATTTAACAAATTCGTAAATAAATCTAACAGTTTTGATCATAGAACAAAAAAATTTTGTGGAGAACTGTTGTTTAATAAACTCAGCCCCCTTTTTAAATTTTTTCAGGGCAACCAAAAAACCCGAAAAATTAAAAAACATTTCAGATGCGAATTTTGTTCATAAAATCGCTATTTTTATCGTAGAAGTCCGACATTTTGTGTAGGCATGTAGTGTAGACAAATAAATCATTATCATCAAAAAACCTTTAATTTTTCAATAAAATTTAAAGTGATTATAGGAAATTTACGCCGATGGCACAAATTTTTATGAAAATTTCACACAATAAATTATTTGTTTATACTTGTTGATTATATTTAATTTGGTCGCATAATAAATAATTTATTAACACCTTCAACCAAAAAAAAATACTAATTCTATTTAATTTGGTTTAAAATTAAACATGGTTGCCATTGAATGCGTAGTTGGTGGTACTTATTTATGTAACCATAATTTCACCTATTTTTACAAATCTACTACTAGTAGGAGTTGTAAAATTTCGATGCTTTTCAACACTATTGACTCGATACTACTTAATGGGTTTCAAATTAAAAAAAAAAACAGGATTTTATTTGCAAACTATTTTAGCTGGCGAAATTGGGCGTATGCACAGAAAGGTTAACATAAAAAAGCCCGTACAAATAGTTAAAATTTCTGCTAAATAACAAAAAATAGTATCTATATTTGCGCCTGTCGAATTTTCAATAAAGTTTTGAGAATCTTGAAGCAGACCATGATTCTCAAAACCTAATTATTTGGGAATTTTAAAAACTGAACACAATTGACTTAATTGTCTTAATCGGTAGGAAACAAAATTTAAAGCCTTTTTAAAATTAAAATTTTGGTTTTCTTCAAGTCTTAAGGCCCATATAAAATTGGCTTAATGTCTTAAGCTTTGCTTTAATATGAAACGATAGCGATACCCAGCTTAAAGCACTTAAGCCAATTGAAGTTGGGTCTTTAGGAACTGTATTCTTAGGTTATTGCCGATGGATTTCGATATTATACTGTGAAATACTGTCAACTACTACATTGAATAGAACAAGCTATTAATACATATGTATCTGAGGGCTATGAAATTATAACCCTTGAAAGACAATAAAATATAATAATTTACAACTAATTTATGAGACTTTTTAAAAATTGTTACAATTGTTCATAAGTGGTTCAGAAAATACAGAAATTTAGTAGTTTTTTCTTAAATTTTAAAACAGTACTTAAAAAGAAAAACGTTCTTATGTAGCTTTGGACTGTTAGCTGGGGACAGTTAGGTTTTCTGACAAAATTTTGTTAAAAGCTAAATTTTTAAAATAATTTATTTATTCATATTGATTTTTATATTATCTATCTGCTGATAGATACCAAGGATATTCATTTGTACCCTAAGAAAATGTTGTAGTTGGCAACTTTTTAATTTTTATTTAAATTTTCTTATATAAGTATTTCTCACCAGGCGCTAAATACAGTAATTAATTACAAATAACTCAACACACTTTGTTTACTTTTTTCCAAAACCAATAAACATTCATTTTGCATTAGGATATTGCGGTGTTAAAAAGTTTTTATTCAAAAAGTTATTTAAAAATTTCGATTATCTAGTATTTTCTATAAATAGTTAAAAAAAAATTGTGGTGAGTTCTGTTAATCTTATTAAAATATAATTGTTTTTGGCAAATTAATTGGATATTGTATTTCTGTAATTGAATACTGGATTTTGGTAAGAAGATTTACTCTCAGCAAAATATTCTAGTATTGATAAATTGTCTATTTTTCCGACTACACTGGGATGCAGCAACTGTCCTATAGTTTTGCAATAACACATTTCCTAAATGTGTGATAAAATTTATAGTCTGGAATTCTTTTAGGAGTACCAACCATTAGTTGGGTCTATAATCATAGATTTTTTTTTTAATTAATTTGATATATTGGACTAATTTTCTAGTACATTTACTAAACAAATGGTTGATTTTACTGTACACAATTACCAAACTAGTTTTAAAATTGAAAATACCGATTATATGGTAAACAGACATGTCACAAGACTGAATATGATTGCTTCCCTTTTTATCCCTTCTTTTAAGGATGATGGAAATTTTCATCATAGCATTTATTGAAAAAAATTCACACAAACAGGTTTATAGAAAATTGTTTGTGAATGAATTGGAGCATAGCTGTCAAAAAAGAGAACAGTCATCACTATTAATTAAGAGGTTTTAGCTTGTCGATCTGTTGTTTGCTGTGGATTGAAAAAAACCTGTAGAATCTTGTGTGTTTTTAAGAATACAAATCTGATAAATGAGTGGAAAAAAATGTTTGTTTTTAGTGTTTCATATTTTATTTATTTAGTACTGTGCTAAAGATGTTACTTTGCATGATGATGGATATTTCCATCATAATTTTTCTAATTATTTATTTATACTAGAACTTTTTTTTTATATTTTTCCCTTAATCTAGAGCCTGAATTACATGACAGTTATTAATTTTAGAAAAAAAATCATGCAAAATTAAGGTTAATTCCTAACACAATATGTTTCACGTGGAATTCATTATCGTGAAAAATAATTTTTTTAATATGGAGTACAACAGTTTTTTTTACGTAAAATCCGAACATTTATCAAAATCATGCTGCTTTGAACGATAGCATGCTAGCAATTAAGCTGTGATTTCACTCATTAACCACTCAACTGCGTAATCAAGTTTAAAAAACCTTCCCTTGTTGCGTCAAAATCAAAAACCATATGTAAAGAGAACTTTATACTGGACTCTAACAGGATAGAGTTTTGAAAAAAAATGTATAAGATGCAGCTGAGGAGTTACATAAATTAAAAACTTTTAATCTAAGTAACTTTTAATATTTTTTTAGGTAACTTGTTGCCTGCAGCAAGAATATCTTTGATAAAACCGCAGATATCCTTCAAGTTGTACAAACAACATGTTTGATTTTGTGAAAAAGAAATATTCCAGAATTTTTATAAAGAATACAAGTAAGAAATTTGTAGAAGGATTAAATTAAAATCATTTATACAATATATAAATTTATTTCAATAGATATCAAGGATACTGTAACAACTAAAGATGCCCTGGATTATATCTACACAGTTTTTCGTTATTGTGGTATTATAATACCCAAGGATAATAAATGGGCCTTTGTTATTTGGGGCATAATAATACAGGGCTTCTCGACAGTCCTTCTGCCAGTAACATTTTTTGCAAGTTATTTTGTAAACACAGATAAGGAGATGGATTACGGCACTTTATTTACATCCATACAAGTGTTCTTCAATGTTATTTCCAATTCGGCAAAACAAATTGTGCTAATCTTTATGGTACCCCAATTATTAACAGCCGAAGATGTTATGGTCAAGTTGGATGAACGTTGTGTTGCCAAAGATGAAGTTGAACTTTTGTATAAACTTAAAAAGTTTGGTCGTAAAATTGGAATTTATTTTACCGTTTGCTATATGACTTTTTCCACCAGTACTTTTGTTTGCTCTTTTATTTCTGGACATCCACCCTACGCTATTTATGTGCCCCGCATTGACTGGCGAAATTCAACATGGGAATTTGTAGTGGCTTCTTTTGTAGAGTGGTCATTAATGAATGGGGCGTGTTATCAGCAGGTGGGCAATGATTCATACGGTCCTATTTATGTTAACATACTTAGAGCCCATTTGAATATTTTGTGCTTAAGAATGAAAAAATTGGGTTCGAATCCTGAAAAAACCTTAGATGAAAACTATGAAGAACTGAAAAGGTGTATAAAAGATCATAAAAATATAATAAAGTAAGTAACGGAGAATTTCTTAACACAAACAAATATTATAAAATTCTGTTTGTAGGGATTTATCTATTTCTTAGATACATTCGTTTTGCATTTAGTTTAATTTAATTTCAGTAATTGCAATTTTGCAAAATTATAATTAATTCTTTCACATTATATTAGTGAGTGAGTGTAGATTTAGATAAAAACATATTTTTGTGGATTTTTTAGTAAAATAAATAAAATCCAAAAATGAATCCAGTGATTACATAAAAATAGGTCGAAGTAAATGTATTTTAAACATATAATTGGTAGTTTCTAAACAAATATATAACTGACATTTCTAAGCAATCTAGGGATGAGGTGTGCCTAGGTCCGTTATTCTCGGTAGTTACAAATCTCAGCACAAACTTTTTATACCCTCTCCATGCAGTGATGTGGGGTATAACAAGTCACTATAAAGCGTCCTATTATTATAGCCATGACCATTTTAACTATTTCAAATTTCATAAATTTTTTTTTTAATTATTTTTTAGACTCTACGATATTATTACGCCTGTTATTGAGACCACCATATTTATACAATTCACCATCACCGCTGCCACATTGGGTACAACGCTCATTAATATTTTAATATTTGCCCCAAATTTTTCAGCCATAATAGCTTCCGTTTCTTATATTTTGGCTGTGAACGTGCAAATTTTCCCTTTGTGTTACTTCTGCAATTGCTTACTTTTGAATAATGAAGACTTGGAAGATGAAATATTTCACTCATCTTGGATGAATCAAAATAAAAGTTATCGAAAAATGTTGGTATTTTTTTTGCATCGTGCTCAATCACCAATGATTATGACGGCAGGGAAAATATATCCAATAAATTTAACAAGTTATATAAGTGTAAGTAATGATAAATTGATGACTTAGGGCGGCTAATAACCTAAAAAAATTATATCTAGAAATAGTTGTGCTGAAATCATTAGCATAGAAAAAGCCTTTATACAGTATATAAATCCCTGAAAAATTTTCAGAATTACTATGAAATTTTCATAACCGCTCCTCCCCATTTTGTCAGAAACTTAAATGAATTTTGCTCTGAAAAGTATTTTAATCGGATTTCCTTTCGAGTTCCTTTTATTTGAGTATAATATTAAGGTGCTTTTTTCGCAGTGTATGAAATTTTCATAATCGATGCTACATAATCACAATTTTCTCAGACCTAAAATTAGTCACGCTCTAACAAGAATTTTTATCGGATGCTCTTTCGATTATCTTTCATTTGAGTATAATATTGAGTAGAAAAAAAATCCATAACCATTAAGTTCTCAGAAACGAAGATGAATTTCTAAAAAGTATTTTTCAATTCATTTTCATTTGAAAAAAATTAAATTTTTTGTCAAAAAAGACAGTAAGGGTATTCATTTCAGATTATTTTTGGTTGGAAAAATGGAAACATGAAAACTTACACTCTTGTTGATGTGTGCGGTAATTTTTTTAAATAAAAAATAAAATTATTTGAACTGTCAAAAAAATACGAAAACAAGCTGTCAATGATGTGACAATCATTAATATTTTTTAAGATGCCGAATAGAAGAGTTAAAAGTTAATTGATTGATTATTTAATTACTGCATTTTTAATTGAAATTGATAATATTTATGAAAATATCGGTATAAAAAGATAATTTCTCCAAAAAAACAATACAATATAAATTTTGAAATATTATTTTTTAGAAACTTTTACATCAGATGATGGAAGAAGAACTGAACAGTTCAATGACAACAGTTCAACCATCTTGTCTCACTTATATGTTCTAGTGATGAATTTCATCATAAAAATACATGTAAGCAATTTATTGTAGATTTTCAACTCGCTGTAGTTCAATACATATTCGGGGCTTAAAAAGAAAGTGCAAGTATTCGTAAAATAGCAAGAAATTTCGGTATTGAAAATGGGGGCACTATACAAAATATAACAAAACGAGTATTTCGGGCGTTTTTGGAATTTGAAAAAAAAATAATTTGTTGGTCCGATATAGACGAAAGAGCGCATATTGTGAAGGAGACGGTTAGTGAATTACGGCTCTGTATTGGTTACGTAGATGGCATAGAATTTAAGTTGGCCGAGACATTTTTAATTTTTTCTTCCTAAAAAATGACGGTTGAATAGAACGAGAAAAAATCAAATTTGAAATATAAATGTCACACATGATTTCTATGATCATAGTTGTATAATTTTAATTTTTCATACTTTGAACTACAATTTAACGATTTTCTATAAAGTGGCAATATCATTTCGTTTGACGTTTATAGTGGAAAATTTCAACTTTTTACCCAGATTTTTTTACACTTGGTTATAGGTTGTTAAAAATACAACTTTTGGTGTAAATTTTTTTCCTTGGTTTGTTGTAACAAAAGTTGCATTTTTTCACTTTTCCATTTTTCCATTTTTCCAACTACAAAAAAATCTGAAATGAATAACCCACCAGAAGATCTTCGACGAGTTACATGAAAACAATATCATAGAATTTGATTGTGATAAAATCTCAGAGAGGTCAAAAATTGCAAGTTGCATTACACGAATGCCGAGTAGAGAATCCTGCTTAGAAGGTAACTTTTTGAGAATAAATCCAGGCCGGTTGTGGCTTCTATAACTGCGACCTCTCTGAGGGAAAATGCAGAAATCAGGGCAATCGCGGAATACATTAAATTTATTAATATTAAAGGATTCACCGATAATTTAACGATCTCTATGGATAGCCAAGTGACTATCCAGGCCTCAAGTGCAAGAAGAAGTCTATAACTCCTTAACCCGTGCATTGTTACATTGCAGGGAACGAGAAGGTTTAGTTTTTATTCATTTTTGTGGTAAAAATTTGTCAATTATTTTAACTACATTTTTAAATGCATATACTTTTGTTTTAACTGCGATTTTTCACTAAATTCTAACGACAAACTGTTTTTTAATGTTTTTTTATTTCAGATTGCAAAATTTTCATTTTCGCTTTATACTTTTATTAATACAATGGATATTAAGGGAAAACTTGGTATGGAATAAATGTTTGGTATCATCGAATGGTGCAATCAATGCAATATTGAACAAATCTTTTAAGATTAATTTATATTAAATATGTAATTTTTTTTATTATTTTTCAATACTTTGATTGGAATACTTTTTATTAAAATGTGGCAAGTTTTTATAATTTATGCAAATAAGTTTTCGCTTTCAATATTGTGTAAGTCTTATGCACGCAAAATATAACAATTTATAATTTTACAAAGTTTTGTATTAAATACAACCGCAACTATTTGTGCAAGGATAATATTTTTGTCAATTACATAAAAAAAAAAATTTTATATATGTATGTATTAATTTTACATTTTGTGTACTATTTACTTTAATTTGTGCGAACAAATTTAACGATTGTATTCTATGCAAAAATTAAAAAATTTATTTACATTTAAAAATGTATAATCTTTATGCGGAGTTAAAAATTATGTTAAATAATAAATTAACTAAAAAAAAATCGTATGTATGTTGTACATTTTTATTATTAGGGCAAGAAACTTCATGCACTTTAAAACGGAATTATTGTTCCTAAAATAAGTAACCAAAAAGGAAGAATATATTTTGGAAATATTCTGGGACCAAATTTTAAAAATCTCGAAATTTGAAAAACAAACAAGAATTTTCTGCCAATAATTTTAGCCTAAGCATAATAACCCATTTTAGACATTTTTCTGTTCCGTCTTCAACTATATTTTCTGGATAGAAATAATTCAGTGGTTTAAGAACAATTAAAAAATTTGTGATCTTGGATATGGACTAAATGTTTTTCAGAGTTTTCATGAATTTTATGCAGAATATTGTGCCATTCGGTGTAAAAAATAGATGATGAAAATTTTAGCAAGGTCGGATAACAATTTATCTTGGGGCACGGTAAGGGGTACGGTAAGGTTTTAATTCTGTATTTTTAACAAATTTGTTTTAAGAATTTTTTCTCGAGAAATTCTAAAAATTATCCCCTCTGTGCCTAAAACTTATTAAACCCTTTCTTCCATTGGGATAAATATTAATTATTATCAATATTAATTTAAAAATGTTTTAATAAATTAAATATTAAACAAACAAATGTACATAAAGCTTAACTTTTATAATTAAAATATATTAATCAGGGACTGAAACCGAACCCGAACCCAAACGGGTTCAGGTTTAGGCTGTTTATAAAAACTTTGAACCCGAACCTGCTGAACCCAAAAATTTAACCAGGTTCGGGTTCAAAAATATAAAAAAATATTCTTGCTGTTCATGGCGTGAGAAATGTTTGATAGAAAAATCATAAAAAATATTACATTTCTTGCATTCCAGTCCTTTTAAGCAAATACTTGATCAATGCAACTCTATTTGCAAAAAAATTGCGAACACCAGAAATTTCTTCTGCAACTAAAAAGCTAAACTTGAAAAAACTGTACTAGACTGTCAAACTAGATGTAATTCCAGTTATAAAATGGTTCAAGCCTTATTGGAATGCAGAAGTTTTGGTTCGGAATTACTGGTTGCTATGAATGATAAAATTTGTGATGAATTCGTAGAAGTTTTTGAACCTGTTAAAAAATTAACGCTGAAACTACAAAAAGAACAGATGACTTTAGGCGATTTTTATAGAATATGGCTTAGCTTTAAAGTAGAGATAAAAGAAGAACATTTTCACAAGAATTATATTTAAGTATTAAAAAAGGGAAAACCACCATATTAATAATCCACTTTTGATTGCAGCATTATATCTAGATAGCATATTTAAGTTAATGCTAAGTCCCGATTATATTTTAAAAGCAATTAATATTTTCAAAAATTTCCAAACGGAAAGAGAAGAAGAGAATTTTATGAGAGAATCAATATCTTGTTCTTCAGAATATGCTCGAACAAGTTCTAAAAAGAAGAAAAGATTTTCTAAATCAATTTCTTCACATGAGAGCGCATTTTCAGCATTGAAATTAATTTTGTCGCTACAAAGAACTAATTTAAAAGAAGAAAACTTAAAGAATATATTAATTATAAAATTAAACGAAAATTTCTTTTAAAAATACATAAATTTCCTATTGATAAAATCCTAAACCGAACCTGAATTATTTATTTCCCATTTTTTTCAGTCCCTGATATTAATTAAACCTGTAATTTGCATTAGGAATAGGGAGCCTAGTTTTGTCGCTTTTCTTTCGAAGCGCTATGTAAAAGTGGCCAAAAGTCCTGGACCCCCATAGACATAGAACTAATTTAATATTAAATCGCTTGAGATCTTTTCTTGGAATTTTTGCCTCAAAATTTCGGAATTTAGCAAAAAAAAAAAGGCCAATGTTTACGACAGACTTCTAGTCTTTAAATGGTACCTGCGATAACAGCATCCAATAAAAAATACCTGTACCGAGCGCCTCGGTAGGCTAGTTGGTAGCGTGCTAGCTTATCAGTGCGGGGGTCGTGGGTTCGATTCCCACCAGAGGCTCTGGTCTGTTTTCGCTACAACGAGCCGATGGCCTTTGCTGCTAGTGCTCGGTTAGGGTATTAGGATATAATTTGTAATAATATGATTAATATAAATAAAAAAAAAACCTTTAAGGTCCGTAAGTCCTTCCTACGTTTACAATACGAATAAACTGTCAAATGGAAGTATTTTTGTATGTTCAGTTAAATATAAATAAAAGAACTGAAAATACTAGTAAACTTAAAATAACCTAACGCAGTAACTTAAAATACCGTTAACCCTAAACTAACCTAACGAAAAAATAACCTAAAATACCTTAAAACCTAAAATACTGATAACCTTAAAATATAAATAAATCGGTTGGCAACCCTAACAAAAATATAGTTAAAATTTTCTAAATTTAGCTGATTTATGCATTATTTTTCCTTAGCAATTTGGAGCTATTTTTTAGTAACTTTAAAACAACAAAAAATATCAATCCCAATACCACAGACTAAAATTGATCTAAACATCTGCTAAAATTTTGTTAAGTGTAGCAGTATTAATTCCATGATAATTAAAAATGCTTAGTTTTAATTTATTTAAATAAGCTAAATTTATTTAAAAATTTCAACGTGCTTTCTAAGTACTCCAGAGTTAAATGTACAACAAAAACAAGGGAGTAAGTACATAAAAGTGACAACAAATTCCACTCTGTGAATAAACTCTAACGCTGAGTTGTATGTTGAAGGGTTTTCAATGAACTATAAGTTAACCAAAAAAAATGTTTAATATTTTCCGTAAAACTCAATGCTACAACATTTTGGTTTAATACCCTCGTGATTTTTAATATTAATTTAACTTTTGACCAAAATCCATTTGTTTGATTAAAGTATAAAGTGAAAATGAAAATTTAACAATCTGTAAAATAAATTATAAATTAGTAAGTTAAATACATATGAGAGAACATGCAAATTAGTGAATTTCGAATAAAAACGCGAAAAATGTGAGGGAACTGGTAGCCTGCCAGCTACCATCGCTTGAAGTTGACCAAAATTGGCTGTTTTAGGCAAAATACTTTCTACGAATTTACACCTGGTTTGAAACTAATATTGTGAAAACCAAGCAGAGGAAAACATGGTTAGGAAATCATATTTGAAGAGCTAAATATATTTTTTTAGGTTTATGAATGTGCCATCCATAGCGGTCCTTTTGTATAGTTTTGATAACCCCTTACTGCAGATCCACACAAATTAAAACTAAAATTAATTTCTTTGCGTTTTTCTCATACTCTCATATTTTGATTCTCACACTCTCTTTAATGTTAACATATTAGCTGTGTAAGAGCCGACAACATTGGAATCCCGCAGGATTCTCATTTTAGCAAAAAACGTTCCCGTATTTGAAAATTTAGTAAATGAGCGCGGTCACGAAATAGTGATATTCTTCTTCTTGCACAAATAACCCCAGATTTTTAATGTGAATTTTAATGAGTGGACTAATGAATCGATTATTACCATAGATATCAATTGTATTGAATTTATTTGCAATATAATTTTTTAAATCAATAATATTTGATTTCAATGGTTACAAATTTCTTTATTCATCAATTAAAAAAAATAATTACCATGGACAAATAAGGATTTCGAATAAAGTTAATATGGAAAAAAATTAAGTAGAAAAAAAAAAGAAAGAAAAAAATTCAAATCGATAAATATCACAAAAATTCATACCTAATCCAATTTCACTCATACCACGTTCCATTCAATTCCATTTGAACCATTCCGATTTGTAAAAATGTTGTATCCCACCCATGCCATGACAATCATGAAAAATCATATATTATAACTTCCATGGAAACCCAGTAAGTTTTTTTTTTTGTAAACCAATGCTTTTTTAATCAATTGTAAATATTGTTATTTTTAATTTAACGATTTAAATAATGGTAATGAAAATTAAATGTTAATACAAAATTGACAAGCATTTTTTTGGGAATTTAAATTACGAATAGGCTTTCGAATGAATAAATGCTTTTTCATTAAAATTGATATCTATAATTTTTTTTTAAACATGCGAGTATTTATAAATTCTTCAATTCATGCCTGAAAACCTTATAAAAATTTGTAAACACTTACACTTAAACTTGTATCCAGCGTTATGGGAAATAACTTCAAAGCCGTTAGAGTTATGGGTGTTTGAGATCGTAACATAAAGAATATTAACATTTTGCGAAATCG
Organism: Eustalomyia histrio; assembly: GCA_949748255.1. Taxonomy (NCBI): domain Eukaryota; kingdom Metazoa; phylum Arthropoda; class Insecta; order Diptera; family Anthomyiidae; genus Eustalomyia; species Eustalomyia histrio. Next base: position 155,447,815 of record OX456525.1, read on the forward strand.
TTTATCCTTTTCAAACCAATTACAGTGGAATATAGCCAATGCTAATTCAGAACTATTGTCCACTAGACAGGTGGCCTGATAACAGCAGGGCACAGTTTGCATTGATACGGCTAGAAAATATATTGCTGAAGCAATTTGTGCCGAAGTGTCTGCAAATATTAATATATTTATTAATGTGACGCATAAAATGATGGCGGTAAAGGTAAATTGCACAAAAATGGTAATCGATATAACAGGACTTATGATGTTCACTAAGCTGAAAAGAAAAAGAGAGAATTGTATCATTTTATTTAACTACGACAAGTCTTAAATCTTATACTACGTTCCAAAATATGTATTTCGTTTTTTTTCAAGTTTTCGATTTAAAATTTGTATGGAATTTGAAAAAGGAAAACTTAAAAAAATTAGTCCTGATATTTGTATTATGAAAATGGTCTAAATGAAAGCAAAGTAAAAAAATTTGGTTTTGTTAAATTTGCAGGTGAAATTTAATTGCAAATTTCTACCGTTTAGATAAAGAGGCCCTTAAAATTAAAAATTTATTACTGACAGATTACTTATTTGGGACGCTTTACCAGTGATATCAAATAGCGTTTTACCAGAATTGTTTTTTTTTTACAAAAATTTCAGTGGCTTATAAAAAAGCACTGGGATATGCAACGGTGCAAGAACTAATGCTCTGGTAGAGGATTATAAAGACGTTTCAGTACATTAAAAATTATAGGACTCTAATTGTGATTTCAAAATATGGCGCCCAAAAAATGTTTTAAAAGTTCCATCAACATCAAATTGAACGCTTGCAATTGCGGTTATCAAAGATAGCAGACAGTTTGTCTGTTATATAAAGGTGTTCCCTATTTAAAATAAATTTTACTCCAAAAGTTTACGTTATATTAAGATTTTTTCCCATCTTTAAAAATATTTGAAATGAAGTCTAACGTAATTTTTTTTAAGGTTCAATCTTTACACTATGCAGTTTTATATTCCACTAGCGGATCCCGGCGTGCTTCAAATTCATTGGTTCATTGGTTTCTCGATCTGCGAGTTCGATGAAAAAAAAAACCTGCAAATTATCACTCACTGACAGCTGTCAATGTTTATGCGTGTATAACGTGTATTTACCGTGTGTATGAAGTCAGCACACAGTATACATACCGCATTCGCTCATGGGCGCCTACGTATTTTTTGTTGTTTTTTTTTATATGGACAAAATCACATGTTGACATGAAAAGTCATAACTCACGAACGCGTCGACCGATTTCCATACGAACAAACCCTAAAAATTCAAATTCGGGTTGACCGTTCGTGAGTTATAAAGTCACATTTGCAAGAATTTTTTATATATATGTATATGATTTCAGACATTTTGTATAATATAAAATATGGAACTTAAATTGTAATTTTCAATGTTTTGAATCATAATTTCATTAGAGTTAAACAAATTGCGCCCAAAGTTATCTTAACAAGATTCCATTTTAAAAATATTCAGATTCTTGAATCGTTACTTTTAAACTCACCTCAATAAATTCTGATGATCTTTAATACACAAAACCAATTGTTCATAGTACTCATCATTGCTCTTATTTAAATCACCTCCTAATCTACGTACCCGTTCCACTAATATCTGCATATGAGTGCGTAAGACATAAATATATATAACTGCATAGCTATCAACTGTAGCCTGATGAAAACAACCCACAGTTATTATGATAAATTCTATTAATGATTGTAATGCTAATTCCAATCCTAAATTACGCCAATCCATAAAGGGTATATAAAATGAATACGGTGGTTGCTTTATAGCCACCGATGATAAGAAGGTTATAAAGCAATACAGAACATATAAACATATATAGAACATAGTCAAACGATTACCAATAATAACACACTGGCGTATCTTTTTAAATTCAACCTCCAATTCACAACGTCCATCTAATGTGTTCATAATAGTCTCAGCCCTTCGAAGGTGTTTTAATGACACAGCTAATGTTAAAACTTTGGGGCATACAGCATAAACATTGAGGGCCGCTTGTAAAGAAGTTAATAACTGTTCTGTTGTCATTTGATTGTAGAGCAAAACATAACCAAATATAAAGGAAATTGAAGTTAGAACTAGCACAATTATATTCATGATAACTGAGTATAGATAATATATTGGAGTCCATTTGGTTGTCGGAGGAGGATTTATGCCCAAATATTTGAGGGTATTAAATAAATAGAAAGTAGCTTCTCTGGTTGATTGTAAATTTTTACCACGTCCCCAAAGTATGTCGAACATCTTGGCTGATAATTTTTATTGTTAAGCAAAATGTTTTAGCAATTTTTGTTTTTATACACAAAACTTTAGCAAACTTTTTGATTTAGTACATATGTTAATTAAAAAGGGGGCGTAATACTTTAATTAATAGATGGTTTGTCCTATTTTATTATTGCACCTGTTAAGGTTTGGGAATAAAGTTTAAAAAGAACATAAGAAAATAATAGTAGGTTAAGACTGACCACACTTTAGGATGATACAATTAACAGGACATGAACTCTAAACTGCATTTACTTTTTCTAGATCGTTATAAAAATGCGGCAATTACTATTTCAATTTAATTTAAACTTTATTAATTTAAATTTAATTAACATTTTGGCCTTACTAATCCTTTATCTAAATTAAAGATAAACATTTAAAAAATAAATAAAATACATCTGCAGAATAAAGGCACAAAATTTCTTATATCCGATCTTTTAACTGATATTTAAAAAAATTCAAGGAAGTAGATATTCTATGATTATTTTATGTTACTTGTGTAAAGTTAAACAAATTTTTTATTTTTTTCTTATAATTTGTTAAAATCTATTTAATTATTTTAAAATTAATAATTTTCTTTTGTTTTTTCCTTTATTTTTCGTTTGTAGCATCGAACACAACGGAGTTTTGAAGTTTTTTTTTTAGCTATAATTGTCAACAAATAATGCCGAAGAACTATTGCCACATATATTGCCGGCAATAAATAAATATCTACGAAACCGAGTGGTCCTCATAATTTTGAAATTTATTTAAAAACCCGAATCAGTTGTCCCAAAATATTTTTGCCAGTATCATGATTTTTTTTTTACGATAGACCAAGACTCAGGAGTTGTCGCTACTAATGTAGAACATTGTGTTGGAATTAGGAAAATAGGTTTAGGAAGTAGGAAAGAGGAAGTAGTGTCATGCGGGCTTAACACATATCTCCTTAAAACCAAATAGGTTTCTTTTGTTGGTGTACTCTCTTTGAACCGACCGTATGCTACAACATTTGCGGTATTCATGATTCTGCCCTAAATACACAAAAATGTTTAAAGTATTCCAAATATATAATTTTATAGACTTTTAATAGATAATTTAATAATTTAATTTAGAATAACTTAATATGTGTGTTCGACATACGTTACCGCGGGTACCCGTGGGAACCAAATTTTACCAGAAAGCGTTTCTTGTAACAAAAATTGGGTAAAATTTTTACCAGAATTTACCCGTACTTTTTGTTTGGGTAAAATGATAAAACTGTCAAATCATCACCTGCTGCTAATAAATCAGCTGTTTTGCATTTGTGAAATAATTAAAATTAAATAAAAAATTTACTTTAAAGAACTTTTTCTTCTTAGTAATGAAGCGCCCCGGTAGGCTAGTTGGTAGCGTGCTAGCTTATCAGTGCCGTGGTCGTGGGTTCAATTCCCACCAGAGGCTCTGGTTTGTTTTCGCTACAACGAGCCGATAACCTTTGTTGCTAGTGCTCGGTTAGGGATTTAGGATATAATTTGTAATTATATGATTTATCCAGAAGTTTGTTATTTAGATAGTAGCTTTAATTAACCACATAAGGCCCTAATGGCTTGGTTATGTAAAAGAAGATTAAAAAAAATAGTTATTTGCCATTTCAAATATATTTATTAATTATGCTGTTTTTTAATATGAATAAATATGACATTTATTTTTGGGTTTGAAATGTTGTTTTGTGCGTTCGCAGTATTTTGGGCATTTTTATAGTTTTGTAAGAGAATTTTTTGCTTACTCTCATTTTACCTGACTACCCAAAATTACCTCGGACAGACCTATTAATAATAGACTTTTTTAATTTTTTTACACCATTTTTTTTTTTCTTAAATGCACAACTGCAACGTAGTTACTATGCATATAAAATTTATAAATTTTATAAATGCATCACAAATGATTCATAGCTGTTTATTAATTTTTTGTAATATTTTTTTTTTTTAAATTAATTCTGACAACAAGTAAATACATAGATAAAAACAACACATTTTGTAAACAGTCCGGCCCCTTAATCATTTAATAATTCATTCTCAAAAACGATCTTGACTAGTTAACGACGTGTAAACATTGTAATGCAATAGATAATGCAAAATATGTATTTACAAAAATGTTTGTACTGCTAACTGTGCTTCATAATTGGCATGGGAAAATTCGTGTTTCCTTCATAAAAACAACAATATTTATTATTTAAAAAAAAATACATCATTATTTTTAAGCGAAATTAAAGTACAAATAACAAAAATTTCACGTAAACTACCGACGTCAGAATAATTAAATATCGTATGTTGTTTTTGTTTTAATTTTTAAGTTGTAAAGCAATAAATATTTATTAGTATGCATTAAAAAGTCCAATTGCACACTAATAAAATATTAATGGGTTTATATATGTACATATATGATAATAAAATTTTAAGAAAGTACCAAAATACACAGATAAAAATTGTTTGAAAACACAATTAAAATTTTAATTGAAATTCCGCATACCTACGATAGATTTTGTATATGATGAATTTCATTTAAAAATCGAGATAAAACTGAAATTTTGAACCCGACCACCTCAGATATCGATGGAATTTTGTTTATAGCTAAATTTGATCAATACAAACAAACTCTCATTTTTAGAAATGACTGTTTTGCGATTTTTTTGGCTTGGCACAGTGGGAAAGTTTTGGAAAAAAGCGAAAATAACTCAGAATCGGCTGAACCGATTTACATGATCTTGGTATCATTAAAAAGATATTTTACACTGTAAAAAATTTATAACAAAAAGAAAATTTTAACTAACGAAAAATCCAAAAAGATCAAGGGTTTTTTTACAGTGTATTATTTTTTTAGAAAGGTTTATCCTTCACCTATACCATATCAAAAAAAAAAATGGGTTCTTTTTTAGTTTTTTTTATATAATTTATTAAGTAGTGTCACTTCTAGTAATTGCCCTAATATTTTATATTTTTTTAAACGTGTCATAAAGCCTGTTAAAATATCTTTTTAATGATACCAAGATCATGTAAATCGGTTCAGAGGATTCTGAGTTATTGTAGTTTAAATGGAGCTCTTTTCGACCATTTTCGCGTTTTTTCGAAAATTTTCCCACTGTGCCACGCCCAAAAAATCGCAAAAAAGTCATATCTAAAAATAAGAGTTTGTTTGTATTGATTAAATTTAGCTATGAACAAAATTTCATCGATATCTGAGGGGGTCGGGTTCAATGCATCTCGATTTTTACATGAAATTCATCATATATGAATAACATTTTTATTAGATTGATATTTTTTTCTTTAGTAAATGGACAACAAATGAAATTGCTGAAATTTAACGCAAATTTTAAAATTCAAATTTGTTAAATTGGTTATTTTTCAATCAAATATTTTCTCAAGTAAATTTGTTGATTTTTTTAATTAACAAAGTCTTCTATTAATATCAAATAATATACAATTTTGTTTTTTTTTTTTATTTTATTTTACTATGTTTTTTTATTCCACTCCAGGATCAAATATGTTTGAATCTGGAGTGCCGATTTTTTCACTTTATAATAAATATTGCTCTGTTAACTGTTTAACATAACAAGTATAACATAAAAAGCACTTCCCCAATTTGTGCGCAAAAAAAAAAATAAATACAAAATTCGTGACTTTTTAGTATTATTTAAAATAAAAAAAAAAATAAGCTAAAAAATAGGGGTTTTACTATAGAAAAAAATTCTTAAAATCTAAACGTAATTCTTTAAGAAAAAGTATTCTGACTACTGACTAAGGGTTATACTATAGCAAGAAGTCAGAAAAAATCGAGTTTTTTTACAGGAAAAATTCCTTTTATTCTGAATTTTAAGGGTTTTTGGAGTTTTTCTTATAGAAATGCTCTCATATTCTAAGGACGTTTTCCTACAGAATACTCCTCATATTCCAATTAATTTTTTTCTTTGGAAACCTTACAGATTCTAAGGAATTTTTTTCACATAGAAAACAGATTATAAAGATTTTATCTTATTTTTCATAAATATATATATAAATCCCCTTAGACTCTGAGGGATTTTTTCCATAGAAAGCCCTTCAAATTCTAATTACTTTTTTTAAAAGGCAGGCGGGCTGCTAAAATTTTATATCCCAAACTGGCAAATAGAAGTTTAAATTAAAACCAATATCTATTAAAAACAAAATATTTTATTGCTTAAAAATATCTATCCCATATTTACCAATGAATATGTATTACACAGCATTGAAGAAAAAATTTTTGTCTATTAAACTCAAAAATTACCCATAAAATTCTTAGAAATGTCCAAAAAGAATGATGCCATTCGACTAAATTACGTCAATGTTTAATCTTCTTTGCAATTTTTATGAAACATATACAGTGTTGCGCAAAACAAACGCAACAAAATATGCATGGGTATTTGATTTAAAATATTTATTTTTCAGTAGTTTTGAATAAATCTTTTGATAAGATATACATATATGTATACTAAAATTTTGTAAAAATACTAGCGGATCCAAGCGTGCTTCGCTACGCATGAATCAAATTGTTGTTGTTTTTTTATATGGACCTATTTCGTGCAAACCATCTACACGGCCATACGAACAAACCCTTTAAATTTAATCGAATTCAGTTTGACCGTTTGTGAGTTATAAAGTCACAACACACTTGCAACAATTTTTTATATATGTATATAGATATATGTGCGATGAGGCAGTGTCATTATGCAAATTTTTTTACAGAGGCATAATATGTAATACTTATAAAAAATTTGAACAAAGAAATAATAAATAAATAAGTTGTTGTTTGACGATTTTAAATTATTTATTCGAAATTATAATGTATACGATTACTCAGAATTCAATGGATCGTAATGTATACGATTATATAATCGAATACCAAATTATTTTATTAACTTGAAATCGCAAACAAATATTGTCTGGATAATAAATTATTTGTTATACTTTTTACCATTCGATAAAATAAATTTAGGAAATATATCTTCATACAGAATCGTACCTATTATAATCAAGTGAATTCTGAACAATTGTACAATTTTTCGTTACAAAAAAATGATTGAAGAATAATTTAAAAGAAATATTTATCAAGTTTTTAATCTTGATAATTTAAATATTTCTTGTCACAAAAATTTTTTTTTTTTTTATAATTACCGAATACTGCTCATATTCTTGCTTCTGTTTTGCACAACTGTACTAACTCCCCATCTGTATTAGAAAAAAATCTTAGCAATAAGTAAAATGCGTAGGCAGAATAACAACACAAAATTGTTGATTGCCGAGATCATGTTAACTCATATTTTAAAAAATTTCAAGAAAGAAGGTTCTTCCATGATTACTTGTAAAGTAAAAAAAAATTTATATTTTTTTCCTAATAATTTGTTAAAATGTATTTAATTCTTTTAAGTTTAATAACTTTTTGTTATTTTTCTATCTTTATATATATTTTTTTTTTGTTTATTTGTGGCGTCTTTTTTACAATTGTCAAAGGAAAATGACAGCTAGTGTGATGTTTTATCTTAGCAATAATTGCTAACGAATACTGCTAGAGAATTATTGCGATACATTTTTTTACTTTATTTTTTTTATAAGTATTAAAAATACTTTCAAAATATTCCAAAAATTTACAAAATTCTTATTACAAATATTCTTGTAAGTTACAGTGAGAGTGGTCTACACTTAATTTTGACATTTGCAGCAATTTACGTCAACATATTTATCGCCAGTCTAGACTACAAGTAGGTAACATTAATATTTTCGTTTTTATACCCTCCACCATATATGGTGAGGGTATATATCAGTTTGTCATTCCGTTTGTAGCATGTCGAAATATAGGTCTAAGACCCCATAAAGTATATATATTCGTGATCCTTATGCATTTTTAAGTCGATTTAGCGATCTCCGTCTGTCTGTCTGTTAAAATGGCGATCACGACGCGAATACGCTAGCGGGGGTGCCTATTTTTACCCAGATTATTGTACATCCTCCCGAGCAGTTTGGTATTGAAAATGAGCAAAATCGGTCCAGCGGTTAAAAAGTTATGGGTGAAAATGTGAAGATACCTCTAAATTTTCCATACAAATTAGTGTATTTTAGTACAATTTTATAGTAGCGACTGGTATATACGTAATATATTTTCTCATATTTTTTCACCAATCGCTTAGAAATGAATAATATTTTGTACACCTCAAAAAATTTTTTTCACCTAAAAATTTTTTTTACCTCAAAACTTTTTTCACGCACCCAAAAAAGTTTTTTACCTGAAAAAAATTTTTTTCACCTCCATAATTTTACTTTTAAAGTTTTTTACATTGTTTGCATCAAAAACAATAGAGAACATTGGTGGAGGGTATTCAAAGATTCGGCACAGCCGAATTTAAGCCTTTTTTACTTGTTTTTTTCACATATTATATAAGATCCAATCGAAATCTTTTTCCCATACGACTTGTAAGAAGAAATATTTTAAACCAATATTTTTTTTGATTTTGTTTTTTGCAACACTGTTTATACTCAGACAATAATAATTTCAAAATTTTTGATAATAAAATATTGATAACTTAAGTGAAACAAGCATTCTTAATTTTTGTAGAATTTTTTAAATTATTTTTGCGTAATCGTTTTGAAAATAAATATATATATTTTTTTATATATACAGTGAATCTTTTTAAAGATTAATACAAAGTCCAGGGTGTGTATTTATAAGCATAAATTTCATACGTCAGACTACAAAATAAATACTGTGTACTTCCAGAATATTTAAAGTCTAAGAAGGTGCGTGACGATTTTATTGTTTGCTGCTAAAGTTCAATTGATTTTTATCGCCGTCTATATTAATACGCATTTTAATAATTAAAAAATATTTTTCTTAAAATTGTGTTGAATAAATATTTTTTATTACTTTTTATTATCATTGAAAATTATAAAATTCTAAATATAATAACTATTTCATATAGAGAATGTTTTTTTTTTTTTGTTTTAATGTATAAAGTTTAAAGTCTTAAAATAACTTCTGCTTAAATAAATTTGAGTACATTAAAATTTTATAAATTCGTTGTTTTCCTACATATTAATCAAGATCAATGTTGAATACATATTTTTATAGAATGTTATGCAATTTTAAATTTAGGTTTATTATATAAGGCTTATCTGTTATTATTTTTTTCTTTTAAACACTTGTAGTTATTGGTTTTTTAATATTAATGCTACTTTTCCACTAGACGTGTTTTGGACATATTATGTTTTGGGAAATTATGTATTGTACAAAACACCATTTCAAAAATACGTTCAGTGGAAACGTAGTCTAAGATTTCGTTAAAAAAAAGAACTATTTTTAGTATATATTTATGTATTTGTTTATTAAATTTAATTAAACTAATTGCATATGAGCATTATCAAAGTTAAAATTCAATTAAATATATTTGTTTTTATTTAATGTTAAACAAATTAAATTTAAACATTTAAAACCACAAAACTTTGAACAGATCATAGTTTGAAATTTGATTGGACGATTATTGAAACTGAAAAGAAACAAGAAAGTTCATTATTTATATAAAGTTATAGTTTAGGGGTGGTCAAATTTGAAGGGCCGATGTTGTTGAATGTGAACCACACCTAAACGTCAAGTTTTTTCCTGCATTTCATTTGACATTTCTCAATTTCAGACTAACTCAATTTGAACCATGGAAAGATACACAATCGAGCAATGCGTTAAAGTTATTCAGGCTTATTATGAAAATGGGCGTTCAAATCAAAATGCATATCGTTCACTTTTTTGGTCAATTTAATCGTCCAAATGTGCGTACATCTCTATAGGAGATGTGAAAACGCCAGTGCATGCTCGTATAGCTCACACTGCAGAAAATATTTCTGCTGTTCGCGATAGTATGGCTGAAGAGCCGTCCACCTCAATTCGTCGTCGTGCCCAACAATTGCACCTCTCACGCTCGTCGTTGATGAACATTATGCATAAAGACTTGCATTTACACGCTTAAAAGGTGCAATTGACTCAAAAACTAAAGCCTCTTGACCATTCCAAACGTCGTCAATGGTCAGAATGGTGGCAAAAAATGGCAACAGTGAATGATCAATTTTCGAAGAAAATCATCTTCAGTGATGAGGCACATTTTCACCTCAGTGGATTCGTCAATAAGCAGAATTGCCGCATTTGGGCGAATGATAATCCAAGAGTGATTGTCAAAAAACCAATACACCAACAAAGAGTGACTGTTTGGTGAGGTTAATGGGCTGGCGGCATCATCGGGCCGTATTTTTTACAAAATGAGGCCGGTCAGGCAGTTACTGTGAATGGTGTTCGCTATCGTGAGATGATAACGAACTTTTTATGGCCCGAATTGGAAGATATGGATGTGCACGATATGTGTTTTCAACAGGACCGTGCCACTTGCCACACAACTAACGAAACAATGGCTCTTTTGCGCGACAAATTCAATGGCCGTGTTATCTCACGTGGTGGCGATGTCAATTGGCCGCCAAGATTATGTGATTTGACACCGTTGGACTTCTTTCTTTGGGGTTATTTGAAAGAAAAGGTGTACGTCGATAAGCCAGCAACAATTCAAGAGCTAATGGATGAGATAATTCGGCACATTAACGGCATAGAACCTCAATTATGCCTCAGCGTCATCGAAAATTTGGACCATCGGATGGAGGTGTGCCGCCGAGGTCGCGGTGGCCATTTGACCTATATTTTGTTCCATACATAATTGAACCATACCATATTATCATAATAAAAAGAAATGACAATAATTTCCTAAATAATTTGTGTTTTATTCAAAATCAACATCGGAACTTAAAATTTAACCACCCTTTATAAACAAATTAAAATAAAATGCATGCAAAGAAAAAATAGTTAAAAGTTATTAAAAAAAATATGGACGAATGTTTAATTGAAATTATAATTATTTTAAGAATTTAAAATAAAATTTTGAAAACATATTTTGTTCATTTACAAAATTTCAGTGATTTTGTGAAAATGTGGCAACATTATAAGAAAAAAAAAGAAATTCCGCTTAGAAAATAAAATAAGTTTTAACTTTAATGAAATTCTGTTAAAGATTTTAATTGTGAAATTGTTTAAAGTCGTTTGTCACGAAAGTCGAATAAAGATTTTAATGTCATATTTGAAATAGAAATAATATTTACACTTTTAAGCGGAAAAAGATGTTTAAATTTTCAATTATGTGAATCACTATCTGTGTATATTTATAAAAGAATAATCATGCAACTATTAAAACAAATAAAATCATTCAATATTTAGTATTACTCACCTTATTAAGAATTAATATAAATCCGGTAATTGGCCTCAATTGACAACGTCAAATAGCCAGCAGTCTTTTTATGTTAATTAACAAATATGTATGATAATGTTGAACATAAGTTGTTACAAATTTGTGAAGAACATTAAAGAATACAACGTCGTAATCTCTATATTGAACGTATATGTATGTACGATAACATACATATGTACATATGTAAGTACTAATTGCATGTAAAACTATTTGTTTTGATTAAGTAACCGTTAAATTAGCAAGTATAATTTAAATGAGGTCATAAGGTGCATGAGTGAGTGTATAAGTGACAATGAGACACTTCATAGAAGCGCCTGCTCTTTTTTAATATAGTTGCTGGTATTTTGTTAATTAATACTTTTTATTATTTCTTAAATAAGCCTTTTGCTTGGCATGTTTCTTGGCACATGTACCATCTGGAGCACGTTCTACGCACACACTTTCTTTAATTAAAATAAAACATTGAGTTTGAACAAGATTAAAGAATAGTTTTCCAATAGTATTGGCATCTTCATCACTGGCCATTTTTAGGCAGGTGCGAAAACGACGATCACAATTACAATGTGAAAGAGTGTAGGGCCGGTAATTGAAGAGATCGAAACGATTACTCATGGCGGGAATATATGCCTTGCAATGATCGTGAGTACGGCAACATTTATCAGCCATTGAGGCACCACCCAAATGATTGTAGGTGCCATTTGCAGTGTTACCACGTCCGCACCAGCGTGTATTAGGAGCTATTAAAAAATCTGACAATTGACGACGTTGTCGTGAGTGTAAGTGAGAGTAAGAGACATTGTCGTCATCGTTTTGAATTATACTCAGTGCTGCATCAACAACAACATTATTATCAGGTAGTTGTTCTTTCAAACTAGTTGGTTGTGCCTCCAAGTTCTCATGTGTGTTGTTAGTCAAGTTATTGTTGTTGTTGGCATTGTTGTTAGCATTAACTACGTCATCGTTTGTATCGTATGATGTATGATGTCGTTGCAGTACATGAGGAATATTTTTTGCAAGCATTGCATTTGTTAAACTTTGGTGGCCATCATTTAATTTAAGCAGGTATTCATCGTTACTTTGTTGCCGTTGTTGTTGTTGCTCTGGTTGCAATGTTTTGTTATCATCATTAATCGTATGTTTATGGTAATTATATTTGACTGGCTTCATTTCTAAGGTATCCATTGTTTCAAGTTGGTTATTGCCATGTTCTGGAACATATATTGTCCATACGTTGGGTATTATTAGAACAGTAATGAAAAGTATTAAATTTAATTTAAAATTTAACATTTTTGCCATTTTTTTAAAAAAAAAATCTCGTTTTTCTAACTTTATATATATATTTTTTTTCCGAATTTGTCCGTTAATTTTTAATTATTGAAAAATTTTATATTCTTTAGTATCTTTTTTAGTATTTGTTTTATATTTATTGCTTTCAACGTCACTTAAGAAAATATTAAACACACACAATTTGTTTTATTCTGATTCCACCACTTAAACTTTTTTTTTTTATTTTAAAAATATTTTTTTCAGTATTCTGTGTAGTTGTTCTCACGTTCACAATTATTGTTTGACTGCCCCTGGTTATCATTCGATTGTTCATTTATATATTATTGGCCACACTACTCGTCGACTTGGCTATTGAAATGTTTGCTAATTTTGTAGTGAGATTATGTTTGTTATTTTGGTTTATTTATTCTCCATTACTCTCTTCTATATATTGGCTTTACCAGCTACAATACAATTATATCCCCCATTTAGAAGTAGGTACGGTGTAAAATTATGGAGAACTGCAAATACCTCAAATAAATAAATTATGTAACGTATACAATTTAAGATTTTAAAAACTATTCTCAATGCATTCTTCATACGTATTACAGAAAAACCGTTAAGGAAGTTAACCGAAATCGTTCTTCCCTCAAAGTGTATTATTCCCGACGATCCCTCTCTTTCCCCAAAGTTCCTAGAGAGTTCCTACCGTTGGTCCCTCTGTCAAAATTTTTGCGAACCTTTTGGGCTGATGATGTTGCCAGCTAGTTCAAGCATGACCCCCGGAGGTCCCAACCCTCTCATCAGTGACGGATTCACACATATATAACAGAATAATTCATAAATCGAAATAAGGAATTTGGAGACAGGTGACAGTGTGCTACGCCCTTCCAACACTGCTCATAAATTGTCATCCCTAGCACAGTATTTTTTTTAAATTACCCCTAATACCACGAGACTCTCTCTCCTCTACTCTACTACTACTACTACTAAAGCTAACGTTAAATAATATTTGCGATAATTTAAATACCGTAACAGAATATTTAAATTTTACGAGTACGTTATAAAGGACACTAACCTGAAACAAATAATAAAAAAAAATTGCATGCAATAAATAAGTTGCTTCTACAAATTTTCTTTCTTAATATTTTCTAGTAACCTAAAGTAAGGTTTATGTGCAATGATTTGATAATTTGTGGTCTAGACTAGCGATAAATATGTAGACATAAATTGAAGTAAATTTCAAAATTAAAAAAATTCTTAGTGTGGACCACTCGATTTCATACGTAAAAATTTTTTTAGTTTTCTTCGATCTTCTTGATTTTTGTATTATTTTTTTATTTTAAGCTTAAGATCTTTTATTTATAAAAAATTAATGATAAATATTTATTTATCACAATATTTCGTCACCACATTGGCTGACTACTTCTTCTTCCCCTGAAGAAGTCACCCAATGTGGTGACGAAATATTGGGATAAATAAATATTTATCATTAATCTTTTATAAATAAAAGATCTTAAGCTCAATATAAAAAAATAATTTACAAGAATATATGTAATAAGAATTTTGTAAAATTTTTGAATATTTTGAAAGTTTTTTAAATGCAATTAAAAAATGAAATAAAATGAAGCTTAAGATGTCTTTTTATTTATAAAAAATAATTATAAATATTTATTTATCGCAATATTTCATCAACACATTGGGTGACTTTTTCAAGGGAAATTTTATAATTATTTATAATTATTTTTTATAAATAAAAAGAGATCTTAAGCTCAATTTAAAATAATATACAAATCAAGAAGATGGAAGAAAACTAAAGGAATTTTAAAATAAATAAATATATCGCAATAATTCTCCAGCAGTATTCGTTAGCAATTATTGCTAATATAGCTGTCATTTTCCTTTGACTGTTATAAAAAAGAAGCCACATATGAAAATATTCGAAAAGTGCTAAAAAAAAACAACAAAAAATTATAAAACTTAAAAGAATTAAATGAATTTTAACAAATTATAAGGAAAAAATAGAAAAATATATTGATTTTTTTCACTTTACAAGTGCATTTACAAGTAATCATAGAAGAACCTTCTTCCTTGAAATTTTTCAAAATATGAGTAAACATAAATGTTCTCCATCCTTAACATAAGTTTGGCAATTTGCAATTTTGTGCCGTTATTCCGCCGACTCATTTTTAATATAAATATTGTACACAAATTCAATATGTATGTTCTTACTTTTTTTCTTTCAAATTTCTCTTTTTATAAGCTCAACATACAACCTAGAATTATCTAAATAAACTCTAATGTTATTTAAAACCTTGCCCTAATATATATTTTATTTTTTTAAAAACTCTTTTTTTCCAAAACAAACATAATCTAAATATTAAAGATTAGTATTTTTCTCTTTTAGTTGTAGATAAAATATCAAATAAACTTTTTATAAATATTTAAAAATAATAAAAAATAATAAATCTTTTACAACTCTGCACTTTTTTACTTTTATATTGGCGTTTATGTATAGTAAGCGAATGTTTTAATAGACGCCCCGGGGCGTAGATCTTTAGTTTCTTTTTATAATTCTATAAGATATTGTTACCTGGCTTCACCTTTTTTCACCATGGGATCGTAGAAACTTATTTCTCCAATGAGGTTCCTACAGGTGCTACACTTAAACCTCAGCCTTTAAATATGTAGTTCTTAAGTACTGCATTTTTCACTTGACCATGTCGGCCTTGGCACAAAAGCCTGTTTCCCGCAGGAATGCCTTATAGAAATCTTGTGATGTTAGCTTTAAAAGTCGCCGAATTATAACAAAAACTTATTTATTACAAATAATGTAGAAATTTAGTGATTTCATCATCCGTCCACTTTTTGCTAGTTCTTTCTACAATTTCGGCAAATTATTGTTGGATACTTATTCCATCCACTTTGCTTAATTGCTTTGTATAAACATTTTTCACTTTTTATTAATATTTCAACATGTTTAAACTAATTTATATTTTTCACACTTTTTTTCGACAATTTTTTCATTTGACGTCGTTCTACTTATGGTGTTTTTATTTTTTTTTTTCTTCTTTTTTGGCGGTAAATAAAAAAACAGAGTTAAAAAAAACCAGAGTTGTTGCATAGAATACAGAATTATTAAACTAGAGGAAAAGAAAATGTAATTACATGTAAGTCACCCTGTTAATCGGCTGATTTTTGTTATGTTACCTTGCTAACTTGAACTAATTTTAATATGACACATCCATAAAACATAACTGTCAAAACTAATTATCAAAACAAAAGAAATCAATACCCATTTACAATTTGCAATACATTTTTCACACACAAGAAAAAAAAAAACTCAAGTAGACCTTTAAAAAGAGTTATTTTCTAGAATTTTTACAATTTTTTAAAATAAATTTTATTACTATTTAAAAAAGACTAATCAAATAACAAATTTAAACATGCAAGATGGAAGACATGCAGCACAACAACAATATCAAGAACAACTACTACCCGAACAAGAAGAAGGAATTGAATTGAATCAAGAACCCGATCCGGAACCCAGATATGAATGTGCCATTTGTATGAATTGGTTAAATGAACCTGTATTAACAAAATGTGGTCATCGTTTTTGCAAATCCTGTTTAAATTCATGGCTACGCAAAAAAAGTAACTTCTGTCCAATTGATAATATGAAAATTGAGCCCAGCATGGATGTGTTTCCCGATAATTTCACCAAGCGAGAAATTGACGATTTGAAACTGAAATGCCCCAACTCTAAAGCAGGTTGCGACTTTATAGCATCTCCCCAGAAAATTGAACTTCATAGACTTGAATGTCCCTATCGTAGTGGTGTAAAGCCAACAGAGGAAAAGTGTCCATTTGCTAGCATCAAATGTGATTTTATAGGAAGACCCGAAACGAATGCTTTAGAAATGCATTTAAAAGAAGACATGCCACACCATTTGCAATTGATGTTAAGATCTTTACAACAAACTGCCATATCTACATGGAATCCACAAAAACCACAAAAGTCAACGCCACAAACAAATGGTCATAAAGGCGGTGGAGCCTTACCACCACCACCAGAATATGCTAATGGTTCCGAAGAACAACTTATACAAGCCATGTATCAACGCATAGTAGTATTGGAACAAAGAGCTTGTGAACAAGATGTCAAAATAGAAAATTTAAGCAAACAATTAACCGCAAAACGTACCCAAATAGATCCCCGATATAGTAGTGGTACAATTGTTTGGGAATTACCAAATTTCCATAAACTTATTGAGCACTTACGTTCGAATACCAATAATTTGGTATATTCGCAAGAATTCTACACATCACCGTATGGTTATAAATTCTGCGCTCGTCTTAATATACAGCCCAAAAATCATCATTTGCTAAGTCTTCACGTTCATCTTATGCAATCCGAAAATGATGGACATTTAGATTGGCCATTTGTAGGACGCATTAAACTGTGTATGGTACATCCGCGCGATATGAATTTATCACAACACGATACTATTATGACAAAACCAAATATATTAGCATTTCATCAACCCAAGGAGCGTATAAGCACAAGAGGATTTGGTTTTGTAGAATATGCCAATATAGCAGATGTAATTAAACGTGGATTTTGTGAAGATGATCGCTTGGTAATTAAGATACAAATAAATTTAGTTTAAAGAGTGCACTAACAATACAATTGAAATACTTATAAAACTATAGGGATTGCAATTACTTTGAACCAAGATTGGCAACCGTAATTACTAAAAAAAAGCGTGACTGATTAAAAATCATTTTATATTGAAAATCAAAACCATTACAAATTTCGAAACCCTCAGTTTTCCAAAACCACACACAATGAAAAATACAAACACTATATACAGCTATTGACAATTTATAATTAGAAATGGTCTTTTAAATTATTGCTTGATGAGTATTATTGAACATTTTTCAAATTTATCTTTTTTTCTTTCTAAAGTACTTTTTTTGCTTTTCACGGTTCTCTTGATATATTTACGAACTGTCTCCGAAAAGAAAACCTTTTCATATAAACATATATGTATGTATTTTATTTAATACTCTTCTCATCAGGGATGGAAAATATGTTTTCTGTTATTGTAGCAACCAGACAAACAAATTGTACTTATTCGATCCTCACGGTACCAAAATTTTTTCCGCTTTTTTTTTTTAACAATTTTATCGTATTGAGTCAGATTTGTTTAGACACTAAAAAGATTTAAAAAAATTTTATTTGACTGAGTGAAACAAAATTTATCGTTCATTTTTCAGGATTTGCTATTAAAAAATTTAAAGGCATTTAATAGCTTTTTAACAATAAAACACTTTTTTCTTATTTTTTTTGTTTTGAGAGGTAATTTAAAATCAGCTGTTCAACGTTGCCTCTTCCGAGTATTTTAATACAATGTGTATGGAAACATTTGGTACATTTGATGTGATACCAATTTAGAGCCGGTTCAACTTAAAACTGACTTTATTTTTTTACTATAGTAGCTGAATAAATAAATACAGGGTTTTATCAAGTTATAAATTGAAAATTTGAAAAAATTTCAAATTGTACTAAATGAGCCGCGGTAGTACCACGGTACCAACCAAGGTAAAAAATGTACCAAAAAAAAGTAGAATTGTACCATATTTTCCATCCCTGCTTCTCATTACAAAATGCACTCAGTTTTATTGTTGTGCATTTCAAATGCCGTTACAATTTTAAAAAAATGTTTTTCATCTTACGTAGTACAATTTAAACCATGGTTGGCAAGCAATACCTTTTCATTACAAAGATAAAATTTTAAAACTGCAATTTCAATAGTAACGTGTTTCTTCTAATATCACGATAATATTACATGTTAAATTTAGTTATTTCTACAAAATACCCTTATAAATCAATGTTTCAGTGGTTAAACATTATTATGATAGTTAAAAATTTTCAAAATAAAATTTACCGTTTTAATATTGAAAATTTTTAACGCAATAAACCCGGTTATACAAAAAGACACATGCCTTCAATCGCCATTTACAAAGTAACTGTGGTAGCCAACTACCGTTAATTATGAAAAGGTATTGAATGTCATGATTTAAACAAAGTAAAACCACAATTATTAATTAAAATCTATTTAAAGTAAAATTTTTATAAAATGTTATATCGTTTTTGCGTACAAAATTATAATAACTATTGTATTATTTTTAAGATTTACAATAGAAACAAGCAAAAGCTGCACTCTTGCACAACGGAATTCCATTTTTGAGCTACGTAAACCTTGAAAATCTTATTAAAAAATGGCTGGTCAGCTCAAGTGTTCAAAAACAAAAAATGGTTTTAAATGCCTGAGGTAACAGGCCTAAGGTAAAAGTTTAAAATTTTATTTGTTCTTGAACTCGGACAGAACCATATAGAAAACCATTTGTTTGTGCAATGACATTTGCTGGGAACATTGAAAACTTACTATCACAACAACTTACAATTTTGCACTTTTTTTTTTAATTTATTTAAATTTTTTTCAGAACTGTGTCTTTAATTTCTCTAACATTTTGATAATATTCTACATTCCTTATCATATTCCAAACATACCACAACTATTTATGGCATTTTATTTATTCATGTTAAACCTCAAAAAAAATATTGAGTCTTCCTGAAAAAAATTGAAATAAATATATACAATGTACAATATTATTGATATACAAAGATTTTTTTTTTAAATAAAGATTTTTCTTTAAAATACAATATCAACAGAATTTACACACCAAGAATGTGAAAAATTCACAAAGGAATTTTAGTGTGTAGAGTTAACTTAAAACATAGATTTAATAATAAGCCAAATTTACAGGAATTTATATAACACCAAATTATATTATTAAAATACAAAGCAATAAACCTTCACTCACTACTTATAGCATTTTGTATCTTATAAAAAAAAATAATGCTTTTGAAAATATTTCGAATTACTTGGAATTAATTTTTTTTTTCAATTCTAAAATACTACACAAAATATGTAAAATCTCTTAAACTTATATTTAACTAACACAACTATAAATTTTAAGCAACTATTGATATTAAAACATTTTTATTTTAATTTGCAAAAGAAAAGATGAAAAAAAGAATTTAAGAAAAATTTGTGTGTGCTGCTGTTGTTTATCTCTGAACTATTTTTTAAAATAAACAAATTTAAATAAATATTCTTTTAGCATAACGCCAAACCATTTGCTAATAGTTTTTAAAAGTAAGCGCTTGTTTACGCTATTAAATTATATTAAAGAACAAATTCTTTTCAAACTGTGATCCCAAAGTTTTTTTATTACATTTATCTTTGTTTAAATATAATTATTTGTTTGTATTATTACTTTTTTAAATAATTTAATCCCTTAATTATCAACAAACGTCCATTTTGATTATAATTTAGCAGTAGATTAAAATTTGTATATGCACTTAAAATAATAAGTCAGCAGAAACTTAAAAAAAAATCATTTAATTAAAAAATGCTTTAAGCACAGATTTTAGTTTTTTTTCAACTATTTTTAAGAACTTCTTTTATAAACTTCGATTTGTTACATAAATCAGATTTAAAAAACAAATATAAATTTTGTTAAATTAAAAAAAATCTTTCAAAAAAGAAATCAACAAATCTTATTATAAGCAAAAAAGATTAAACTTTGTTAAATTAAAAAAAATTCTGTTGACAGACATATTATTTTGAGTGTACAATATAACTAAAGGAGGTAGTAGATCAATGTTTTAAAATACATTTTAAGATTATTTATAATATATACAATTTATCTGTATTTAGAGAATACCAAGCATTTGTTTTTTATTCCAATAAAATTTTATTCAACATAATAAATGAAGAAAAAAAAAATAATATAAATTAAAATTATTAAATTAATATTTAACTTGACATCTACACGAAACATAAAATTAATGTTAAAACACGAAAAATATGTACATGCGAAACAAACAATTTTTATTTAAATTACTATTTTTTCATGTTATAACATTGACTTTATGTCCCGTGTAACACAGATGTCAAGTAAAGATTCCTTTACCTAATGTATTTAAGTGCATTAAAATTTGCTATGTTAATTGAAAAATATACACAAAATAACAAGAAAAATAATTTTGTTGTTGATTTGTTAGTAAGGGTACGTTCGTAAATGCAGTAGTTGCGCATCACTGCAGCATAATAAAAGTAAAACGTTCAAAAAAGCATCACTTGGCAGCACTGATTCACGTCAAAGGTTTTTTTATGCAAACAATTGACAGTGCTGGCGCAAATTTTTGCAACTATGGCATCACTAAAGTGTCTGATGCAATAGTGCAAAATTAGTCTTCCTTTTCGTTTTAATTGATTTTTAATAATCAAAAGTCTATTAATTCTATTAATTCTATTTTTATTATAAGTTAACAAAAAGTTGTCAATGTTCTTGCGGTGAACATAATTATATCTTTTGCAAAACGTTCTAAAAAGCAAACTGTGCAGTTGTTGAGCAAGTAGCAAAGCATCTGCAACAGATGATCACGCATCAGCAACAAAAATTGGCATAACTGCCGCAGTGATGCACAAATTTTCTGCATTAACGAACGTACCCTAGCTGTCAAGTTTCACAGCATATTTTATTGCACGAGAAGACACTACATGTTACATGTAAAATGCACAAGATATCAATTCTGAATGGTTTTATCACTTCGAAGAAACTGATATTTTTTTTATCCTTACTTTATAAATAACTATATAAGGTTTGTTTTTTTCGAATTTTATATCCATAACAACTTGTAAAGAAAACGAATATCCCTACTTACCTGACTTTTCTCTACTTTTTTTTAAACAAATATATTTTGAACATTTGGGGCCGCCTTTGTGCGAAAGCTGTTTTCGTATATGGACTACGCGGGAACGCGAATTAGAGCAATTATATTATTTGCCCTGCATTAACATTAACTTACAAATACATAATTCATTTGTTAGCTTCTGTAGTTTTTAATATTTTATCAAAAATTTCAAATATTTTTATGACAAATATTTTTGTTTACATTTAAAAGAGAAAAGCAAACAATTTCCAAGACTAGGCAGCATTTTTATACATTCTTAATTTTCAAGTAGCTATATTTATAACTTGTATGGAATATTTATATAAAATTCGAAAAAAACAAACCTAATATAGAAAACAAAAACAAGCATTTACCCTACGTAAATAAAATGATAAAATTTAAAAATTGTGCTAAATAAATAATGAATGACATAAAAATTAGAAGTGTTGGTAAGAAAAAAAAACATACGATACGTTTTCGTTTATCTATAAGTGCACAGTTTATGGTACCCCCCATTATATTAGGGTACCTTACATCTACGTAGGGCTAATTGAATCTTTGTCCATTAAAAAAAAAGTACAGGCTCTGTAAAAACTTTGAAATTGTTGAAATTGCAAAAAAAAAAAAAAGCTCAGTTTACATCGACATTACTATTCTACACTAAGAAAATACAAACATTGATGAGCTTTTTTCTATTTCTTCATATCACATAGCTCTAGCCTTTAAGGCCTTATATGAGTCCAATAAAAGCATTGTGTGCTAATCACGATCGTGTATACCCTTTAGTGTAGTTAAATCTTATCTAATTGTTGATTGGCCAATAGCAAAGTTTTTCCATCTCGGCTTGTCTTATCAGAAAAAATTTGGAATTTTTATTACCAAAATTTGAAGTTATAATAATAGTAACAATAGTTTAGTAATATTTATAGAGTTGTCCAAAGATGACCAAGACATTTGTGGCCAGCTACTGTTTGGCAATATTATTGGGTATATTTGTTTAAAATTGAAAATGTTTTAAATATAAAATTTATATTTCTTACATAAATAGCTTTGGGCTATGCTTTGCCTTTAAGAGAAAGTAGTTGTGATTTAATAGAGAGTCGTGGTACTGGATATGTTAAATTTTATTTGTATACTAAGGCCAATCCAAATACACCCCAACAATTGTTAATAGACAATGAGGAATCTATAAAAAATTCAAATTTTGAAAAATCTAGACAAACTAAGTAAGGGGCAGTAATAATAAATAAAATAACTTAAAAAGTTAACACAAATTGAAAATAAAAAAAAATTAAAATTTATATGGGGATTATGACATCTATAATCTAACCTAGAGTTGTGAGTCAATTTAGGTTATTTTGTTTAATGCTAATATCCCCAAGTTTACTAAAATATTTTGTATATTCTATAAGTGCTAATATTTACTCACATATTTTTTTTATTAGAATTCTTATTCATGGTTGGGGAGGTTCTTATACTTCCACACTCAACAGTCCTGTACGTGATGCTTATCTGTCGAAAGATGACTACAACATTATCTCTGTTGATTGGAGTGAATATGCAAGACTTAATTATTTATCTGCCCGCGCTAAAGTACCCGTAGTTGGTGAAGATGTTGCTGATTTTGTGGATTATTTAAATAAAAAATTCCAAATGAGTTTTGATTCCTTATTGGTTATAGGTCATAGTCTGGGTGCTCATGTTGCGGGTTATTGTGGTAAATTTGTCAAGCAAGGTATATTAGCCGCCATTGTGGGTTTAGATCCTGCATACCCTTTATATCGTTACAATAGTCCTGCCACCCGTTTGGCCACCACAGATGCAAAATATGTAAAAACTATACAAACAAGCGGCAATGTTAAGGGTTTCCTAAAACCCATCGGTACCGCATCTTTTTATGCCAACTGGGGTCGTTTACAACCTGGCTGTGGTTTGGATATAGATCGTACATGTTCTCACAACCGTTGTGTTTCTTTGTATGCTGAAGCTATAAGAGGTTATACATTTGCGCCCATTTACAAGTGTAAAAGTTATGATAATATTTTGGCTAAGGCAGGCTGTGACGAATTCGAACCAACCGTACAAATTGGTGATCCTTTGCATACTGAACGTAAGGAGGGTATTTTTTATTTCACTACAAATAGTGAAGCCCCATATGGTAATTTAAAAGAAAGATTAATGGATTAAAGCAATTTTATAAAATTAAATAAAATTTGTATAAAAGAGTGCCTCAAAAATAAAAGTGTATTTTTTTTTGCATCAAAACATTCGGTCTGTTTGGTTAGTTTTGCAGTAAATTCCAGTAAAATTTAACAAGTTTACTAAGTAAATATGAATAAGCAACCTGCTGTCAAGCAGCAAGCACTGAGAAATAAAATGGAAGCGTTGGCAGCATTTTGCTCTTCATATAACATGTATAGGAAAATCATGTTATGCTGATTGCGGCACATAACCATAATTGACTTAACTTGTGTTAATTTTTTTGATAAAAGTCAATAAAATTTAACTTACGTTTACCCAAAATTAAACGGCTTACATATTTGGCTTAGCTGAGTTTCGCACATTTACACAAGTTTTAAGATTTATTTAAGATGTATGTTTTGGTTTTATTTTTAATTTTTTTTTTTCATTTCAATATATTTTAAATTCAATTAATTTCAGTTTCCATTGAAAATTAACTGAATTAATGGAGATGGTACCTATCAAATGTTGACTTAAGCTAAATATGGTCTCTTCAAAACATTCGCTCTTCTCCTTAATATAACTTTTTTTTTTTTGTAATTTCAAAGCCCAGAGGCCAATTAATAAATTACAATATTCCACTCACTTTTAATAAACAAAAACAAAAATAGCTTTGAATTTGTATTTTATATAATTATGTACTTCGAATTGGACTTATCAATTCTTTTTTCTGCGGGTTCCGGAGCGTTAATCAAAACGAAACATTTTTACTCTTTTCGCGAACACTTAATGTACAAATTAGTTTCACCAAACGCTACGTTGTTTTTCATGTTTCTTGTTATTTTACTACATCGTAAACTGAACTACCGCTGATCTTTATGAAACTTGAATCAAGAGTTTATTAAATTTGAATCATGAAATTAATATATTTAAGATTCCACAAATAGTAAGAATAGTACAGTCATTTACAAATTCATATATTCCATAATATTTATTTCTTTTACTGCAGCAACTCCTGTGGTAGTTGCTGTATTTCGATGATAGTTGCTGTTGTGCCCCCCGACTGATTGTCGTTAGGTGTATTAAAGTGATCTATGACAACATGCTGTGGAGCAAATTCATTATTTAATTCTTTATCTAATGCAGCATCGTGGGTACGCATGTGGGAATTTAAACCACCCGTTTGAGCAAAACCTTTACCACATATTTTACAAACATGTTTACGATCATTTGTATGTCTTAACTTATGGACTCGCAATGACTTCTTCAATTGAAATGTTGAACCACAGATATCGCATTTGAATGGCCGTTCACTGCTATGTGTTACAGCGTGGACATTTAAATCGTGACCCGTAAAAAAACATTTACCACAAACATCACATTTTGCCGGTCTCTCTCCAGTATGACGGCGCATGTGAGCAGTTAAGACGCCACCATCACGACATCTTTTACCACAAATTTCGCAGACATACGGCATAAAGCCAGTGTGACATTTCATATGTGATTTTAATTCTTTTTTGGTGAAAAACGCTTTATCACATTCTTTGCATTTGTGGTCCCTAATGCCGGTATGACGTATTTTATGGCGCACCAAAGTACCGGCCTGTTTAAAAGTTTGACCACATATATCGCAAACTATACCAGTATGTTTCCATTTATGGCCACGAAGATGGAGTATTGTACGAAATACTTCACCGCACTCTTCACATTTATGATCCTTTTTTGGTCTAATGCGCTTTTTTGTCGGTTTTTTATTTGGATTATGTTTGCTGTGGTTATGTTTTTGTAAACTTTGTTTGGTACGATATGTACGCTGGCAGATAAGACAAGGAAATGGAAGTTCATCAGTTGGGTCATTTTTAATAGCAGCATCGGACTAAAAAGAAAATGTAATTTTAAAAAATAATAAAATAAATTAAATGTTTGGAATTGTAAATGAGCGAAATCAGTCAGTCTAGCGGTTGAAAAGTTACAAGTGAAAACGAGTAACATAAACTAAAATATTTTATAAAGATAGAATCTTTATTGAAAATATTTCATATATATACTCCTTAGATCGTTTAAAAAAATTTCGCTAAACAAAAAGAATTAACTTTGGACAAATTTTATAATATCTCACATAAGCGTCTTTTTCAGTTTTTTTTTTTTTTTTTTTTGATTTAAATCAATTTTAGCATTTTTTACATTTAAGCGTTTTTTATGTGTTATTAGCTGTTAAAAATAAAAAAGTATTTTGTTTAAATTAATAAAACTATTGCTTTAAATTTATTTACACTTTTAATACCTAATACATTTTATATAATTAAAGTCCTACAAATAATATATTTAAAAATTACACATACATATAAAAAATACATCTTTAAACCATGTATTGCCCCATCACATTGATTTCTGTGGTAGTTGCTGTAGTTTGAGAATTAGTATGATCTAACATTATGGTTGGTGGCATGGCAACATTATGATGATGATGCTGATGAGCAGATTCATTACTTAATTGTTTCTCCAACGCTGCATCGTGGGTACGCATGTGGGAATTTAAACCACCTGATTGGGCAAAACCTTTACCACATATTTTGCAAACATGTTTACGATCTTTTGAATGTATTAATTTGTGAACTCGTAATGCTTTCTTTCGCTGGAATGTTGACCCACAAATATCACATTTAAACGGCCGTTCACTGCTGTGCGTTACAGCGTGGACATTTAAATCGTGGAACGAAAAGAAACATTTACCACAGACATCGCATTTTGCGGGTCTTTCTCCAGTATGTCTTCGCATGTGAGCAGTTAAAACGCCTTTATCGCGACATCTTTTACCACAAATCTCACATACAATTGGCATCAGGCCAGTATGACATATCATATGTGATTTTAATTCTTTGTCGGTAAAGAACTCTTTGCCGCAATCTTTGCATTTGTGGGCCTTAATGCCAGTGTGTCGTATTTTATGGCGCATCATGTTACCAGTCTGTGTAAAACGTTTACCACAAATATCGCAAACTATACCAGTATGTTTCCATTTATGGCCACGAAGATCACGTTCTGAGCGAAATACTTTATCACATTGATCACATTTGTGTTCAGATTTTTGTCTATTACGTTTTCTTTTCGGTGATTTATTAGGATTATGGACACTACGATTATGTTTTTGTAAACTATGTTTGGACTGATATGTTCGCTCACAAATAAGACAAGCAAAAGGGAGCTCCTCTATTGGGATATTTTTTTCAGCTTCGGACTAAAAAGAAAAAAGAAATATTTGGTCACATTAAATAAAACTTTTGAGTTATATTTGGTATTTATAAGTCTCACTTTATGCGGTAGATGCGTTCCTCACAAAAATTTTACCGACTATATGATACCCTACACCAAGTATAATTTGGGTTAATTTTTTGAAAGGGTGCTCATCCTTTTTTTTGTGAACGAAATTTCCGAAAAAAACCACTTAAGCAGATACCAGGTACATGGTTTATCGTATTTAAGCTTTTTTTTAATTGAAAATATTTTTTACAAATTTTTTATATTTTTGATAAACCAAATTGAGCTTCGAAGCTTTTACGAGCAAACTTCCAAGAAACATAGGAAAAATTACATACAAATTTTGTTCTTTATGACAAATTTTTTTTTTTAATTTTTCTATTTTTATTTGCCTTAAAACGTAATAATTATTACAATGCTGTTATTAAATTCTCTATGGAAGAATTCTAGTGCAAAAACTTATTGCCACCATGAAGATAATTCTCTCAGTGTAAAGTGTTTGTTACCTATACACAATTTTTCTAAAAATCAAGCAGAATTGCAGACTTGTTTTTCAGTTCTAAGGCTAAAATACAATTTAAAATTTTATTCCAATAGCATACTTTAGTAAAATGGGAAAAGAAATTCAATTTACAACAGCTAGAATATACAGTTTTCGTTAATTCAACCAATATTTAACTTGAATGTTTAAAACATTAATGCTTATTGGGTTTAAAGTTATAAAACTTACATAAAAGATTTGGAAATGTGAAAATTATATATCCAATTAGTTTTTTTTTTCTTAATTTTCGATTGTCCTTTATTGGTGGCCGGCACAAGAGTTGTCTTCTTCTTTACGCTTGAAAAATGTCAGCAAATAAAAGGTGACCACATTTGTGGGTTCACTAGAGTTGTGTCGTTCGTGAACGAACTAGTTCAATTGAATTGCACTTTACTCTTTTACTGAGCACAGTGACCAAAGGTTTAAAAAATGATTTTTTTTAAGATTTAAAAACATTAAATTATACTTTTGCATTCAATTTTTAAGACAGCTAAACATTTTTTTGTTTACATCCGTGCAGTTTTTGTTTAGCATATTAATTTAATTGAAATATCAATTTAGTTCAGAGAGGTATTAAACTAGAATATATTTGAACTAGAAAAACGATTGAACAAGAATTGCGATAGATCTAGAAGAACGAACTTGGTCGCATGTTGGAACTGACACGACACAACACAATGACAAAAACACAAGAGACATATGTCAAAAAAATATCTGGAAAACCGTGTAAATTTTGAGCTTTTGGCGCTTCCTAACCATTTTTACCGTTAGCCTTCGTTGGTTAGGGTATTAGGATATAATTTATAATTATATTATAAAAAAAACTAAACCTATTTAAAAAATTTCATTAAAACTAAAAGAAAATTGCTATGTTTTTAAGCAACAAACGATTTTACGATTTTTGCAATTTCTGTTGCGCTTTTTACCCTCAAAAAGTTTGCATTACTGTTTTTAAAGTTTCTTATATCATCCGCTTCCTCTCAATGTGTGTACATCATATTTTCTTTGTCTCTCTTTAGTATTTTACAAAAATGAAGGTTAAACTTTTTCAGTTGCCTTTTAACCGCCATTTGCCTTTTTAATTGCTTAAAAATCTTAGAAAAATTCTAAAAAATCGAGTAAAATTTAAAGAAAATGTTGTGTTATTTTATAAAATGATATTATACTTCTATAAAAATGTAAATAATTAATTTGGTAGTGTTTTTATTCGTGTTATATTCGTGTGTGTGTGTGGTTTATCGCACAAGTGCAACA
The DNA here is from genome assembly GCA_949748255.1 of Eustalomyia histrio. Taxonomy (NCBI): domain Eukaryota; kingdom Metazoa; phylum Arthropoda; class Insecta; order Diptera; family Anthomyiidae; genus Eustalomyia; species Eustalomyia histrio. Next base: position 155,476,721 of record OX456525.1, read on the forward strand.
ACAAAAACGAAGGGTGCTCCACTAAAATTAGCGGAGCACCCCTTTTTCTATTATTTTAAATAGTTAATAAAAGCATTGTAATGCGTGCGCGTTTGGTTTAGTAAAATGTTAAGTTAAAAAATGTGAAAAGTGTTGTTAAAAAGTTTAATTGAAAATATATATATTTTATAATAAAATAGTGCATTATAATAAAAAAAAAGTGCAAATTGCATAAAAAATAAAATTAAAAGCTAAAATATATATTCATAAATATAAATATGGCCTGTTATTGTGTTATTAAAATTTGTTTAATATTTAAAATAAATAAGTATAATTGTTGCAAAATCACGTCTGTCAAGTTAAAGACATCACCATCAGCCATCTAGTGTGCAGTATAGTAAGGGTAAGTGCCCCATAATGGTAGATTTTATTTATTATTTAAAAAAAGATTATATCAGGAAACATTTTTATAGAAATACATAGCAGAAATATCATTTGACGACATGTCTCAAAAATTAATAAAGCTTTTTTTCATCCATTAAAATGGCCACGCTAAGTTTTCGTCCCGCCCCAATTTTTTGACAGATATTCAGAAATCCGGCCAAAGGCCAGTCACGCGGGAAGGCGGCTTGTGGTATAGTCGAACTCGGCCACGCTCGCTTAAAATAATTCTGGCCGATAAATAAATTACACCAATCAGCACAAAGTTTGCTCAATTTTAGAAGCATTTCGGTAAACATTTAAATGTTTTCAATTTATATTTTCCAGAAGTGACGCAAAAATATTTTTTAGATCATATATTATGCGTATATGCAATTTTAAAATTCTTTGATCAGTTGAAAGTATAAAATTTAATTGATACAGTCAAAGAAGTTGACCATTGTTAGCCCATTTAAATGCTAAGACCCCTTTCCAAATGTCTAGTTAGCTACTAACTGCGATTTGTAAACCAAAAATAACCGCTTCTGTTGCTTAAAATTACGGGCATAAGAAATATATTTATATTGCAAATATAATATAAAATGCATTTTTATCTTTATAACTTTTAATATAAAAAGGGCTGAATTCTTATTGTAAAACCATCAACAAATTCCATTGGCTCTCAAACCAATTGCAATAGCGAATGAAAAAAAAACACATATAAAGTAAAGACCAATTAGCAGTAATACATTTGAAGTTTACAAAATACTAATCGTGGACTTATATTTAAAAAGGACCACCTTCGACTTTCAACAAAATTAAATTTTGATGACCAAAGCTTGGGATGTTTTGCCAAATGACAACGATGTGTAAATAATTTGGGGTTTGTTTTTTATATATCTAAATATACTAAACATTTATAAATTTAAGCAGAAAATTATTTAAAATAAACTACATCCACATTGTTGGCGATTAATCGAGTCATACATACATAAATTGAACTAGATCAAAATATTGTTAATAGATTAACCTACAATTAGATTACTACCCTGCATTACAAAATTTATTTTTAATAATTTATTTTGGCCAAAGACAGAACATTAGTTGTAACTTTTTTTCGCCTGGTAGCGTCTTAGAAAGTGCATGCTCTCCATTTAAACTATTTTGCTTTATTATGCAAAAAGAGTAATATAAATATTCTGTTTCGTTCGTAACATAAATGAATATTTTTCAAAAACTATATATATTTTATGTGCATATTCTTTGACATACAAATCTAGAACAAATGTTTTATTAGGTAAAACATTTTAAAAATAAACTTTAAAATTATTAAATAAGTAATTAACCATTTTGCTCCTTCTTTATTTACAAATGTCTTTGGTCAAACAATGTATGCACTAGAGTTCTCCAACCTTGTAGGGAGAAAAAGATTGTAGCTTATTGACCGGCCCTGTGTAAAACTACGTATCCCAAAAAAATGAGACAGTCGGATATCGGGAAGCCGTACCTAATTTTAAATCTTTTCCAAATTATATCACTAAAAAAACGTCCAAGTTATTAAAATTTCCCCCGGCAACGGATGTGTCGAAAGGCACTTAAACTAGAATTTTAAAATTATCGCAAGTCTGTTGAAACTCCTTTACTTGTTTTAAATTATTACCACTATTTGCTGTTTTTGAAAACATTGCAAAGCTGCATTTTTCTGCCCAATGGTTAAATATATTTTTGCTTAATTCTTCTCGCTTGTGTTATTTTAAAATATTTTTTTAATATTAATATTATTTTCTTTATACTAAAAATTTCCAAGCTATCCCTGAATTTTGAATCAGTGATATTTGTTTTCTTTTTTAAATTCCATTATCCCGACAGAGGTAATATTTTTAGTTTTTTCAATTTGCTAACTTTAATGCCAAAACGGTAAATTTTTGGCTTTTAGACAAGTTTTTATTTTTTAATTCTATATATTTTTGTACGGAATATTACAAGATTGAATAAATCAATCTTCTAAATTAGTGCAAAATGGAAAATCATTAAGTTGCCCCACTTTAAGGCCAAAGGTCAAAATTTAGGAAATGTTTTTATTTTTTTTATACATATTTTAATACAGATATTTCTGAGCGGATATTGATTATACTTAATATTTTTTGTTAACAAATGTAAAGATAATATTCTTAGCTTACTTCTAAAATTCTAATCTTTTTGGCATTCAATTTAAATAACTTAGCAATACACAAAATACTTCTAAACTAAGTATCTTGGACCTTATATTTTTTTTTGGAGAACCCTAGTGTAGTTATTCATTCCTTTGAAAATATGACGACCTGATTACAATAAACAATGTAAACAAAAAAAACAAAATACTTACATCCGAATCCGAAATTTTACCATCTTCAGCCCAATCTTTATCCATATCTACATCATCGTTATCTTCCCTGTCATCATCATCATCATTATCATCTTTTTTACTTAAATCAATATCGACTACTTTAGTTTCCTTATTAGGTTCTAATATTTTTTTAACTTCCTCCTTATCTTCCAATATATCTTCATTATATTGAACCCGTCGGGTATTTCTAGTATTGGGCTTTTTAACAATCATTTCTACTTCCAATTTACTTTCAATATCAATATCAGCACATTTATTAGCATCTTCTTCTTCCTTTAGCTCTTTTCTAGCTTTTGATCTTTCCATTAGCAATTGTTGTAGACTTTTATCATCTTCATCATCGTCTCCAACTTCTTCTTGTTTTATAGGATCATCTTCGGGATCTTCTTCTTTAATGGCCATATTATCCAAGAGCGTAGCATCTTTTGCCAGTTTAGCTTTACGCTTACGTTCTAAATCATCCAAATTAATTGATTCTTCGGCCAAGGTGAGATGCTGCATTTGAAAGTGACTGGGAAATTGTTCCAAATGCATTTTGCTGGCACACAGACAGCAAGTGACGTTGTAGACAGCAGGAGAGATGCAAAAGATTTCACCACATTTAAAATTGTGAAATGCATTGCTATTTGGTTGTATCAATTTTAACATTTTGTATGAGTTTATAGTAATAAATACTAACAACTTTTCATTTGTTTATACAAAAAATGCACTTAACAAAATACAACGTATCTGACAGAAAAGAAATTATATATTTTAGTGTTGAAAGAGTATTGGTAGTCGATACTGACTTTTGCTATGGTACTCAATATACAATAGTAACTACTCAATATTATTAGGGTATATTTTCGAACAGATGTTTATGTTACATCCATAAACAGCATAAATAATTAAAATTTTTTTAACGAAAGATTTGACTTTACTAATTTAAATTTTGGCGGGCGTGCCCCTTTTAGAACGGGCATGGGCTCAAATTTCAAGAAGTGATATGCGGTTCTAACCAAGTGTTGGAATATGATCAGTACATAATATACATCGCTAGAAAGGTATTTCAAATAGCTTTCTATGAATATATTTGTGTGAAGCAAAAAAGTAATGTGTAGTATCGAAAACTCGATGAAAAAGGATCGAGTATAATGAGTAGTTACAAGAACAATATTTTACAGCACTAATTTATTTTAATAAAAAAGTGGTGCCAAGTTCTAACATTGATGTCAGTGACGCCAACTTTTTGTAATCAAAAATCGTTTTCTGCCTATATATTAGAAATGCATAAAAACGTAATAACATGGGATCCGTTCTGAATCTTCAGTTTAAATTACTGTTTAGTTATTTCTATCAATAGATTTTACCGACAAACTTTTTTCAGTTGTGTATTTAGTCAGCTTAAATTCGTTTTAACAAATGTAATGTCAAACCATTAATGCGCAGACTACGCAGATAGTTTACCAATGACATATGTCAAACAAGAATTTCAAAAGCATTGAAAATTCAATTATTAATTATCAATAACTGTACATTTGGGGTATATTTTTATAATTTAAAATTGTCAAAGTCTCAACAAATTCCTTACAATAAATTTGAAAAACTGCCAGATCTACAATATAATATTAAATTGGTTGTAATTCTATCGGAACCACCAAAATTGTTATTTAAAATTTTTAAATGCAAGTACTTACAATTTTTCATGAGATTAGTTAAATTTAAATGAAAACAGAAAATATATAAAATTGAACGAAACACTATCACAGTATCTAAAATATTGAAAAAACAGTATCTTCGGAATTAACTTTAATACCAACAATTTATCGAAGATTGTATTATTTAAACATAATATTGGCAGCAAAAATATTAGTTTTGTTTTAATAAAAAAAAATAGCACTCTATCGAAAATATTAGTTTTTTTAATCAATATTAACATAATGCCAAATTATTTTTCAATATTTTTATTCATTTATTTATTTATATTAATACAAAGAAAGCCTTCATGGCCTTCCTGGGGCATCAAGCATTAATTAAAACAATTTTGCTTATTATAATAAAATATATTGAGATTAGCAACCGAATTTTTAATCGTGAGAATAAATTATGGAATTGAATTATATTTTTTGCTTTTTATACATCATATTTATATTCACAATATTTGTGGTGTAGAATTCTGAGTGCGAATCATAAAAGATAATTTTTTTAAATAAAATTTTTTGTTAATTAAAAGACACAATTTACTTTCTGTTATAGCTGCAATGTTTTATTTTAAACAAAAATATTCAAGTGGAAAACACAATAAAATTTTAAATAAAATAAAACATTTAAACAATTTTAATTGGATCTTAAGGCGGTTGGCGTTGCGAAGAGATTAACTCATTTTCTGTGTAATTTTTAACCTTTGCCCAGATCAAAGATTTTTGGCTTTGGACGAGGTAGAGAGAACATCTTTGATTTATACCACCAAAATAAGTTTTCATTTTGAAATTATATTTCCATTTAGATTTTTTTTTTTCTATATTACAAAGTAGTTTATTTTAATTCTTTATACTATATACTCAATTATATATTAACAAATTTCTTGTGAAGTTTTGTAACTTAGAAATAATATTTTTTAAAAATTTATTTTATTTTTACCGGGTAACTATTTTTTCTTATTACGTTTACGTTTCTTATCGGAACCGTGTAAGCCCTTTTTGCGTGTTATACAAACACGACAAAACCAGTCTTCATTATCTTTGGGAGCAACAAAAATGCCCACGCAGACCCTAAAAATAAAATTAATAATAAACCATAATTAATTAAATATATAATATATGATATATTTTACAATAAGAATACATACCAATGATACCAAGCATCACAACCATCACAACCTATCATAGGTGAACCATCATCAACTTTACCACAAGCTGGACATATCCAAACACGATTACCCTCTGCGTCCTTTAACAAAAAACAAAACAAAAAAAAAAAACAATTTATTATAATAAAAAATTAAATTTCAATAAAAATGTTTTCAAAATGACTCACAATGTATGAAGAAGGACGACTTGTTTCTGTTATAAGTGTTAAAGGACTTTGTCTATCTGCACTGGTAGTCTTTTGGGGATCTGTTGGATGTGTAGCACTTGTTGGTGTTGTCGTCAAATCATGTTGTTTAGTTGTTTGTAAAAGTTGATGTGGTAATAATACCGAGCTTGCCGATATAGTACCACCTGATAGCCAAGGGCTGGGTGGCGGTACAATCATATTGGGATTTGAGGTTGAAGAACTAGTTTTGGTACTATCTCCAATTTCCAATGTACTAGCATTTGCGGCCGAAATGCTATTAGTTGTGGCAGAAGAGCTTGTTGCTAATTCACCACCTAAAAAAAATCAAAACAAAAAAAAATTATTTGGTTGTTTAAATAAATTATAAATACAGATATTTTAGTTTGAATTGTGTTAAACACAAGTTGAAACCGAAACAGCTTTTGGAGCTATGATTTATAAATGTTGCTTTTTTAGAATTATGCAAATAATTTGGTAAAATTTTATCAGTTTTAGTTTTTCAAGTTCGTTAGTATATAAAAAATAAGATTGTTGAAATTACAACTTATTGAAGAATACTGTATTTTTTTCTTTCTTCTTTTTGGATAATTTCAAAGTGGATGATATATAGTCAGAAACCTAAGAAAATCAACGTATTTAAACAAATTGAAAAATATCTTGTGTAAAAATTTAAAAAGTTGTACCAACAAATGCTCTAAAAATTGTCCCAATACATTTAAATTTTGAAATGATTTTAACATAGATTTAACATTTTTTTTAAAATATTTTGGAGTCACTACTTTTTGCGTAATACTATCTGCTTTATTATTGTTAAAAAAATGTATCACAAAGTTTTTTAAATTTTTGAAAGAACATATGTTTTGAAGCTCCAATAAGTGGGGCTGGGCTCACATATGTTTCTTCTTAAAAAGGAATCCTTTAGTATAAAACTGCAGGACATGATTGATATGAGTAATTTGTTTACAAAAAGCTACAACGTTTTGCCAACGTTCTGCCGTTTGAAATTTGCTGGTTTCACGCGAAAAAAAACATCATAGAAATAAATATTTTTCATGATAATGAATTTCACTTGGAAATTTAGTGCAATTTGTGTTTACGCAAATTTAAAATACTTTTATTAATCAAGTGAAAAGGTGACATTTTTGAGTTTAGTAACTTAATTAATCTTATAAACAGCGCTGTTCTCTTAGCTTTGAATACGCTTGAAAAATATTAAGGTGATACATTACGAATTTTTTTTGCTGTTTTGTGATCCACAAAAAAGATTGGTGGGAGTAAAACAAATGCAGTTTTTTCCTAATATTTATTAAACTAAATTACAAATTCTATCTTAATAACCTAACCGAGCACTAGCAACGAAGGCTTTTGGCTCGTTGTAGCAAAAACAGACCAGAGCCTCTGGTGGGAATCGAACCCACGACCCTCGCACTGGCGCTTAAAAACAAATTGTATGAGTCAAAATTGAAAACGGTTTCTTTTCATGTTTACTTAAATGTTGAAATTTGTAAAACAAAAAAAAATATTTAAAAAAAATTTCTATAATATTTAAACATTTTCTTTCGGAAGCTTAAATACAAACAAAAATTACTTATAGAATTAATAACGAAAAATTAAACTTACGCAGATTCGGGCATTGTAATAGGATCTGATGACTCCATCAGACATCGTTTCCGAATATTTTCTTGGTGAATTTTTCGACGCCGAAATTTAAGATAACTCAAAACGAATGCTCCAGGCATTTTCTCTAAACTATTTTCCAAAATTTATTATGTTTAACAACTTAAAGAACAATTCAAATGATTTTATTGTGCATTTGACTTCTTTTGAAATTTCGAAAAAAAATTCGAATACAACTTTGAGTACACAACAAAAATATTTGAATCCCAAAACAGCAAATTTCCGAATATTTTAGTTCCATGTGTTTTTACAAATCCATTCTAAATTAAATGTTTCTAAACTTAGAACAGCGCTGAAAATAAAGAATTATCAATTTTAACAATTTAAATTACGTTTGAAACCATTAAAAATCGAGTGAAATTTTTTGTATAATGCTCGCCCTATGTTCGAAGAGAAAAACTGTAATGAAACATGGTTCCAGCATTAGAAATTCACAATCATAATAAAGCCAAATGTCACTTTTTTACTACATTTTCAAATAGTCTATGCGTATTAAAATTCCACAGTAATTTTGCAACAATTCCACACAAAAGAAAACACTTTTTTATGTTTATGAGTTTGAACTAAAAATTGTTTTCTGTCGATATTTTTAATAAAAAAATTATGCAACCATGAATCACATACGATAAGAAAACTGCTTTTTGAAGGCCTTGTGAATGTTATATGGGGGACCATACAGACGCCCGAAAATTTTAAGAAAATCAGTCCATATTTCTCCATAGATTTATGGAGAACATGAACTAATCTTTTACAAGAAATCATCGTGCAACTATCTCCGATATTAACGAAATTCGGAAATGTGATAAAAGAGAGTCAAATATTTTGCACTTTAATTTTTGGCGGCCCAATATCACGTTTAGGGGTTTAGAAGTGAATTCACTCAGGAAAACACAAATTTTGATGCCATTTTCAGGGACGTACCCGGGATTTTTTTTTTGATGGGGGGAAGAAATTTTCTTTAGAATTATACACCCAGGCAAACGTCGTTGTCGTAATCGAATTCCATCTGTATCGATTTCTACATTTAAACCAGTGGTCGGCAGAAAGAGAGAATATGAATGTATTGGTGTTTTACACCGTAAGAAATTATTTTATCTTTTTAGATAAATTATTGAATAAATAAATTAATAAAAGAATTAATCGTTAAAGAGAATATCCGTATTCATTGAATTAAAATAGTTCATGTTTTTGTTTTCTTATTATAAAAAATAAAAATAATTCATAATAATAATTTTTTGATTGCATACAAGGCACTCTGCCTCATTTAATATATTTTAAGAAAATAAAAAATTTTTCCCACTCAACGTTTCACATTTTCAATTTAAAATGTAAACGAAAAATAAAATACTTTCAATAAAAAAATACCTATAAAACAAATTTTTAGAGTGTACTTTATTTCTTCAACAAAGCGGCATATACTTGCTCTGTTGAAAGTTAGCGTGCGAAGCGTAAATTGTGTAAATTGCCGATTGTGTTCGGCCCCTGAGTGCCGATCACTGATTTAATCGTTTTATTCAGCCGAAATCATTTCGCATCAATTGTTTTCCTTTTTTTATAAAGATCACTTAGGTCACGTTTAAAAATAAAATTGCTTCATGTCTAAATACAGGACATACACTGAAGCCCGAAAGACAACTTGATGTGCGCTATCATGTAGGTTCGAATTTTACTAAGCATCGGACCACTCTACTTCCAACACTCGCCACCTATACGGGCTAGCGACCGGCTGACTTCCAGCAAGAGAAAGTTGTTAAGAAAATCTTTGGTTTACCTGCAACTCTTAAACCAGCAGGTTCTTTTTAATCCGAAGAATAATCTTCTAAATTTTAAAGAAAAAAATATCTGAGGAAAAATGTGTAAAAATATATATTTGTTAACAATTTTCGAAGATAATTTACTGTCGATTCAAGAAAAAAAATCATTTATTTTAACGAAACTTTCGAGTTTAGTATGTTTTGTCGCTTCATTCTTCGAGATTCTGATATTCTTTATTTACCCATTTATTTAAAAGGTAATAATAGGATTTCCATCATCGATCGATATGCGTTTACACAATATGAGTATGATTTTAAGTTTTTTAAACTACACTCAAAGAAATGAACATGGTATTTCGGTGCAATTGAATTTGACCGACACTTAACACGTAATATAATTTTAATAGCCAACTAGCTTATCCCGGCGTGCCAAATTCATTGGTTTCTCGATCCCCGATTTCAATAAAAAAAAATAAACCTTATGATGATTACTCACTGACAGCTGTCAATGTTTATGCGTGTATACGCTAAAACGTGTATTAACCGTCTGTATAAAGTCAGCACACAGTAATAGGCTTTTTACACTGAACAACATCTTTGTGAAACGCGTGGAAGATGTTGAAAATTTGAAACAAGTGTTTACATTGGCAACATCTTTCATCTGCCATTTATTCAGCTGTCAAAAAATAAAAGAAAAAGACGCATATTTTCTGTTAAAAATAAAAAATGGATTTAGAGAAAGCATTAATCATTGGAGTAGTTGTTGCTTTGCAAGAACAAACCCGAATTTTAATGCAGTACATTGAAATATTAAAGGTCATTCTGGAATAAGATGATGATGAAGAAAAATTTTTGGTAGACATAAGAATGAAATTCTTTATGTGCCGCTCATTTTCCTTCGTTGAATAATTTTTTTTTTGTTTATTTTCTGCAATGTCGGTTTTCTAGTGATGGCACAAAGAAAATCGATTTTTTTCGTAATGTTTTTAGTGATGACACTTAAAATAACGAAAGATGTAAGATGGGGCAAAATGAGAAAAGATCATCTTTTGTAGATGTAGAATTTTTGGCCTGCATAATTCTTATGGGAAGATGTTAACATCTTTGCAAATTGATGAAAGATGAAAGATGTAGCTCAGTGGAAAAAGGCTATAAACATACCGCACACACTCATGTGCGCCTACTTATTTGTTGTTGTTTTTTTTTTATATGGACAAAATCACATCTTGACATGAAAAGTCTTAACTCATGAATGCGTCGACCGATTTTGTACAAACTTAAGATAAACCATCTACACGACCATACGAACAAATTTAATCGAATTCGGTTTGACCGTTCATGAGTTATAAAGTCACAACACTCTTGCAACAATTTTTTATATATATTGATTATGACACTTAAATTAAAATTTAATAAATAAATATTTAATGTCTTGATATACCTTTCTATAACCGATTATGGCCTTTAGGTTATTGCAATAAATAAAGAAATTAAATTCAACATAAAAAGTTTTTAGATTAAAGTGTCTCTGATTTCTTTTTAGAATCGGTTTCAACCCCTGCATTTGATATATAGAATATAATAATATTATTATTATTATTGCATGACTTACTTGTATTTGATTTATGTTTTGGTGGTCTCGTGACCAATGGAGATATTCTGGCCAATTCTGGCGATGGTTCTCTTTGATGTTCTCGCGGTGGTGATAAGGCAACGGCAATGGTAGCACTTTTATGGGAGTCTTCTAAAGGCGGTGGTGTTATTGAATGGGTTGTACCTAATTTTAAAGTTAATTTAGGTACTACAGCCGGTACTACTGGAACACTGGATGTCGTTGTTGTCGTCGCCATTTTTGCCGCATATTCTTGTTCATTGCCAGATAATGAAGAATTTTGTGAAGAAGGCGAAGATTTTTGTTTTTTTGCATTACTTTCTATGGCGACACTAGACAAAGAAGCAGTTGTTAAATCTTTGGCACTAGAGGAAGTAAAAGTTGATGGTGCTGCATTTGATTGTGTGGGCAATTCTTCTATGGTTGAACGCTGTTTTTCTTTCTTCTTTTCCTTTTTTAATTTTTTCAATAAATCTTTGTCTTTTATCTTTTCTGTTACTCCACCGCCACCACCACTGCTTACAAATGTAGGAGGAACTGGTTCTATAACTACTGGTGCCTCCTTTTCTTTAGCTGCTGCTGTTTGCGCTAATAAATATTTTTCGGCTTTTTCTTTGCTTTTAGTCTTATCTTTTTTATCTTTTTTCTTTTTAATTTTCCCCTCTTTAATTTCTTTTATCTTTTTTAATTTTTTATGTTCTTTTCGTTTCTTTTGTAAATCATACACAGAATTTGTAGAACCAGATGATGATGAGGGAATGGCTGCTGTAATAGTTAGATTATCGAAAACAGAAGATGTTGTAGGAGTAGAAGCGGTGGTATTAAAATCATTTTTATTACTATTAAAAGAGGGATTAGCATTTGCGGTTAAACTATTGAAGGGTATATTTTTAGATGAATATGCTAAGCCCGTGGAAGCTAAAGGTATTAAATCTGCTCCTCCAGCTAATTTACCAACACCACCTCCTCCTCCACCGCCTTTACTCTCTGATTTATCTGTGTTAATAAGACTAGCAGTAATACTGTTAGATAATTTTTTAACTTTATTTTTAAGTTTCTTATATTCCTTTGTTGACATATCGCTTTCAATAGATTTAGGTAAAGAATTTGTTGGTGCATTGGGTACAAAAATTTCATCCATATTATAACCTTGTGGTTGTTGTGGTGGCAGCTGGGTCAGTGTTGGCATGACCGGTGCTAGTAATGGATTAACTTGTGTTTTTATTGGTAGCTGGGTTGGTGGTGGTGGTGGTGGTTGGTGCTGATGATTTGTTTCGTCTGAATCATCAGATACTTCAATGGGTTCATTATTTAATGTAATGGGTGTTTTGATACCCATACTGTGTGTAGAATGATTTTGTTTTTTATTCATTGAAAAATCCAATCCAGCTTCTTGTGACGATGGTAATCCTTTAGATTGTTTATTTAGGTTTAATAAGTCCAAAGGACTATCATTATTCTTCATTAATTGCTCAAAGGTATTTAAAGACATTCCACCCGGTGTTAAGGGTATTGATTTACCGCTTATACTACCACCTGCACTTTCTGGTGAATGAGCATCAACCAATTTTTTGTGAAAATTATCTTGTGGCGTAGTAGTTGAATGTGAATTACGCGGTTTAGGTGTTTTAGGCAAATCCATTTCACTTTGATGGGGTTCATGATGCTTGTTGGACGATTCATTAAGTTTGGTTAGAAATTCTGGTACCAATGGTGCGACATTACAATAGCTGCGTTCGATATTTTGTAAATTCGTATCCGATTTCTTTTTATCTGTTGTCAAGTCCTCAGATTCTGTAAAAATGCAAAAAAAAAATGTTTTTCATAAAACGGAGGTGTTTATAAAGTTTAATGTAAATATTAAAAATTTGTAATCGCGATGTCAAAAAAAATTGTTGCATCAAATGGTAAACCCTTCATATTATTATGTTGTCAAAATTCTCAGACATTAAGATAATTGTTACTGGAATTTTTTTCAAATGAAAGTTCGTTAAGTCAATATTGTCTTAATGACAATATGGAATTCCATATATGTTCATATGTAAATGTTTTTTTTTTTTTGTGCACTATTCATGAAAAAATCGGTTATAAAGTTTATATGGGCACAGGGTTCACAGGTGGACCAATAATATTCGTACGCTGCGATATTATTTACCAAACATGAGACGGATAATCATGAATTTGTTAGCTATAATCTTATTAAACCCAATACTGGTTGAATCTCGTAAGCGGAGCAGGTCTAAACAAGAACAGGCTTCCATCAAAATTAATAGGGGTTCTCATTCTGCTTGTATATAAATATAAACAAAATACCTAACGTTCTGAGATCTTTAAGGTATTCAATCGACTGATATTTAATTGCCAAGATGTTTATCACAGAAGTAAGGCTGGTCCCCGCTTCAGTTTTAGTAACTCGTGAAATTGTACAATCTCAAAGAAAAAGTCCTCGAATTTTTTTTTGTAGGAAATTTTTTAAACTTAAGGCTTTATCCATAAGAAATACTTTTTTTAGAATTGAAAATATTTTTATTTTATTTATTAACATCAATACATTTATTTATTAACATCATACAAATATTTTTCAAAAGTGCTTAGAATCTTAAAATTTATTTATAGTACAATTTCTCCAAATCAAGAAATTTGTAAAATTCCTCCGATTCTGAGATTCTTCTCAAAGAAAAAGTCCTCGGAATTTTTTTATGTAGGAAAGTTTCTAAACTTAAGGATTTATCTATAAAAATATTTTTCAAAAGTGCTTAGATTGTGAAAATTTATTTATTTATTGTACAATTTATCAGAATTAAAAAATTTTAAAAATTCCTCCGATTCTGAGATTCTCAGGCTTTTCAAGAGAAAAAGTTCTCTGAGCCTAAAAATTGTTTACGGAATCTAAAGGTTATTCTAGATAAAATAGTATTTTCTGTAGAAAAAGTCCACACATTGTGTTAAATTTTGAAATCTGTTTAAGCCTAAAGGCATAAAAATACCATTAACAAATTAATTAATAACAGCGTTACCATGCAACATTTTTTTTTTTAATGAAAATTTATAATTTTTGTTATCATAATTTTTTGCATTTCTCCACAATTTTTATCGTAGCGTTTAAAGTACAAAATATTTTTCAGTTATACAACTTTTTTCATATGGACTTCTTCCAAGCGATTTTAATTTTTTTATTTTCAGTTGTTGCAACCAAAGTTGCCCTGTTATACATAAAAAAAACTTTTAAACTTACCTTGATTTATTGCTGAATTAACACTTAATGGTTGTTTTAGATTTGGAAATGGAAACAGACCCGGCAATAAAGGATTTTTATGATTATTAGGAAAGCCGGGAGTAGGAAATAACCCGGGTGTAGGTATTAAACCAGGACGTGTAGGAAATGGAAATTGTAACATCGACAACATATTACTGGGTAAATTGGGAAAGGCAGGACGATTGGGCAACATAAATGGTTGAGCTAGATTAGCGGCTGCCATAGCATCAACACCGGCCAAAAAGCGTTTCGAGTTGCCGGGTGATTTAAGAGGTGAATTCGAAGCAGCAGAAGACGGAAACATTGAGGGTGAAGGTAATTTTTTGCCTGTTATCAAACTGGTGTCTACAGACAAATCATTAGCTTGATTTAATGCTGCCGCCGACGACGAAGATGATGATGGTGCTGGCTTAAGTATAGTATCCATACGCATAAGTTTTTTATTAATAGATTGGACTTCTTCATTTGTGGGTACCCCCAATGAGGTGGAGCTGGAGGAGGAGATTGAGGTTGGAGGGTTGAGCTGCATAGCCATTGAAGCCATATTGTTGTCATTGCTTAAGAGGTCTTGTTTTAATATTTTATTCTTTTTCTTATGCTCTTTACGTTCCTTAGCTGCGGCCATTATCATCATTTGTTGTTGCAATTGTTTTTGTTGTGCCCACTCCAAGGGATTAATAGGATTAGCAAAGAGTTGTGCCGCTACATTGTCAAATGTTAAGTTACCTCCTGTGGCGGCAGCAGCTGCGGCAAATTCTGGTGGTATAGCCATTTGTGGACCAAATACAGTGTTCCCCATTTTGAATTTCTTACTATTTTTCTTTAAAATATTATTGGGAATTGCACCCGGTATTTTGGGAGCATTTTTACTGCCCGGTTTTCGTCCACGCTTTTTAGGTTTATTTATTAATTCCACATCATTCGGCTTTTCACCAAATACTCGATTAAACATTGCCAAGTCGTTAGGTTGATTAGGATTTACATTAACCATGGGGGGTGCTTTATCCAAATTGGTATTATTTCCTGGTAGAGCAGCATCTGCTAAAGGGGGATATAAATTTCTACCCACTGGTGTAGCAGATAATAAGGATGCTGTTGAAGGTCCTGGTGCTGGGGTAATGGTTGTACCTGAGGGCAAATTAATTATGGGCGTCTCACCTAAACCTGCAATGCGCATAGGAGTGGGTGAAGATGATTTTGGTGTCTTTTGTTTAGATATCTTTTTGAATATATTCAGCTTAGTGCGATCTGGTTCACTTGATAATTTATGCTCTTTGCCATCTGCAGTGCTCACCATTTTAGGTGTCGCCATTATTTCCAAGGGTGGCGTCTCTGTTATAACAGGAGTTTTCATATTTTTATTGATTAATGACTCCGACATAAGTGTACCAGCACCTGGAGGTGTTGTCATATTAGGTGTAAATGTTGATTTTATCGGAGATGCATTTAATGCATCTTTATGCTCTATTTTAAGTTTTTGTTCTTCTAAATCCACATGTAAAGGCTTTTTTAAAGCTTCATTAGGACCGAGTGGAAATATGGGCACCAAGGGTGGAGGTTGTACAAGTTTCTTCGATTGTTTTTGCATTTCTGTAGACAACTGTTGTTTCATCATCTTTTGTCTTTGTTTGGCTTGCTTGCGCAACAACTTTTCCAATTGTAACTTTTCTGGACCTGGTGGCATACTAGCCACTATGGCTGGATTAAACATTTTGGATTTTTTGTCGGGTCCCGTTATATTGCTTAATAACTCGTGTGGTATTTTACCTTGTTTAGCCATTTTTTGCAACATTTTCATATATTTTCTATGGGCTTTATCGGCCGCATCCAATTTGCCAGATTTATCTCCTGCCGGTTTTCCATGTTTTTCTCCCAAAGGTTGGCCCGGTACAATGGGTACCTTTTGTTTTTTAGCCTTTTTCAATAACATATTGGCATAATTCGTTTGTGATGTATGCAAGCCAGCTGCATTTTGATGCATCATAAATGATTTTTTATTATAATTGCCTCCAGGATGTATGTGAGGTGGTGCTTCATGAGGAAAATGTTTAATTGGATTAAATAATTTCTCTTTTTTTGGTATTTTTTCTTTAAGTAATTCCGATTTTTTGTTAGCTATAACTTCATCCAAAGATTTGAAGGCTTTTTTTGATTCTTTGCTTGCTGTTGGTGGTAGTGGTGGTGGTGGTATGTTTTTGTCTGTTGGTATATCTGTGTTAATTGTAGGTACAACTGCGTCACTTACTGGTGGTATTGGTGTAGCCGAACGTGATGGTGGTCTGGAAGGTGGTGGTGGTGGAGGCGGTGGTGGTGCATCTAAGCCCATTAGTTTGTCTGAAAATAGTGAATAGTGATATTGAGCTGTTTGTTTAGTATAAACAAAAATTTGAAAAAGTAACAGTCAATTGGCGATTGTTAATATATTTTTACAAAAGTTTTAATGCTAAATGTCCGATAAATTTACTAAAGCATTTCGTATTTTTTAGGTCTTTAAGAAACCCACAATTTATCCTCCTTGTAACACATATATTATCCAAAGATCTTTTCAGTACAAAATTTGGAATTCTTTACCCTTATTACTTAGAAGTTTTAATTTTTCTGTAAATGTATTTAAAACCAAATTACCGTAGCATTCATTATTTTTTTTTTCTATTTAAACGTTTATTAGATATTATCTATAATTAAAATTTTGGTAACTTAATTTTATTTAATTTATAATTTTTTCTTTTTTTAGTGAGTTGTTTATGAACCATATTTGACCTAAGGGCTTGGTTTGAAATTGTATAATAATAAATAAATAAAATGAATAAAGGATACTTTTGAACGCACTAATTCATGGTTGAGCAGTTAAGGTTTTGTCTGGTGAGAATATTACTAATATGTTTCGAAACAATATGCAAAATTAACTTGTGAAAGATTACTTTAATTGAATCCTCAGTTGTGTAGCAAAAAAAAAAACAAAACAGGTCGATTTTGCTGATTTTATGTTGGCCCTGTTAATTACTTACAATATAAAAATACGTTAGTTTATACCTGAAAACATACATTGTCCCTGAAATTATAAATATATATTGCTTACCAATAATATCCGGTACCATAGCTTCTGGCATTTTACCCTCAACCGCTGGCGATATATAACCACCGGTAGTCATAACAACGCTACTAACTTCTCTAGTTGGTCTTTCACCATCTTCCAAATTTGAACTAGGTTTAAACAAAGATTGTAATGTAGTTTTGTCCAAAACAGCTGAAGAACTTAAGGCTTTATTGGTTGGATCTAGAATTACATAGGTACATATTATAAAAGAAAAGTAATTTTACTTAAAACAAACTAACCATTTCCATTATCACCCGTTGATATATTACTATTAGCTCCTGCAGTGTGTAAGGTATCAGAAAATGGTTTTATATCACTTAAACCATTTGAAGTTGATGGTAGTGGTGTTTCTGGAGGTTGTGTAATCTCAGGGGGTAACATTGGTGGTAAATGATCATGAACATGTACCGGCCTTGTAAGTACCTCTTTGCTGCCTGGTTTTAAAAAATTTAAATAAGAATTTTTGTGAGCTGGAAATTTGGGTACTTCCAAAGCAAACGGAACTGGCTCAACGTTGTTAATATAATCCAAAAGTTCATTTAAATTAACATTGATACTGTCCAATGTCAAGGTCACATCATTTAAATTCGCCTCTGTGCGATTATCTTTAAATAAATTTACAAAAAAAGAAAATGTTTATATTTAAATATCCTAAAATTATTCACAAATGCACAACTTACAATGTTCTACCTGCCGCCTCAAATCTCTGGTAAATTCTCTTAAAAATTTATCCAATACATCCTGTAAAAGTTCCAGCGGTGCCGTTTGTGTAGCATTATAGCCAATTGTTTGACAAATTTGTGCCACAGCGATACGCAATAACTCTTTCATATATTGGTCACTCATTTGGAACACCTTTTTTCTGTTTAATTACAATCTTTGTTGCAGTTTTTTATTTTCGTTAAAAAGCACAATTACAGTGTGTGAAAGTTTATCGGCTTTTTATAATTTATTTATCCTTTAAATTCATTTTTTATTGCTTATTAACATTTAACTTAAATATAGTGATTTTTATGGAATTTTTTTCTCAACTTTTACAATGGAAAAACTGTAATTTCTTTAGAATTTTGTATACATACTGAATCACTTTTATCAAATTAATGAAGGTGCAAGTACAACAAGGAATATAATGAATTGGAACATTTATTTTTTTTTACAGTGCTGCCATACAAGTGCATAAAAGTATGGATATAGAGCAGCAGTCAAAATAAAAAAAACGCTTAAAAAATTTTTACCTTTATGTTCCATATAAAAAATATTTTTAACGATAATTAATTTGTTTTCAAGTAAAATTAATGCATTTTTTTATTTTTGTATGCAAAATTTGCTGTATATGCCAAACAGTGATGTGAGTAGCTAACGAATGTTTATTAAATGTTAAAAAATCAGAATAAAGGCTTCGTTTTCAGATAATACTACCATAGACCGGCCCCGAACGGCTTAAGGACGGCGTCAATATTTAGTAACTGCTGTTTCCGAAAACATTTTTGGATAGGAACCGGCTTAAAATAAACCGCCAACTTTTTTATTTATTACATGTAACTTAATTTATCAGCTTAGACGACTTGCAAAAATTATTGCTTACATAATATTCATTTTTATAAACTGGCTAAAAGCTGAGTTTTGTATGAGCCGGTCAAAATTTGGCTTATCAAAAGTTTTTCGACTTGTAGCCTGCAAATTTCCGCCGCCTCAGTTTTAACCTTTAGCCGCTACAGATTATTAATTTGTTCGGCTCAGTTCTCCGAACACTACAGTAAACAAAGCTATTTGATTTTTTGTGTATTTTTTGTTATTTGGAAATTTTATACATCTAAACTTAATATAATGCCAAATTTTCAATTAATTGATGGTGATAAATATGATGGTCGTTGCGCTGAAATCTATATAACAGAGAAGCAGTTCCTTGTCTACCATTGCTCCCTGTGTGAGGAAATCTGTGCAACATTCAATGAACTTTTAAACCACCTAAACAATGAGCATTACGAAAATGCCAAAGAACATAAATATGAGGAAACAGCAAACATTGAAATACAAATTTTACAAGATGAGGAGGTGATGAATGAGATTGCTAATTCAGATAATACAGTATGTGATGACCAAGTAGATGAAAACTATTTAGATCTTACAAATTGTTCTGGGGAATTTTTTAATGGGGAATTAGACGATGATAAAGAAACAATCAGCAATGAACAAGATATAATTATGGCAGAGGAGATTACACTTTTGGAAGAACCAAAAGAATATAAGGTAAATTTATTTTTCAATAGAAAATTGAATTAAACTTAATGTTTATGTGTTTGTTAAGGATCATCAAAGTTCATTGGAAACGTCTGCATCTTTAGGAAAAAGAAAAAAACTGCGTGCAGTTACGGGCATGTTAAAAAGCAGCGTAATAACCAGAACCAAATTAAAGCCTTTGACTCGTTATCAACCCAATTCTATGCAAACAACCGACAATAATGTAGATCGTAAATATATTTGTGGCATATGTGGTTTTGCCTTTAAAGAGAGATGCAACTTACGCAGTCATCTCCTAAGACATTCAAATCAAAAGAACTTTACCTGTTCGCTTTGTGCAAAAAAGTTTTTTACCAAAATGGAATTACGTGTCCACGAATATCGTCATAAAGGCGTTCGCCCTTATCTCTGCAATCACTGTGGAATGGGTTTTGTTTCCAATAGCTCATTAACACAACACATCAAGAAACAACATAGTCTACATCGTCCTTATAAATGTGAAGAATGTGATAAATCATTTACCAATGCTTATCAACTGAAAAATCATATGGTTTCTCATAGTGACGAACGTTCATTTCAATGTACTGAATGTACGGCTTCATTTAAAATAAAAAAGATATTAAATACGCATTTGAAAATTCATATGAACAAGCGAAAACTTCGTTGTGAATATTGTGATTTAGGTTTTGGTACAGAATCTGCCTTAAAAACACATCGAAGAAATAAACATCATGATGATCATGATGACTACAAAGACTTGATAGAAGAAGGTAGCGTTGGATCAGATGAAGGGGGGAATGTTGTAAAAGAAAAATATGTAGAAAATTGTGACCAAAAAGAGTTCTTGGAATCTGTAACACGTTTGGAATGCGATGATAATTTGTATTAAATTTTAAGATATTTTTTTTTATGCAACATTTTGTAATTTCAAAGCCTAGAGGCCAATTACTAAATTACAATATTCCACTCACTTAAGGTTACTTTAAAATTTATAAATTAAAACGCTGATAACTATTTATTTGATACTGTATAAATAAAATATATAACATTTTGCTATCCCAAATTGAAACGAGAAAAAGAATAATGTAGTAATAAAAAATTATCAAAAAGAAAAGAAAATTGTTGTATCTATTGAAAGTTATTTAAAAGTTTTCTTTTATAAACATGAACGCTATAATTGAATTGCCTTAAAGATGCTGGCAGCGCATTAAATAATAAAACCACACGCATATGAAAAGGCCGACTTACCCAAGGAGTATTGAAAGGTGCAATTAGAATTGTTAAAGATAAACTAAAAAAAAAAGAATTAATAAAAATTTTTTTTCGAATATTTTACAATAGTTTATTTCTTAAATCTCGTTAAACCGCAATAATACTAAGTAAAAATAGTTCTTTTCAAAATGCCTTCCATTGAGCATTTTTTGGATGTTGATTTTCCTAAACAACAATATTTAGGTGTATAATTCCTTGAATCTAGTTTTCAAGCATAACATTACAATGCTTCATAATTTTATAGCAAAATAATTTTCAAAAGCGTTGCCTGTAAATATCTGTTTTCTAGCCTCAGGGGCCCTGTTATATATTTTAACTAACAAGGTGCAATTTTTCTCAAACTATCCCCGAAATATAATTTTTTTTTTAATATGTTATAAATAAAAATGCGCAGTTTTATGTAATCAGTATTTTTTAAGATTTTATTTCATTTGAAATGAAGCTGAAGGTAGATTAATTACTGGATTTTGTTGTAATTTAATGATACATATCTATATATAAATGAATTAAAATGTAGTAGTATGAAAAATAAAATTAAAAAAAAACTTATGAATTAAATTTTTCCGCCCAAAGACTGTATCAATTTTAACAGTTCAGATCTTTTTGCTGAAATTGTATCCTGATGTAGGGGCTCCACACCTTCGACACACTCATAACGATTAACATTGTCGGCTATATTATCGGTCATGCAGATGACGTGTATGCCACAGTCATAGCTATTAGTTTGTTGCAAACATTTAATTGGTTTCATTTGGCAAATGCGACAATTGAAAGCATTCTTGATGCGTTTCATAAACTGTTGAGAAGCTTGCGTATTGTTATTTCCCATTGAATCAAAATGGAAGAATGTCTTTTCCGGCCTTGAGAATACCAGCAATGACCAATGGGTACCACCGGCTTGTGTTGTTTCATTGTCATTTAACACAAAGAATATAAATGGTCTTTTGGGGGCATTCAATTGATTCAGTAACGTTTCCAGTTCTCCGTCATCGGAAAACTTCATGCATTGTGTTATTTCTGGTGGCACAAACAATAAATCAGAATTATTTTTGTACTTTACTCGTTCCAGGTACTCATAGTAGAATGAAATTATCTGATCATTTAACCAATGTGGACCCTGCAACAGTTGTATATCCGACATGCGTAAACATGTTTCATGAAAACTTAATGCTATCGGATCGGCATGGGTATAGGAACTCATTTTAATTTTTTCTTTTAAAAATGTCAATAGTTTTTATCGAGTGTTTTTCAAAAAAAAAATATATCTCTTTAGTATTTTGCATATAAAATTACTAGCTTTTTTCATAAAAACTATATTTCTGTTATAACAAATAACTTTGGAAATAAACAATTCTTGAAAATTATATGCGAAAAACGCAATCAAAACAATAAGATAAACGTCGCCATTCGAATAGAGTTGTAAAATTGATATTTGGTTACTATAAAAATTTATACCGGCGGCTATTCAACACTGATTGTTTTTCAACACACAGAAAGATTTTTTTCTTTAGTGCTTAAACACCTCAAGTGCAGCAGGCACCTGCAGCAAACAACTGTCATGTAGTAACTGCCAACACACAAAAACTTTTTTTAACTAATAAAAATTATTGAGAATTTATTAAACATAAAGAGGAAAAAAGATAGTTAATTTGATAATAGTTTTTGATTAATCTTTGCGAACAAGCTTTATGTTGAAATGCGCCCAACTACTTAGCATAGTTTTTGTTTTTTGAGAATTTTTTTTTCAGTGTTTATTCAGTCTTCTAAATTAAGTTAAATAAGTCTGCCAAAGTCCATATAAAAAATAATTTTGTTTTGAAATTTCACTGAAATCTCGGGTTTTAATAAAGATGTAAATGGGATATAACACTAATTTTTTTAAATGAAACACATTTTTGACTATGTGAATTGTAGTCATATTAATTTACCAGGAAACTTTGGCAACCTTTACTAAAATTTTTTTGTGTGTAAATTTAATTTGAATGGTATATGGCAACTCTATATTGCATTTGTTTATCTTTTAACAAATGTAAAGTACAATTGGATAGAAAATTAGCAAGATTTTAATTTAAAAAAAGAAGTCGCTGATAATGTCCAATTTTATCAAATGATTAATATGAGGGTCGTTGTGCTGAAAAATTTATAACTGAAAAACAATTTCTTGTACATCATTGTTCAGTGTGTGAGGCAGTATATGGAGTATTTAATGAATTGCTATAGCATTTTCACAGAGAATATTATGCAAACACAATAGATGAAGAAAAAGAATATATTTGCTGTTGATTCTTCCGCGAAGCAATACAATGAACCGATTGTAGTTTACTTTGATTTGGAAAATGGTGTTAAAATAACAACACAAATAACTAAAGACCTTGAAAGGCCATCGCAGGAATAAGTAGAACATAAACTTATAAAACAGGTTTCCCAGGACTTTTTTATTTTAAAAACATCTGTATTATATTTATAAATTTAATACCAAACTTATTTCCCTTAGCCTTCCCAAATAAATCCAGATACCAAGCCAATTATTTATACGGTAGTTTATAGAGGCATTCCTCAAGGGTCTATACTTGGGCCTTTACTTGTGGTGTATGCATACTGTAGAGTATTCAAATAGTGCTTGAATACTGAGCATGGGGTGACTTAGCACAATTAAATTGAAACCATTTAAACTAAATAAAAGGTTTCTTATTTCATTACTTTGTTTATTCTTTTCAATTGTTTATAGTAAATTTTATGATAACACCATAAACAATAAATGAAATAAGGTTAACATATTGACCACCCAAAAGAATACTTGACACACATGCATGATATTTGAAACATATGTGTCACAGACATGTTTAACACAATCGGTGTGGTCTAAGTCACTCAAATGCTGTTGCTGCACTTAGTTTAATATGAAATAAATTTAGTATATAAGTCGTTGTAAAAATTAGAAATAAGTTAGTGTTAATTAAAGTGTTAAACTCATCACACATGCTTGTAATAAATTTATATTTCTTTTTACAAAACTTGGTTTAAGTTTTATTGAGTGTTAAACTCATCACATACTATTTCTATTGTAAATGAATGAAATTTTTCAAAATTTATCTTTTTTCAAGATAAACTTCAAAGTTTTCTAATTTACATCGGTTTGAGAATCGTGTTAGTAGTGATCTTGGTTGTATAGTGGAATGGTCTAAGGAAAATTTTCTAGAACTTAACCCATCACATCTATGTTACTCAATTTAACTGATGAAATAAAAACAAACGAAAATAACAGTAAATTATAAGGCTTTTAACTCTATGTGCTTCTCAACTATGATCAATAAGCTCAGGAGTAAGTTCAATTTCTCGATGTCAGCTTGTAGACTAGTGCTGTCTCTTTTTAAGTGATAGGATGCAATTTGTAGATCTATATGGAAAATATTCGAATAATCTTTCGCTTATATCTGGAGTACCCCAAGGGTCAGTGCTTGGTCCACTTTTATTTATATTGTATATAAATGACCTCCCTGAGGTTGTGAACACTGGTATTTGTAAACCATTTTTATTTGCAGATGATGTTCTGTTACTTTTCAGTACAAATCGTGACTTTGCTGATGCTTTGGAGCCCAATATAAATTTCTCCCTTGATAATATTTTACAATGGACGTCTGAGAATTCTTTGGCTATAAACCCTTCTAAGACTAAGGCTATGTTGTTTGGATGAACTGAGCATTTTTTATCTGATTTGAATATCTTTATAAGTGATTTCTGGATTGATTTCGTTAGTCAGCATAGATGTTTACGGGTTATTGTTGACCATCGGCTGAGTTTTGAATCCCACATTGAATCTGTGAATCGTAGAATCTCTTATATCTTACGTAGAATATACTCTACTAATATCTTCTTGCCGTTTCCAATTAAATATTGGGTGGCTAATGCACTTCTTATGCCTCAGATCTTTAATGGGCTTGAGGTTCTATCAGGAACCATTGTTACTTATCTAAAAAAACTTGAAGCAGTTGTTAAGTCTGTGACTCGATATGTATATGGTGTCCGCAGGCGTGAGCATGTTTCTGAATTTGTAAGGAAATTCCTTGGTAGCTCTTTTGGGGACTTTGTTAAATATCGTATTATTATTTTATTTTACAAAACAATTAAAAAAACATAGTTATCCCCTTGTGTAAGAAATTTTCTTTTTCTCATTCTACTAGAAATAAGCAAATCTTGATTCCGAAAATTTCCTGCTCTCTGTTGGAAAGATATTTCGTGGTTAGAGTTTCTTGTTCGGATGAACAAATAGAGTATGAAAAATTGAATAATATAATGGTAAAATTTATGTTACATTTTAAATATATTATCTAAATAAATATTTATGCCATATTTTAAGTGCATTTAGAAAAGTTCTGAAGATGTCTGTCTTAATTTACACTTTTTTCCAAAACAGTAGAACTAGTTTTTCCCATATTTTTATATCACGAGCGAAGTGCTGCCAAGGCAAATGGTTGATTTGCGAATTAATTAATAAAACGAATTATTTAATCGAATCAAAATTAAATCAATATATAAATATAAGACTAAATTTTGTGATACCTTTCTATGTACTTATACTAAAAAGGATATAGCCAAGGAAATCTTAAAAATTTTTGGCTTTTATATGTAAAAAAGACTTGAAATTTTTTTAGTTGTATAAAATATTAAAAACAAACAAATAATTTATGTGTTTGTTAGTAAAGATGGAACAGGGCATACAAGATAATTGCAATATTAAGCCTTCCGGCAAAGTCAATATACGAAAATAGCTTTTGTACAAAGCCGGACCAACATGTTTAAATTTTATTTATTTACAAAAAAATAAAAGAAAATTAAGACAGGTATTGATAGCCGTTTTCTTTACAATTTGATAAATTTATAAAATTGAAAAATAACGGTCATTTAACGTTTATAAGAAAGTACTACCAGTTGTTTAATACAAATTGGCATCACTTATTATTAATATGTATCCCAATTTTTTTTTAGTATATACCTTTAGATTTTCATTTGTTTTTTTGCATTTATTGATTATTATTGCGTAGCTATTTCATCAATAAACAGTATTATTCTTTTTGGCCAAATTCCATGAGTAAGAAAAAATGACGGAAACTCAATTAAACACTAATACCACCGATAAAATGGCCAGTTTAATGAAAGAAGCGGAAAATTTAAAGGCTAAATTGGAAGAGGAACGCCAGAAACTCAATGATGTTAGTTTGTCCTCGATTGCCGAACGTTTAGAACAAATTGCATTTGTAAATATAAAACCCCGGAAGGTTTTGAAGGGCCATCAGGCTAAAGTTTTGTGTACCGATTGGAGTCCTGATAAACGGCATATTATATCATCTTCTCAAGATGGCCGATTGATAATATGGGATGCCTTTACTACAAACAAAGAACACGCTGTCACTATGCCCACCACTTGGATAATGGCCTGTGCTTATGCTCCTTCGGGTAATTTTGTAGCTTGTGGTGGTTTGGATAATAAAGTAACAGTTTATCCCGTTACATCCGATGAAGAAATGGCAGCCAAAAAACGTACAGTGGGCACGCATACTTCGTACATGTCCTGTTGTATATATCCTAATTCGGATCAACAAATTCTAACGGGTAGTGGTGATTCAACTTGTGCTCTGTGGGATGTCGAGTCAGGACAACTGTTACAAAGTTTCCATGGCCATTCGGGTGATGTTATGGCTATCGATTTGGCACCTAATGAAACTGGAAATACTTTTGTTTCCGGTAGCTGTGATCGTATGGCTTTTATATGGGACATGCGATCTGGTCAGGTAGTGCAATCATTTGAGGGGCATCAGTCGGATGTTAATAGCGTTAAATTTCATCCTAGCGGTGATGCTATAGCAACTGGATCCGATGATAGCAGCTGCCGTCTATTTGATATGCGTGCCGACCGTGAAGTAGCTGTCTTCTCCAAGGAAAGTATTATTTTTGGAGTTAATTCAGTTGATTTCTCGGTTAGTGGCCGTTTGTTATTTGCCGGTTATAATGATTATACGGTTAATCTATGGGACACTCTCAAATCGGAACGTATTTGTTTATTGTATGGTCATGAAAATAAAGTTTCTTGTGTTCAAGTATCACCGGATGGTACTGCTTTATCAACTGGTAGCTGGGATTATACTATACGTGTTTGGGCTTAAGGCTATCAAATAATCCAAAAACAGAATTACTTAACTTGTACTTTAATTTGTTTAAATTATACCACCATATAATATAGTAGTTTGTTGTAATATTTTATTGAAATTATTAATAAATGTAATGCATATGATATAAAATATTAAAAAACTCAGCATTTTATTTGCAATTTCATCATATCAAAGACAGTACATTATCCATATGTAAGGTGCTCCAACGTAGTGAGACGAAGCAGAAACTGTGTATTTGTAGAACAAACACTGATATACATTTTTTGTAGTTTTTATTATATTTCCTCTCCAACATACGTTAAGATTTTTCGTATGCCCCACAATATCGGACTCAGTCAGAATTTGGCTGCATTATAAAGCACATTCTTGAAAAACTTTGTCGTATTATGCACACAAATTTTTCCGAAGTGCATTTCAGACAATAGTTTAAACATATTAATTTTTATTCTGAAAAAAACTATATAAAATATAGTTGCAAATTGTATTCTAGCGTTTCAATTGATTTTCTTTAATGTTGCTACAGATATTTTTTGTCATATTTATTATGATTTAAGCATACCTTTTTGCAGGCCATTTCGCAACCATTGGAGAAACTTAAAGAAATTGAGAAAAAAAAAATTATGAAATTTTCCCTTTCACCTAAAAGTGAAATGAAGCACATGCAATTTTTTCCTTGAAAGATATCTGTTTTAATCAGTTCAAAAGAATAATTAACAAAAAGTTTAACAAATTTTGATTAATATGTATATTAAAGAAATACATTATCATTAACTATTTGATCATGTTCTAAAAAACCACTATCTTGCTTATGTTTTCTCATGTGTGCCGATAATCCAGCTGCCTGGGAATAAGCGCTATTACATATTTTACACACATATTTTTTAATACCGGAATGTAAATGACGATGATGATATAAAGATTTGCTGCTTGCAAATGCCTTACCGCAAACAGTACAAACATGCGAGCGTTCTGTAGCATGTACCGCCTGATGATCTTGCAGGAAATGTTTGGCGGCAAATCGGCGATCACACAAGTGACAAGCATAGGGTTTTTCTCCGGTATGCGTGCGTATATGAACAGTTAAATATTCTTTACTGCGTTGGCGGGAACCACATATTTCACACACAAATGGTGGCTGAACAAAATGACTACGTCTGTGGGCACTGAGACGGCGACTATTGGCAAAAGCCTTACCGCATTTCTCATAATCACATAGAAAATCTTTTGTTTCAATATGACTTTCTTCATGATAGCGAAGAGCTTCATATTTTTCAAACATTTGCTTGCATATTTTACATGAATAACCCGTATGTGAGCGCTGATGCAGAGTAAGATAACGTTGTTCCACAAAAGTTTTGTCGCATTTATCACATGCAAATTGTTTTGGTTCATGTTGTTGTTTTATATGGAAGCGTAAATAAAATTTTGTGGTAAATTTGCGATTACATCGATCACATTTGAATTGCTTATCTTTTTTGCTATCTGACGACTTAGACTTCTGAAAATAGAAAACAAGTATGAATATTATAACAAAAAGATGGGTTAGAAATTTAAATGTTTCCATAATAATTTTGGATTCAAAGTTGTCCAATACTACTGTTCATTTAATAACAGAAAAAAATACGAGAAGATTTATGAAATGATCAGATATATAGTCTAAATAGACTAAGTCTTCAAATCGGGCGACAGTTTTTTTTTTTTTTTGTGAAACAGATTTTGCGGCCGTTTAAATATCGTCAAGTATAGTAGTCTAAAAATCTAAAAAAATGTTACAAACAACTTTTAATGCCAATAAATTTATTAGGCTGTAAGTAATATATTTTGACTATAGGTATTAGAAATATGCTCGTGGCAAGAAATTTGTGCATTTAACTAGGTAAAATCACGAAATTCCGCACTCAACTTCGCGTCACGAGGTTTTCTCTAATAAGTATACTAAAAGCTTGATATACGACTTATGTTAAAGATAGTAACAAATAGCTCATGGATGTATGGTTGGTATAAATATTTAAAGATATATAGTCTAAAATCAAGATATATTAAGTTATCCCCAAACGAAATCCTGGAGCTAAATGAAACTTATGCCGAGGAAACAAATTAAAGGCTATTTTTAACTAATTTTTAAAAACAAATCTATCATATAGCTAAAACATGTCTCTTAGATATGTCTAATGTACATTTCCAAAATTCATTAATACCTGAGAACTTCCTTGGGATAAGTTATGATGCATACCTTTTTCATTATTGCTAATGGTTTTGTTGAATCTTCTGAATTCTCATATTGATCATTGCTTAAACGCTCATCTTCTTTATCATCACTATCATCCTCATCATGTTTATACCCTTCTTCGGTATGAATTGTGTCTTCTTCTGTCGAAAAGTGTTGCTCATTATCAATAGCATTTGCTTCAATTGTACATGCCTGTTCCTCAGTTTTTATGATTTTATTAATTGTACAATCTTCGTGTACCTCAATAGGATCCTCAATTGTAACCTGCTTTTTAATGTTAGCTGTAGTCTTGGAAATTTCTGTCCAATGTTTGGTACGAAAATGTTCAATAAATTCGTCATAATCGAACATTTTTATTTTACATAAATTGCATATTATAATAAATGAATATTCTGATTGACAAATAATTTCTCCGCATGTTATATTTGTTAAATGCAGATAGTTAGTGGGCAGGAAACAACTTTTTAACATTTTATATTGTTAAAATTATTTATTGTTTTAAAGGAATTTTTTTTGACAGCTTGTTTACTTTAGAGTTTAGAATTGTGTATTCCGGTACTGAGTACTTAGTACTGACTTTTTTTGTAAGTAGTCAGTACTAAAAAACTAAGGCTTGAATTAGTTATACGCAACGTGAGGAATCAGCTGATTCATTTATATGGATATACGTCACGTTAAGCTAGAATTAAGGCTCATTTAGCCATATTTAGCTGATTTAAAAAGAGACAACCACATGGAGATACGTAACGTTACATATGGCTAATTCTAGCTTTATCCATACGTAACAGGATATATCTGCATATGGTTGTCCCTTCAAAATCCTCATTTAGCTTTAATCAGCTAATTTGTCACGATGCGTATAAGTTTTAAAGCTTTACGTAAAAATAATTCTAGCTTTACTATATACTTTCATAGATGTAATTTTCCGTATAAATGCGTTTTTTCGCATGAAAATACAACCCTGAAACATCAAAATCAAATGAAAACTCTGCAAATATAACTATGTTTATTAATTAAAAGTCAAAAACAAAACAAATTTTTGGAAAAAGAAATATTTTTTTAATTTACTATACATGTATTAAATGAATTTAAACTTAATTAACATTTATATTATTTAACACACGTATGTGAATTTTTATATTTTTTTAATAAATATGAATTTATATAGCTTTCATTTTCAAATTCAAAAAAACCGTTAAAAGTATTTAATAATTTAGAGTACCCATTTAAAAAAATATTTGTGTATCGATATTTTACAACTCTAGTTTACCTTATTAAAAACAGCGATACCAAGTTTTTATTAGTTGAAAACAAGCCAAAACAGAAAAGGATTAAATAATGGTGGATAAAAAACCTTTAATAGTGTAAATTTATGTGTGTCCGTTATTTTGTTTAAATCAGTTTCATGATCAAATTTGCCAAGAAATTAGGAGCATTGTTCCTAATTACTAAGGTTAATTTTTTCATGTGTGTATGAACATTTTCAATATCTGGTATCACGTTGTGAAAAATATAATCAAATAATAAATTTTAATAATTAAAAGACTGTGATATAAGAAAACTACAATATGAGCTGTAAATTCGGAAAAAATCCGTTGTTATATGGAATTAAAAGTAAGTGAAGCACCCAGATTATTATTTTTGTCAAAATTGTACTTTTAGCGGGCGTACCTCAAAAAGAATATGACACCATCTGGAATTAAAAAATACTTTTTTTCTATTAGGAGTTTCATGTGGGTACTCAAATGAAAAGCTCGCTCAGATTCCAAAAATTAGGAATTTTTCGCGATCGGCAAAACGTTAGACCAATAGAGATATTTTGTAGATTTTAAAACTCGAAAAAAATTTTAGATTTTTTTAAGAAAATATTAAAAGCGCAGCAGGCAAAAAATTTTAATTTTTTGGGAAAGGATCATGCGTGAGGGAGGTAATTTCCTTTTATTTTTGTACTATATTTGCAGTGTAAAATTTTCTTGAGTTTAATGAATTCAATAAATAAATAAAAAGCCTTATATCAGCAGATACATGGTCACGGTATCTAATACGATACACAAACCGCACAATTGTAACGTACGAAATTCAAAGATAAAATTGTATTTTTGTATTAATTTTTTTTAATATTTATTAAAAACATCAGTAATATTTTATAATAATAAGAATATGAGAAAAAAATACATTAGTTTTAAAATATATGTCGTATTAAATAAGAAAGATAAACTAATTCGAAGATCAATATTTTAAATCAATAAATGTTCCAAAAATTTTGCACAAAACGGTGCAGAATTTATTAGAAAACTCTCGTCTTTGCAGTTTTTTAATTAGAATTAGGTTAGCATTTGGATTTTTCAAAAGAATAGTCCCGCGAAATCTGAGGACTTTTGTTGAGAATGATTATTAAATTTTTGTCAATTTTAACGAGCTCTCAACCTCCGTATATATACAAAAATAAAGCATATTGTTTTAGCAAGGCTGATATATGTAGCTTAAACGAAATATTGCATTAAAAACCGAAGTTTTGTTAGAGCAAAAAACCTATAAAAATATTTTTCGCATTTTTATCTTCCCGTTAAAGTAAAAAATTATATATCTTATTGGCAAAATAAAGTGTGCATTCACAAAATATTTCTAATTCCACATATTTACATTTACAAAAATATTTGTAATTTTAAAAGGGAAATAATGCATTGAGAAAATGGCTATTTTTGGCATCGGTTGTAAAATTGTCTTCTTTATGTTTTCTCGTATGAGCAGATAAGCCAGCCGCTTGGGCAAATGCTGAACCACAAATTTTGCATACGAATTTCTTAACATCCAAATGTAAATGTTTATGATGATATAAAGCTTTTTGACGATTAAAACTCTTGCCACAAACATCACATATATGTTTACGTTCCGGCTCATGACATGCTTTGTGCTCATTTAACAGTGATTTTGATGTAAATCGACGATCACACATATTGCAGCCGAATGGTTTCTCACCAGTATGAGTGCGTATATGATCTGCGAGAGCTTTCTTGCTACGCTGTCGTGAACCACATACTTCACAAACAAATGTAGCCTCTTGGAAATGTAAACGTTTATGAGAATTAAGACGACGTTGATTGGCAAAAGCCTTGGTACAATTTTGATAGTCACATACAAAATTTTTGGTTTTAATATGTGTTTCTTTGTGATAACGAAGTGATTCATATTTTTGAAATATTTTACCACAATCTTTACATGTGTGACCCTTATGAGAACGCTGATGATGGTTTAAATGAATTTCGTTAATAAAAGACTTGGTACACTGGTTACATTTAAAATCGCAAACTTCGTGTCTTTGTAAATGATTTTGATAGGATGACTTGATGGTAAAAGTACGTTTACATTTTTCACATTTCAATGGTTTAACTTTTTTTTTAACTGCCGATTTTGATTTCTGAAAGAACAAGAAATAAAAATGTATTTTGAGTTAAAAAATATATAAACATATATGTATAACGCACTTGTTCCTTTCCTAAAGAGGGAGTCAACTCATAATTTAAAAATTTTCAGTAGGGGCAAAAAACTGTTTTTTTTTTTTTAAATATTTACTACAAAATTTAAAAACAATTATGTCATTGCAAAGAAAGACAAGAAGTATTTGTACAATAGAGAAAACAGGTACGATATATAAAACCATGTCCACATTTTAGTGACTTTTTATAAGTAAAAAATTTTGTTATAAAAAACTTCAATTGAAATTGTTTTAGTGAATACCCTAAAACTACTTATAGATTATTTTAAGATGGCAATTTTTAGATTTTAAAATGTTTTTTTTTTTTGTTACCCGATCGACCTGATCCTTTTTTATAAATACAGAACGTAATTGCCAAAAAAAAAATTAATACAAGTGAGCATCGTTAAGGTGGTTTATAAGGGAACTAGATCCAAATATAGTCTGATTTTTTTTTCAAATTTAGGGGCATGATTTAACATTCACAACTCAAATTTCAAACAGATATTTACAGTTTTATGTGTTAAATCAGACTTGGGGAAAGACAATTAGGGCGTTGTTGGCATTTATACGGAAATAGTTATTCCTCAATTCGTTGATAACTAGTATGTTCTAAATATCATTTAAGCCCAACTCAGATAGGACCTTTCTATGGAATTAAGGTTTGAATTTAGACCGATTCTTTCAAATTCAGTAGAGGCCGCCTTTGGACCAATGGACACTTATGTACCAATATTTTCAATTATATTTCAATTTGCAATCTGTAGTTTGATTATAGTTAAAAAAATAAAGTTTATTTATAATTATCTTACATTACAGAGCCAGTGAGTCAGATGGGCCCGTCCTTCTTACCAAATAATACAAACATTTTCTTTTGATATTCGCCCACTAAAGTGTAATGTAGCTTAATTTTTAAATTACAAACCTTTTTCAAAACTGCTATTGGTTCCAAATCCTCATCATCAAAATCATTTGCACTGTCGCTGCTATCATATTTGCCATCATCTTCATGCCATTCGTCATCTTTTACATCGTCTTCATTGTTAAAATTAAACTCCTCTACCATGACTTCCTCCTCAGCATCTTCGTATGATGTTTTTTCCGTTTTTATAATTTCTGGCAGTTCATTAACTTCATATACATCACAGGCAACCTCAATTTGTTCTTGATTATTTGGTGATTTAGAATTTACCATCAAATGTTTGGTACGAAAATGTTCTAAAAATTCTTCATAATCAAATATTTTTATTTTGCATGATTTACAGATTATCACAAATGACTTTTCATTTTGACAAACAATTTCTCCACATGTTTTATCAAATAAATTGTTATAATTTGTTGGTATAAAACAATTTTTTAACATTTTTTGTAAAATTTTCAGTTTTCTCAAAAGTTTTGTTTACAAATGTATTGTTTCGTTCATGAACGAACTAGTTCAGTTGAAGTATTCTCTAAGTGGGTGTTTATGCGCTCTTTTAGTTCAATTTTTATTTTTTTGGATGCAAACAACTTTATTTCTTCTTTTAATTAATTTTTCATCAAGTACCTGTTTTTCTTTGGATATAGTTTAAAATAGCATTTGAGTTCAAAGTTAAACAAATCCCTAAAAAATAATTTTCTTTATTTTATGTCTATTATGAATCTAATTTGCTGACAATATATAAAAAGTTCGCAAAAAAACTTTTACAAAAGTATTTAGTTTAAATAATTTTTGCATTTGGTTTTACAATCAGCTGTTTAACAATCTACCCTATATACCAAAACCCTCTTTAGAGATAATTTATAATAAGTTGGGAGCATAAGCCTTTAATCTGTTTTGATTCGATTTTTGTTATGTATTTACGTTTTGTGTATGTATTGTATATGTTCAATGCATAAGAAAGACACAAAAAATACAACACAACATCTATTCTTATTTAACTCATACAGAGATATTACGTCTGGCTAATCCAGCCTTGAGAAAAGTAGACGAATGGACCTTATTACAATGGTTAATAACCATTATTTTTGACAGGAGAAAACGTATTTCAGAGATAATGCTTCTCACGATATATTAGCGATCAAGAATACATATTCAAAGAAAAACAAGATATCCTATTCATAAAGAACACGAGCAGTAACAGAGTATAAAAGAGGAGCATAGAAGTGTGGTAAGGGTGTACGAGTTCAAATATTTTAAAGATGATTTTTATATTTTAACTAAAAAATATAGATTTTATACAAATTCCATTTCTTTATATATTCGGTGTTTGGACGACTATCACTATTTGGCCGAAATCCTACGCCTAATACTCGGTCGGAAACTAATAGTTTGCATGGGATTTTTGTTATTAAAAACACTAAAATAAGTTACACTTAAAAATTATTCAAATTGTTGAGAATATCTTTAGCTTTCATAACATTTACAGTTCCATCAGCATCTTTTATAATATTAAGATTGGGTCCTTCCTCTCTATGCTTTCGTAAATGAGCAGATAAACCTGCAGCCTGAGCATAAGCAGAACCACAAATTTTGCATACGAATTTCTTAATACCTAAATGTAAATGTTTATGATGATATAAAGCCTTGGGACGATTAAAACTTTTGCCACACACATCGCATATGTGTTTACGCTCTGCATGAGATGCATGATGTTCTTTCAACAGGGAATTCGTAGTAAAACGGCGATCACATTGTTCACAACCATACGGTTTTTCGCCGGTATGATTGCGTTGATGGACAACTAACGATTCTCGTTTATAACATTTAAAACCACATTCTTCGCACATAAGTTCTGGTTCTTTATGATGAAGCTGATGATCTCTCAATTGTCTTCGAGATAGAAAAGCTTTGTCACAGTTTTTCTCATTACATATAAAAGACCTTTCGGCAGTATGAGTAGCTACATGACGTTTAAGGCTAGGTTTTGTCCTTAAAACCTTTTCGCATATATGACATTTGTAGCCGGTATGTGCTATGCCAATATGATGGTCAAGTGAACGTTTTATTGAAAATGTTTCATTGCAGTAGGTACATTTAAAGGGTTTTTCACGTATATGTGCTACGGTAATGTGCATTTTTAGAC
Organism: Eustalomyia histrio; assembly: GCA_949748255.1. NCBI lineage: Eukaryota > Metazoa > Arthropoda > Insecta > Diptera > Anthomyiidae > Eustalomyia > Eustalomyia histrio. The sequence continues at coordinate 155,512,388 of OX456525.1, forward strand.
GTTTAGAATCGGCATACATTTTGCCGCATGTTTCGCAGGGATGTTCCTTTGTTTTACGTGCCTTTAAAAGAAACTATTGGTATAATCGTTTATAAAACAATTTAATTATACATTTCAATACCTTTTTTAATACAGTCATTTCTTCTTCATTTATATTATCCACTGCATCTTTATCATCGTCACTATCCTCATTCCTATCAAAGTCTTTATTGTCATCCCACTGAAAATCATTATTTTGTTCACATTTAACAACACATTCTTCATTTTTATTTTGCTCCTTCCCTTGTTCCGCTTCTTCCCCTAATTTGATTATTCGTCTGTAGTATTCCTTTTCGCCTTCTTCGTAAAAACTGGGCTTCAGTTTTTCTGTGTCTAAAGCCAATTCATTCAAGTGTCTGTTTTCAATATGATCCACAAATTCAAAGAAATCAAATATTTTGACTTTGCACAAGTTGCAATTAATAAAAAAGTTATTAAGGCCTTGACAAACAATTTCGCCACATGTTTTTGATATGGATTCGCCATAATTAACCGGTAAAATTAAATTTTTTAACATTTTCCATAAAAAAACAAACTATTTTTTCTGGCTGCAAATAGTTTGTTTGAAAATGTTATGCCAGGTTTCGAAAAACATATGTTTTACAAAATGATGCCACACTGGTAAAAATTTTAATTCTTTTGTCACAACCTAAGCAGACATGCCACAAGTGACAGTGGTAAAAAATAATTTAATTCTTCTGTTTCAAGCTAAGCAGACACGTCACAAGTGACAGAGGTTTTAAAAAATGATTTTTTTTGTGTGATTCTGTTATGAACTGAGAATAGAGAACTGTGAGCAAGAAACTTGGATTACTCATTTGGTTTGACATAAACTGCATTGAATGTATATTTGTTTCATTCTAACACGAAATAAGAATGAGTTATTATTAACGGCAAAATTTTTCCAGACTAAAATATCCTGTAAAGTCTGTACCATTAAAATTAGAACGCAGACTTGACACGATATTTTAAAGTCCATGGGCAAGTTCTCCTTTGTTAGATGGGGCGATACAACGTTAAGACAATATGACAGAAAATTTTTAGGTGAAATTGTTAAAGCCGTAGATAGAGGACTAATAATTAAAGACAGAGATGAAATTGTTAAACCTTCTAGAGGACAAAATGAAACTACTACAACAAACATCCAAAGTTTTAAGAGGAAAGAGAACAAGGAAACATTAGAACTTTTCCTACAAATTAACAAGAATATAGAACTCATCGATTCTTTACTGGGCTAAAGAGGGACTAAGTAAATCCAAATTCGGAAAAAAAAATCCTTGAAAACCAATTGTACTAAATTAGCACGTGAAATTCATTATCATGAAAAACATTTTTTTAATATGGAGTACTAGCGCGCAAAAGTTACCCGGTATTTGCTGGAGTCACCAGAAGAAAATAGGTTGGTCCTGTAGATAGCTGTTAAGCCTAATACTTCATAAACCGGCGGTTTTAAATATCGGAATATATTTAGAAGAAAATTCAGTTATCTTTTAAGAATTTTCCTCTTTAAATAAATTAGTTTAACCTTTTGAAGTTCAAGATTTAGATTCCTGCTTAAAGGTGTTTTTACGACGCTTTAATTATAAATTCCAAGATGTACCTCTTTAGTGATTTTAAAATGTGCGTTCCCTGGTGGGGTATGGGTATGTTGTTATATCCGAAAAATTTCGATCAAAATCCCCAAAATGGAAACGTGGTGGATATGGTCTGTTTCCCACTAAAATTTCGATTCCATGAAGACAAAACCGAAATATCTGTTTAGATAATACAAATTTGGACCAAAAACTTATCACATTTTTTATTTCACACACATAAAAGAATGAAAGAATCTTTTTGTAGTATTTTTTTTATTAATTACTTAAACTAAATATATTTCATTCACATATTCATTGCAATTTTTGTTTTGTGGTTTGCTACTTATAAACTAAATAAATACTATTATTAAATATAAATGTGCTTAAAAATATTTGCTGTTTTGCTTAAATACTATTGACCTTATTAAATATATCATACACTATTGTGGTTTTACTTTCATCTTTGTGTGTTAAAAACATAAAAAAGTTTTATCTAAAAAATTACCACATAAAAATTAACACTAACCGTACAAATTTGAGATTCATAACTATTGTTAAGTAGTAAGTATTTTGTTTACATAAATCATTAAAAAGCCACAATTATAATAAAGCCAAATGGTATTTTTTTAGTATGAACAAAATACTGGGCAGGGAGACAGGTTTTAAAAGACAATTGCCGTTTAGTGAGCACTTTCGAAGTTAAAAACGTTAATCTATTGTAACAAATTGTAACTTTAAATCTTATTTTTTTATACAGAAAAATTTAATTTCGAAAGTGGACTAAAATCATCGGTTGTCTGATAGAATCTGGGCTCCGGACTGACTTATGTTAGTTCTTATTTTAGTTTTATTTTACTATACGTGAATTTCTATGTACCTATAAAAAATATAAATTTTCTTTTTATAAAAAAAAGTATACAAACTCTAAATACTGAGGGTACACAAAGAAAAAATATTTTAAAATCAAACAGAAACAATGTTAAATTAATAAAAATAGCTCTGATATCAAACTAAGTTTGTTTTCTTTTTAATTTAAATATGGTTCTATTTATTTTTTAAATGCTAAAATCGCTTGATTCTAAAGTAAAATATAACAAAAAAAACTGTCCATATATTTTAAATTAAAATCTTAAAGACTTTAAATGTGAGAGCTTAATCAAACGAGAGAATTGTGTGCGTGCAAATCTTATGACAGAGAAGGAAACAAAAAAATTTAAGCATACGATTAATTACAATAAATATAATAAAAAGGGATATTTTCAAATTAAAAGGAATATAAAAAATATATGTACAGGCCCGAAAGATTTCTACATTTTTAATATAACATGAACAAAAAAAATGAGCTGTTTTAAAACTCCAAAAAGTTAAATCTCTTGGTACTCGAACTTATATTAACTTAGAATAGATTAGGTTGAAAAGAGGAAGGGTCAATGCTTTTCATGATCATCCAAAAATGGATGATATACACCTATGCGAGAGAATCGGCATGTTGTGCGCTCTCCAAAAACTACGCCATAAACATAATTAGTATAACAGTAATTCCGTGAGAATATTTTTAAATAAACATTTTGCTAAATTTTGTTCACAAGGTGTACTAAGGTTGGATGTGAACTAAAAATTTTTTCAAAGAAATTTCAAAATCTTTCGTCAATTTGTATTTAGCTTTTAGAATTTATTTAGCCACCTAGCAGCACATTGTCTAAGTATTGTATTGTTAGCATACTTAAATATATACCACTAAACATTGATATTGTCCTATTATCCATTGTTGTATATTTTTTAACATCTCTGTTTTTAATCGAAGACAACAACACATGCAACTCTTAGCACATGCCTTGTGAAAAACATTAATAAAAAATTTGTTGAACAATTAAATTGTAATATATTTTACAATACAATTACAATAATATGAGATGCATATAATTAAGAAATTAATAATGTTTGTAAAGTACAAAACATGTACAAGATGTACAGTGGAAAACTTTAGTGGATACATATTTTTGGAAAAATTTATTAATACCGTTGTAATATGGATTTGGTTTTTTAATAATAAAAAATGTACACATTATAAGGATGGCAAAACCATAGATTGAGATCCAGCAAGTTCAAGACTTATATCCAAATTAACCAATTTTTTCAAAACATCTATTCATTAAAGTTTACCACCTGTATGTAATAAAAATTTTATATATTGCACTATTTAAATACACATCTTATTGGTTATACATATTCGTGTGGTTTTATGAACATAATTATATAAATGCTGTTGGACACTCATAATTTTGTGCTTAAAATTTAGGAAATATTTCTTTTTTAGATTACAATAAGAATTATATTAACTTAAAGTTAACAGTACGTACAAAATGAGAAAAACTGATATACATATCGAGGGTGTACTGCAGCAACCTAGTATTCCAAAAAGTAGTACTTTCCAGGAGAAACAAAAAAAAAAACGTTTTATAATAAACTTGTGACATTTATTAATAATTTTTTTTATTGGAAATTTAAATTTAAAACAAAAATTATTAATAAATATCACAAGTATATTAAAAAATGTTTTATTTTCTCTCCTAAAATGTACTAGTTTTTGAGATACGAGGTTTCTGCAGTAAACCCTTGATATGTGTCTACATTACAAAAAATATATATGAGAACTAAAATGTTATTATTTAATTCTGAATATTTTAATTAAAACTTCAAGCCTAAAATTTGTTTTAAAGAAACCTATTCTTGTCTTATTCTCATTTATACATTCGGATACGTGGGTAATTTAGCAGTTTCCACCTTATCCACAACTTTAAATGAGGGAAAAAGACCCACTTGATTGGTTCGGGTATTTTTTCCCTTCGAAAATCCATTCCAATGGTTGCCAGCAACCCCTACTAAATCGCCTGGCTGCATATGTAGCTCATCATGATTTCGAGCCTTATGTGGCATAACTGCCTGCCGATTGTGTGGATTTTGTCCGCCATAATAGTATATATCGTCCAGCGATTTAAAACGATGCGCAGCATCTGGATACAAGGTTTGCATAATTTCATATGCCACCCGGCAGACTTGTGAACTAAATGTACAAACTAAATAATCTGAGAGGGACAATAAATGTATATCCAATATTATGCCATTAAGGGCAGTATCTGTGTAGCGTGTGGATACGGCAGCCATTCGTGCCACTTCAGCGTCTCCCACGATTTCATATTGCGGATATTTTTTGCGTGCCTCTTCGAGAACGCGAGCGTCATCTGACGCCAGGAATATACGTCGTGGTACGGTGGTACCATTGATTTCTTGTGTCAAAAAGTAATCTTCAACATGTGTCATATATTCTTCGATACTGTGAAAAGCTGCCTCTGTACCGACTTTGTCTGTGCGACGGACATGAACTCTGGAAAAGAATAAAGTTTTAATTAAAACGATGTTAAATACCACAGACACCCAAAATTGTTGTGGTTAAAAAACATATATTATGTCCAAAAAATGCTTATTAGGCAAATGAAAGGGAATTAAAAGAGCATCCAAAAAAAAAATACTTTTCAGCGCGAATTTTATTTTCGTTTCTGAGAAAATAATAATGATTAAGTAGGATCGATTATGAAAACTTCATTCTGAAAATTTAATAGCCCTTTGAATTCCCTTTCTTTTGAGTATAAAATACACTGTCTTTTTTTGAAAAAAAAAATAATAATAATAAAAATGAAAGGGCATCAGATAAAAATTCTTATCAATAGATTGACAAGGTAATGATAGAAGAATCGTCAATGTCAAGAGGATTATTTTTAATTTCTGTTACTTTTTGATAAACAAAAAAGCAATACTTACCCAACTATGGGTCTTTTCCAACCTAATTTAGACATACCAGATGCTAAAAATTCTTGTGTACCCTTTTGTGGCCGTAGCAAATATTTTAAAAATTGTCCTACCCACCAGACAATAGGATCACCATGTAAACGTTTTAATCTAGGAGCCAAATCCTCTGGTATAGCTAATGGTAAATAAGGTGGCCTTGGCATTAACGAATCAATGATAGGCAACACTAATACTTGAGTTTCTGTTCTACCAGGCCAATTATTGGCATGTGCGCCATCTAATTCAAAACAGGATTCGGAAACCGGCTGGAACACCTCTTCCCAGCCACCTTTGTGATAACGCCAGCCACGTGATTTTAAAATCAAAGTCCGTTCTGTAGCATATGCAACAATAAAACAATATACAGCATGATGTAATTGGCAACCGTAACCACAACCCTTATTTAATTTACACACCAACTTTCTGGCCTTTGCACAATCTGGAGGATTTTGCAAATGATATATACGTCTTTGTACTAAATCACTTAAATCTTTAGCCTCTTTGTAGCGCCATGCTTCGTAGCCATCCAATTGCCGCAAACGTTCCATATCATTTAACAGAGAACGTTTATGTTCGGCACCCATCATTAAAACACGATTAATTTCATCGCTCATATCGTTCGTTGGTTCATGTCCAACTTTTTTGCGTATTTTACCCAATTCATTACTAAAATAATTCCATATTTCGGCGATATTATTTTGTATACGTCTTCGCATCAGCTCATATTCGAGTGTAGGTTCATTCGAGGCACTGCCATAGGGTAAGGGTGAAACAACTTTTGTTTCTATCCCTATGGGATTTTGTATATTATATTCAAGTTTTTGTATAAGCTTTAAAGCTGATTGTTTATCCACATGGTCGCTGAAAGTTAGAAAAAATAAATATTAATATAAAATGTTTATACCAAAAGTCGGAAAAATACATTTAATTGCACATTTGGGCCAATTAGAAAAGTACAACTGCTGCCAATTATTTGCAAATATTCACATACTAGTGAAAGGAGCAAAGGAATAAAAATAGCTAAAGGATCGATTAATAGTTGTATGAGAAAAAAAATTTAAATCGTACTGTCAGGTTTTGTGGTAGCTCAACTTTAAATTTTCATTTGAATGCCAAATTTTAATAAGTTTTGCTAAAACCGATTATTATTATACTACCGAATAGAATTTTAAAATCTTAGTTTTAAAATTTTCGGAAGTTCATTATTAGTTGAGGTGAAAAAATGTTTGGGATAAATCTAAAATATTATTTATTTACGACTATAATTTTTCTACGTATCATTCACAAAAAGGGAATTACATCCACTCAAAATCACTGAAGATGTGCAATTTACACCGGAGGTGTCATCGGGTCTTATTTTATTTAGGTACATTTAAAAAAATTCTGTGAAACTATCCAAAGAGGTGGGTGTCAACTCTGCGATTGTTCTTTATATGTGTTAAATTATTGATCAGAAGCTATAATCTAAAGACGGAACAAATCTGGTGTGACTGCAATTGTGATCCATTAAGACATTGTGAATATTGTTATAATTATTAGTCACAAACATTATAGACTATTCATAATTAATACACTACTGAAATTCATGTAAGCACTTCTTATACACTCCTTTCATTTTACTATTGAAATACAAAATATTCGTATTGTAAAGAATAGTTTATAGCAATTTATGCATGTCGTTTTAATATTGTTCACAAAACTAAATCACAAGCATACATAATCCACAACAACATAATGAATAAGCGCCGGAAATAACACCAGGTTGAACGCCATTCAACTAACGAGGCATTTAGTGCGAGTATTTACACTGAGAGAAGTTCTGTAATTACGGCACGTCAGTTATATGGCGGCACGGTTTCTTGGAAGGTCAGCCCCTATGGACATGGTCGATTTCTCAACCAGCAGCCGCCGCCGCAGTTTAGACACAATCTTACTAAAATAACTCCTTGGATAGACTTTGATAGATCTTTTAAAATCAGCCTTGAGGACAGGAGGAATCCAACAGCAGTATTTGATATCATCGACGATTCAAAGGTGTGTTGTGGAGTAGGCTCTAAGGTCTTATCTGATGATTGCGATATTTTTTTTGTAAGGCGGATGTTCCGGCTAGCTTGCTAACTCTTGTGAGCTGTTGGAGCTCGGGGAATGATGGCTATATTTGTCAACTCTAGTTCTCGTGTTGTGGATATTAAATACAAATCGAACAATTGCGTTAATTAAACGCTTTACTCTTTCCAAAAAAGTATTCGTTGTCCCAGAGTATACTTCAAACCCGTAGAGAAATAAAGACAAAAGTAAAGATTGAGCTAGTCTACATTTGGTATGAGGAGGAATATACAAATTCAGAGAGTATATTTTACGTAAAATATAAAAAAAATTTTGAACTAAGAACATTTATCTGCATATCAAAGGATAGCCCTGAATCAAGTATAATACCTAAGCATCTCAAATGATTAACAAATTGTAATCGAACGTTTCCAAATGATATATTTAAAGCTGGAAAGAAACGGTTTGTTTTACCAGACATAATGGCGTTAGTTTTAGAATGATTTAGACAAAAGGAGTTTATTTCTCCAATTTTAGTAGACGTATTTCGGTAGCTTACGTTTTTTTAAAAAAATTATAAATATCAATAGTACCTGTGTTTACAATATACATAAGCAAACCTTTAGTGTTAACTCTTAACGTTACTTATGTCAAATTTGTATGTGAATGACACAGGACAACATTGATAGCTTCCCGCATAAACACAGTTGGTATGGTGCTAAATGCATTTTAGAATGAACTATAAAACCGACCCTAATTCGTTCCGATTGACAACCCTGGGTAAAAATAACCGATATAGTTCTCTGAGCGTAGGATTTACTATCGTAACCAAAGAACAATACGATAAAGCAACATACCAAATAAATAGAAAATAAAGTCCACGCAAAGCTTAATTCTTTTTTTTTTACCTTCTACACTCATCTTTTGTCTGAACAATAGCTCATGGTGTTCATAGTTAAATAAATTCAAATTGTGCGTAGCATGCAATTCAAAGTAGTATGTATTATTTACGCAAGTATTAAAGCAACCACATTGGAACAGCCAACACATAACAAGTGAATGAAATGTTCATGGCTTGTTTATGCCTTTTTAAACAGAACTGGACAAAGAAGTGACAATTCCATTATTAATATGTAAATTGTAGTAAGCCGCATAATTTTTAATGAAATTTGTGCCAAAGTTTACATAATTCAGTTTATGAATAAAGCATAAAATTTTAATAGTGAGTCATCAAGTAATGTATGGGTTTTAGTTTTACAAGTAAATTATATGAAGACATGAGTTTAAAAACAATTTTTTTATTAATCTCACACGCTATTTTATTTGATTTTTTCTATATTGATAACTGGAGGGCATCAAATTTTTAAGAACATAATGGCATTAAGTTTAAAATCAATAGGTCTGTACGAGGTAATTTTGGGAAAAATCTGGTAAAATGAGAGTAAGCAAAAAATTTTCTCAAAAAACCATAAAAATGCCCAAAATACTGCGAACGCACAAAACCACATTTCATACCCAAAATAAACGTCAAATTTATTCATATAAAAAAACAGCTTAAATAATGAATATATTTGAAATGGCAAATATCCATTTACATTTTCAAATGTATTTTGCATTATTAAGAAGGAAAAGTTCTTTATAGTAAATTTTTATTTAACTTTAATTTTTTATTCAAAAATGCAAAACAGCTTATTTATTAGCAACAGCTGATGATTTGACAATTTTACCATTTTACCCAAACAAAAGGTGTGTTCGACGTACGTTACCGCGGCTGCCCGCGGGAACTCAATCTTACCAGAAAGCGTTTCTTGTAACAAAAATTGGGTAAATAAGAGCGTTCATGAGAGTTCATGAGAGAGTAATTGTGTTTCTCTTTTTACCAGAACGTACCCAATTTTTGTTACAAGAAACGCTTTCTAGTAATATTGGGTTCCCGCGGGCACCCGCGGTAAGGTACGCCGAACACACCTAATGTGTCCAATAATTGGAAAGTTTTTGATTAAATAAATAAATAATAATAATAAAATTTATATCTAAATATCACTTTGGAGTTCATACATAGCAAAATTTCTAACCGGACGGACGCCTTTCAAGGAAATATAAGCCCTTGAGTTTAATCAGGTAATTAAATTTATAGGTTAAAGCCTTTATGACACTTGCTAGTTTCAGTACTAATAATAATTCAAATTAAAACCAACTTATTTGAAAAGTAAACAGTATAAATAGTTACACAATATCAAAATTAACAATCTGTCATATCGGGATCGGTAATGATATGATTGCACTTGCGAGTTTTTACGTAGATTCTAGACATAAAGTTACAAAATAATGTCAACTGAAAGCACTTAAAGTATTTTTTGATCTAGTACTATGTGAAAAAGTTTCCGTTTAAATTCATCCAATTGTATTGATAATAAATTAATATATAAATAAATTAAAACGCTAAAATTGCCGCCTAAATCTCTAAGTCTGTACCAGTAATCAGCGCTTAAATTAACTATTTTTCAAACAAAAACTTGCTCATTACATAAAATAATAATAATAAATAAATAAAATAGAGACCGTTTTACTAAAAAATCGTTAGATTTTCACAATTAGCTTAAACATATTTTATCCTACTAAAAAGACCGTTATTTAGAACTCAGAAAATTTTTCTGACCCTTTTTGTTTGAAATTGTCCCAGATCTGAAATTAGTTATAGAACTAGTGCTGCGTCATTTTAAGTTTGGTGAAATGGGTTCCAGACTTGTTTCATGGAATCAGTTTATGAAATAGATCTGGTTGGAAACTTGTGTATGTAACCACATATTTGTTTTTTTTTTTAATAAATAATATTAATAAACAACATTAATGTTTTAAACTTTAACGAAATTCTAAACACATAAACAAATAAATAAAAAAAAATGCGAAGGAATTTATAAAATCCATAAAAATTTTTTTAAAATTTTTTTTAAGAACCTCCATAATCCCGGCAAGCATACAAAAAAGTTAACCATATTTCGAAATGGATTAATATTAATTGCTGTTTTCAATTAGACTTGGAAATGGTGTGCAGTTAATATTTACTCATCTTAGAAGATGTTAAATAGCAAAAATGTGGTACTTACTTTAATAATGTATCAATCATTTGTTGTAATTCTTGATTCCGTTGTTTTGAAGCCTCCAACAGTTGCAGGGCTTGATTGATACGTTTCGAAGTAGCATCAGGTTCCACTGTATTTTGTGTATTTAACTTTGTAACAAAAACATAGACTAGAAAAGCCCATGCTAAGCAAAATATGATAAGGGCACGTACCCATGAATTAGACGATGTTCCAAAAAATTGACGTAATAATGACATTTGTAAAGAATAGATTATGTGTTATTATTTGGTTGGATGGTTGGTTAGTTGGTTGGTACGATGGCTGATTGCTTAGCTGCTCACTGGGTTTGGGGTGGGTAATTTGATTGATTATTAGATTGACTTTTGTTGTTGTTGTGGTTGTTATTTTTGTTATAATAGGTGATGCTTAATGATGATAATTACAGCTAAATTTACGTTTAGTTGGTTGCTTTTTGTAATGCATAGATTTTATCGAAAAATTTGAATTAAATCCGTAGTGATATATAAAAATTTTTAATTATATTTTTTTCTCGTATTAACCTTAATTTGATGTAAAAACTTGTTTTAATTTGTCACAACATTATATTATTTTTGAAAATTATTCATTATTTATTTCACCTGCAATAAATAATACAATTTTAAAATTATTCATGATTTAAAATTTTAAATATTGTGACGCTTAATTATTGTGGAAATTAAACTATTTTGTTTGGCATTTTATTAAATTCTACACATATTATGGAAAAATAACAAAAACTAGCATTAGCAACAAAACTAAAATTATTTAGCTGATAACAATAATTAACTAAACGCCTCCGTTTTCGTGTCGGAAAGTGTTGCCACTTTATTCTGGTTTAAACCTGTCAGAAGTCTAAAATTTTGTGTGGAAGATTTTATTGGACAAACAAATCAAATAGAATAAAAAATTAAGTTATTTAAATTGAAATACACTAACGCTCGATAACACAATATCCCTTTAAAATTTACCAAGACATTGTGTTTTTACTAGAGCTGCGAAAATATTCCCTGAAAATATGCAGTAAAATTTGCAATTAAAAGAAAATATGCACTCAAAATATACTTAAAATTTCACATCTTGGCAACAAGATGTTTCTTCTTTTAGTATGTGCTATATCAGAGCTTACAAATTCTTTAATTAAAACAACAAAGAAAATATGCAAAAATATGGAATAAAATGCAAAGTATGCAAATATCAAACTTGTATATTTTCCTCTTTAAATTTCTTTTAGCTTACTGATTTTTTTGAAAACTTTTTTATGTTTAAGATAAAAAACCAAAATTGACCTATATTGCATGCCGATAGTAGGTATAATCACAGGTAACCTTACTTTAAATAAGCACTAGTTGCCAAAATCAGTATACTAAAATTTCTGAATTTATCATTTTCAAGGCTTTTAATTTTCAATTGTTTATTCTAGATAAAGAAAAAAATTACAAAGTTACTTTTATTACTATTTAGATTGGATGATTTTGTTTTAATTTGAAATATAAATTTCACTATTTTAAGGATTTTTTTTTAATTTTTAATCTATTATTTTTTAACCTTTTTGCTGGTTGTAGCAAAACTTTTGTACTATCTTATGATTTTACTGCTTTGTTATCTAAATTATGGATCCGAATATACCGGTTCTTAAAGTTGTGTCGTCACATCGTCAGCTTATTATATGCCAAATAGTCGGTATCAAGCAAAAAATACACGAATTAGTAATTTTTCTTTTTAAATTTTTCTTTTATATAAAATAAAAAAAAAACTTTTTACTGTAAATAAAAAAGCAAAAAGCTCCATCCTAGTGCATTTTTTATAAAGCCCGCTAGCCGAAAATAATTCGAGCGCTGAATCTGTCGAGAAAAGTGCTAAGTTGTCATCATTGCTGCATTCACGACAAAAAGATAATAGGAAGTAAAAAAATCTAACTAACCACAATGCAATAAGAAGAAATTCTTATTTTTTTTCATGTTTAGCATTTTTGATTTGAGTATTTTTCACATTTTTATTAAATTTTTAAATCAGCACATTTTAGTCCATATGGCTTTAGCTAACACTTTATAAATTGATGTTTTTGTATAGGTTTTATTCGTGATTTACTTTTGCACAATATTCTTATTTATTCTTATGAAGTAGATTTTTCTTCTATCTTTTTTTTTTTGTATATATTTTCAATTTTTCATTAGCCCGATTCTAACATTATACTAACCGCAAAAACATTCTTATATGATGACGGAACAAATTCTACTAAAAATTTTGTGTATTTTTTGTTATTCTCTTTTATATTCATTCAGAGTTACCCCTAACAGAATAAATAGACAACAAAGGGATAAATTTAGTATCTTTTGGATAAAAAAAGTGAGATTAAAAAAAGAATTCCAACATTGCGAATATAAGTACATAATTTTATACAGATGAAAAAAGCATTGCCGAAACAAAAGTCCAGTGCACAGATTTTATAAAACAATTATCGTATATCTTCCACTTTTGAAGTTAAATTTTTGAACAAATAGAAAGGTAAATTTAGCAAGAAATAAAAACTTTTTGTACCCGATTAAAAAAAAAAAATAATATGAGGCTTTATATAACAAGAGTTAAATTTGAAATTAAAAAAAAATAATAAATAAGTTGACTTTTGGTTGCTAACATAAAATGTTAGCAAAATAAGCACAAAAAAGCTCTAACAAATATAGCTTAAAGTTATTTTATATTTTCCAGAGCAGAACTGGTATTCAATCTCAATTGTTTTACATATTTTTTTAATGTGCCCATATATATATACACAGAGCTTTGAAGATTTAATTCATCAACTCAATTTTTGAACTCTAATTTAGTTTTGTTTTTATTTTATAAGCGAATTAGGGCGATACGCCTTCAAAATTTTAAATTGCAAAAAAATACACATAAATCAAACAAAAACTTAAGAATTTCGTACATAATCTGGATAAGTGTAAGCAAGGTGTAGATTATTTTTACGTAATTATTCGTATGATGGATCTCTATTGGAGTGTGTTGGTTCCATTATTGACTTTGGTGCTGCTTAAAAAGCAGATGTGTTTCTCATATTTACATATATAATTGAGAATGATGCTTAAGAGGGGTTATATAATTCATGTAGCAGTGTACTAAGGAACTCTCACAAGGATATGACGAAGCAATTATTTACATCGTTGGTTTAACCAATCTGGAACATGGTTCAGTCGTTTGAGATCCCCATGAAAGTGGGAAGTAAGATCAGATTATTACGGCATTTGGTGAATGCTTTCAGTTTATTAGTTGAGTCAGCGCAAGCCACTTGTGGATGAGTATTAGCATAAAATAACAAGCACAAATACTCTGGCTAGCTCGTCTCAGTTTGGCAAGTCCTTTGCATTTGGTGTATCAACATACATATATCTTAACTTTTCATGGAAACTCAGATAGTGACGTCATACTGGGTTGCACCCTTACACAATTGACAGAGCGAGTGTGATACTGTGTACGGGTCACCAGATAGTCAATTTTTGTTTCAAATAAATTTAAATGAGTAAACTGACATTTTCTATCCCTTCGCTACCTTATTACCAAACAGAATCGGGACTTGCAAGGAATGTTTTATAGGGCGAACTTTCAGGTTTCCATTATATTGGATATTTCCTAGAAGGAGCAGAACCATTCATGGTTGGCATTTAATACCTTTTCATAATAAGGGAAGTTGGCAACCACAACTATTCTAAGACCGATAGAAAATTTTTAAATTGCGATTCTATTATAACCTGTTTTATTACCATATTTTACCGGTTTAAATTAATAATATCTTGAACTACCGTTATAATAACGCTAAATTACCAAAACACCGATTTATATCGGTATTTTGCAGATATAATAAAATTGAACATGTACTATGAAATAAACCCCGTAATAATAGAAGACACATTTCACTTTTGGAATCGCAGTTTTAAAATTTTCGTATCGGTATTGATCTGAGCGTGGTAGACAACTACCGTTATATTGAAAAGGTATAGCTTGCCAACCATGCAACTAATACAGATTCCTATCTGTCTTTTAAGGGTTAAAAAATGGGGTTTTTGCAGTTTATTCAGGTTCACTTCAAAGAGTAAACAAATAGGTATCAAAAAAGTTTCTTTAAAATAGAAATTAATTTTCAAGTGAAAAACTATTGTTCAAATATGTTGATTAAAAAAAATTAAAACTAGGTTTAAATTATTTTTATTATTTCTGTTATTATTGCGACTGTGGTTTGTTAAATTTGTTTTTTATTGTTTTATATAAATTGAGGCTGTTTTTTTTTTTAAGAATTACACCAGTTTGTTGTAAAAATATTATCTTAATAGAATTCATATTTTCCAATATTATTTTCTAAATCATTGCTGTTTCTTTTGTGTTTTGTTTAACAAAAAATTAATGGAGATTTATTTTTACTGTAATTATGATTTTTGAAGATCTTTTTGGAATTTGCTAAAAGGGAATCAATAGAGAAAAGGAGATGTGTGTTTTGGGAGTGAATTAATAAAGATGTTTATTTTTGTCTGATAATTAAAACTCTAAAACTTAATTTATTATGTATACGCTTAAGTAAATGTTTGTTTTTATTATAATAATAATTATTATTGTGGGAGAATTAATTATTTTTAAATGAAAATATTTAAAAAAAAAATATATAAAAATGAAGGTTAAAAAAAATTCTTTTGATGTTTTGATTCTTTCAACGTTTTTTTTAAGTGGTTTTGATTAAAAAAAAAACTTAACAAAACCATAAACTAACGTCTAAAGCTGTTTTATATAATTATTACAAAAAATTGTTTGTTTTTTTTTGGAGGGGAGCTATGATATTCTGCTTCTTTTGTTTAATGAGGGAGAGGTTTTGTTTTTCATTATTTAATTAAATATAAATTTGTCTTAATGTTAAAATGTTTTTTTTTTTTTTTTGTTTTTCTTGAATGTTTCTTTAATCGAACTTCCTTTGAAATCAAAAAGCGCTTTAATGTTGTTAAAATATCATTGCTAAGATGTTCGTCTTTTTAGCGGCTTTGTTGTTCCATCTTAATGTTGTTGAAATTCAATCCTTAATCACTACGTATTTTCTTTATATCTGGTTGTGCCAACTCCTCTAATGAGGCTTCATCTGCACAATTAAGTGATCTCTTTTGTCCGACTATGGTAGCAGCCGCTGCACCACCTGCACTACTTAAAGTTGATGAATCATTATCAGTGGTATTGTGATTGATTAAAGGCATTTGTACATCATCTATTAATGCGCGACTGTTACTACTCTCATCATCTTCGTATTCAGATTCTCGTAGACAATTACTGTTGCTACTATTTTCTCCCTCCAAAGCAGATGCTGCCAATATGGCTCCATTGCCATTTGCTGATGCTGCTGCCAATACATTTGCCTCTTTGCGGATATTATTATTAACAGCCTTGGCTACTGCCGGGGCTTCAATGTTGCTTTCCGAATCAGAAGCTAATGGTGTTGCGACACCGCCATCATCGCTAGTTTCGGTAGCTGTTGTCTGTGTGGTATTTTCATCCATAATTGGTTCTTGTGATGTTGAATCATTTGATACGAAATTTGAATCTCCATCTAGAGGTGTTGGATTTGTATTTTCATTTTCAGATTCAATAGCAACATTATTAGCATCGATGCGATCTAAAATTATAAATGTGATACTTATATAACTTGTAATTTTCTAATACAGTTTTTTGAGTTGTATTCGATTTGTGCAGAGATTTCCCAAAAAAATGTCAAAATAATTGTTTGAAAAGCAACTTGATAAACTTATACCTGCTAACTTCTCTCAAAATAACTAGAGCTTACAAGAAAGCACTGTTGTTGGGTTTCTTTGGATAAATACAAATTGGGTATAAAATTAAAATTTTTTTTGTAGACGCATCTGCTGGCATATTAAACTTATCCAAAAACGTCTAACTTTTTTTGTTAATCAATTAATATTAATTCAAAAATATATTTTTGCACGTTTAAGAAAATGTGTGCGCTTTTTTTTATTTATTTCAATTTCAAAATAGTTTTATTTGAATATTTTTTTTTAAATTTTCATCAGACTACAGATCATAATTTAGTGTAACTAACGAATAGTAAACACTAATTTTTTATTAAAGGGAAAAAATTGTGAGGATCAGCGCTAGGAGTGCACAGTTTCGACTTGAGCGACCAGGTCATCTTCAGCCTCCTTATTTGGACTTTCTATATATTCATATATATGTAGTTAGAGTTTTGTTATACCTTAAGTCCAAAATCTAGTATGACATTGTCATATTGGATTTAATTTATTGCTTTTCAAAAAGGTTAATAATCTTCATTATACACATGAATCGTGAGTATAATGTGAGCGTGTGTAGAAAAAAAATATATTCTTTATCGTACGTGATTTTTGGTTCATTATCGTGCGTGAGCTTAAGTCAAACAGCGCTCACTTGCCCATATCTAGAATTAAATATTTCAGTTTTTACGAAACACTTTTATCTGCCTAATTGGTTTATTTACAGACGTTTGAAATTTAAAAGTTTGATCCCAAAAAAAAAAACGATTTTGCTTAAATTCAAGTTAAAATCCAGCATATTTCCAGTCAGATTTTCCAATTTTAGGAATTGTATTATACACTAATTCAATAGCATTCTTCAGCAAAATGGATTATGGAATTTAACTCCAACATGCAAGAGTAAATACACTTTATTTCAAGCATTGAATTATTTTATACATTTTACAAGTGTTTTAATCAAGAAAACAACGATTTTAAAATTTAAAATACACACACACATAATTTCGCATCATTTTTACTAAACACAAAAAGTAAATTTTTATAAATTTTTTGTGAAAATCATTTCTCGAAAAAAATTGCAAAAAGGTTTTTCTTTTCTGCAAATCTATTAAGATATAAAAAAAACTAACTACTATCCCTTACCAGGATCGCAGATTTTCACACTCTTTATCGAGTTTTAAAACCATTTTCTTGTAGAATTTGTAAATTTGCTATTGCAGGCTGTAATGCAAGTATCTGTAATACATATTTCGAGTTGGCTGAGTTTCGGTAAACGTTATTTTTTAAAGTATTCACTAAAAGATGGACTCCTTTTCCCTTTTTACTATGAACAGCAGTTTATTTAATGTACGTAACGCATATCGAATGCGTAAAATAATCTTATGAATACCTCTGTGCCTAGAGTATTCAAAAACCGAAACCGAAAACCGGTCAACCGGTTTCTTCATTTTTAAAAACCGATCGGTTTCGAATATTTTGTAAATTCGAAGAAAACCGAAAACCGGTCTTTTTTGATCGGTTAACCGGTTTTTTTAATTACATCACCAACTGGGTTACTTGGTCTCTTTTATTTTTTCAGAACACATAATCGTTTGGTTATGAAGATTTAGATGTAAGTCTGATAGATTCCGGTGAAGACTTAACTTTGGATATTCCAAATTCAAATAGTTTATTTTGTGATCTAAATAACACAATAAAAAGTATTCAAAATCCTAAAAAAGAGACTGTACAAAATTATTCATCATTATATGTGACCTTCTCCAAAAAAAAGGGACCTAGTGTGTGAAAATGAAGTTTTGAGAAAAATGCATTTAAAGTTTCATAACGCATTATCACTGTGAACACACCTTCAGTTGGGAGATGCGATTTGATATGGTTTGTTATGATTGGGTGCCGACTTTGGTGACGTCATGCCTATGTGGTGACTTATTTTTTCGCTTTTAGAGTGACAACTTAAAACCAAAAAATCAAAAAAATGTTTCTCATTTTTATCGATTTTCCCAAGTTCGATTTTAACGTTTTTATGGGGTAAATAAATTTTTATCAGAAATCTAACTCTTTTCATCTTATTCTACACCAAAATCCACTCTTAAGTCCAAACCCATTTTTTCACACATTAGGTCCCTTTTCTCGAAGAAGGTCACATATGATGATTTCATATATTTTGATAAATGCGACGAAAGAACTGAAAAGTTGGACAATTTATATAATTGTCTTTTGACTATTTGTCCAACATCTACTATTAGTGAAAGAGTATTTTCCACTTCTAGCTTTATCAAAAGCAAACAAAAAAATCGTCTTAAAACGAAGCATTTAAATTGCATATTATTTCTAAAATATTATTTTAGAACTGAAAAATAGATTTTCTTTTTACATATTTAAAATGTAATATTAAAAAAACTTATTTAATGCCAAACGTTTTAAACGTTCAAATTACTAAAGTACCTAATTTTACCAATTTACAAACTTAATGTTCTCTATTCATTTGATACAAATATAGTTTTATAATAAAACAAAAAATATTGGTTTTAAGTTAATTTTTTGTTGAAATGAAATACAATAAAAAAATTAAATTTAAATGAATATATATATTATTCAAATAATGTATTTTTTTATTTTTATTACTTTATATATTAAATTTGTTTTTTTTTTTAAATAAATCAATTAAAAAAAAAACCGAAAAAACCGGTTGACCGGTTTTTTCTGCAAAAACCGAAACCGGTTTTTTTTAAATTCTATTTTTCGAAGAAAACCGAAACCGGTTTTTTCAAAAGGCCGGTTTTTTGAATATTCTAGCTGTGCCCTCGATGTAGATGAAATTTGAATATGTGATAGAGAAAACAAAATAAATTGTTGAGTTGGGGTGGGTTTTACAAGCACTGAGGCAAGTCCAAGACGCTTAGAGTAAACAAAATTCCATTGTAACATGCACAAAATAAATTAGTATGAGCTTTTTTTAGCTGCCCAAGCTCATATCTAGGGGTAAAAAAAAGATATGAAGAAATTGTTTTCTAAAAAAAATAATAATAATCATATCGATGGCTTTATGTAGATATGTACACAGTTCTGGAATACACGAGTTTGGGAACCAATAGTTTAATGCAATCATAAAAAATATAAATTATGTGCGCTTTTATTTTAGCTAATGATATGTAGTTTTTAAATATATCATATGGTTTTCTAAAATTTATAAAAAAAAAAATCCCCTTTTAAATCTCCAAATGATAGAAATTTTATTGAAATCTTTGTTTTTTTTTTTTTGCTTTGAAGGCTTTTTTATTATATTACAATATGGATAAATAAATCGGTAGATCCTTGTTGGTATTTAAAATTGAAAAGACTCTTTGGCGAATTAACGAATTTCACCAAAAATTATAATTTCTTCTAATTTTTTTTACAATTCCCGATAATCTTTTTTTAACCATCAATTTACACATCTCAAATGAGTGGCTGTCCTAGGAGTTATTATAGGTAAATATTCATTATATTACAAATGAAGCAAATAAATAAATAAATAAATAAATATATTAATAGTTCAAGATTGTCGATTTCCACTATGCAGTTTTTTTAATGTGTGGATTTTTTTTCTTCATCTATAGCATAACCCGATCTCTTTGCTATTTTTATAAAAAAAAACCCTTAAGTTTTAAGAGATTTTTTACCACAGAATAAAAATTTTACAACAGAATAAAAATTATGTTCGGAACACTTTATGCCTACTAACTTATTTTCAAATAATTGGAACATAGTTCTTAATAATTGACATGAATGTTTAAAAGTTATATATATTAACACCCCATTATAAACAAAGTTCAGATTATATTATGTAATTACAGTACGCGTAAAATATATTGAGCTGCACATAAAAAAAATACATAAATAACTAAATCTAATCTTTGGCCGCCATGGGAATCACCTGCCCGGGAAAAACTCCAATTATAGACATAATTTTGATCATTTAAAAAAATCCCAACACACCATTGACAATTTCACGGAACAAATTCCAACAACAAATTTTTAAATATGTACAATTATATCAAAAAATTTAACTCACCTGCGCTGTCATCATCTCCATCATTAGTATCTTCACTGGCTGCATTAAGAACATTTAAAGAACTGCCATTAGCTTTTGCAGCACCACCGCCACCCTTACCACTGGGCATTTCATCCAATAGCTCAGGACTTAAATCATTTGCAACATAATGAGCCCACAAAGCCAATTCAACACGATGAGGAGACCATACAGGAGTCTCACCACCAGCTTGGCCATTTAGTCGTGTAACAGTCGATTGTATATGTTGAACAAAATTGAGGTATTCTTTTGTGGTATAATCAATGCCTTCAATTTCTGGAATGGCCATAAGACACTCGTCAGCCATAAAGGGAGCTGAATCGGGACAAGCGGCAGCCAAAAGAGCCGAAGCCATTGTAGTGCCAACACCCTTTAAATTCGAGAGGGCAGTAATAGCCTGCTCCAGATTGGGTAGCTTACGAAAGGCTTTTTTAGTTTCAGTCATTACAGCACGCGGTGTATTGACTTTGACCAAGTAGTTCAGTTGCGGATAAAATTTACCCCTTGTCTGTTTCCATTTCATAGTCTGCACCAATTCGTCGTAAACCAAGTGGGCATCTTTCCCTCGGGCCTTAATCAATTTGGGCAACTCATTCTGATACCACTCATCCAGGCGTATCAATTCTTGAGGCTTCTTATTTTTCTTTTCAGCCTTTAATTTCAAGACCTCAGGATACATTTTATAACAATATTCAAATTGTTCCGTGGTGCCATTTTCAAAAAATGAAGCAGTATCTTTACCGGTCATTTTATTATCTTTTTATAATTCTACGATAAAGAATGTGTGAAAATTATTTTGAATATTTAGTGATGAAGTATACGACGAAAAAGACGAAGATTTCAATGAAGAACAACTTAACAAAAAACAGAATAACAAAAAAAGAGAAATTTAAAACTGAGAAATGACAGATGCTATTGTAATGTTACTCTTGTTGTTGCTGTTTTTGTTGTTTAATGGCGGCACGTATTTTAGTAGAAAGAAGAGAAGACAACAAATAAAAATGGAATAAACCAGCAGAGTAGCACAGCAAATGTTGAGCTGGTTTAATGTTAGTGTTGTTGTTGCTGTTATTGATGATAAATGCGGCTGTTTTTATAGCCTGCTGCTTGCTTTAGTTGTTGTTGTTTTTGATGATGATGGTGGTGTTTATTTTAGCTGTGGTGGTGGTTGTAGTAAAATTCAATCGAGTTTTTTAATGGCAGCTGTGCTCTTAGTGGTGAGTTTTATTTTTTCCTTTCCGTTGTGGTGAAAGTAAATGACGGTTTTTTTTTTGCTATATGGAGGATGATTGATGACGGCCTCGAGCTATATAGAAAAATCCTCTCCAGCGTTTTTATTCTTGAGCGATCATAACCTCCTTTGGACAATTTTATGTGCAACGAATTCAATTCTTTATATTGATTCTCCAACTCGTTTTATTTCACACTTTGCAATCGGTTTTTAACACATAAAAACCTTCGTTTTTAGATTTGTACAACACACAAAAATGAAAAAAAAAATTAATTTTAAATAAAATTGTTCTTTATCTTTACTTGCTTATTAAACAGAGCAATTTTTGCTAATTTGAAACTCACCTTCTGCTTTAGGGTAATTTTATTAAGTATTTTTCCTTTAATTGTATATTTATTTTAAAAATTTAAATTGCAACACAAATTTTCACCTTAATTCTTTAGCCAGTCAATAATATGAAATGAATTTTTATCTCTTCTTTGCTTTTTTTCTTGTTCAAATTCAGCGCACACACTTTACACACAACCAGCTTTTTCACTGTTCTTTTTTCCTACCGAGTCGTCACATATAGCAAACCATGGCAGTAGTTGCTTTTGCTGGCAGTTTGTTGGTGTGTACAGAGACGATAGATGGGATTTAAAAATAGTACCAAACGGTTAATTGTATTTTTTCGACATCACATTTACAAAGAAATGTGTTTTTTATCCCATATTATCCTTAAATAAGAAATAGTGCGAATTTTACAACGAAATATTTGCGACTTCCAGTTATTCTGATAATTTTTAAATTGTTTATATTGCAAATTAATTCGTGCAAATAATTTATTTTAATTAGTAAGAGCCAATTTATACGATGCAATTGATTGCATGTGTTTTTCTTAATTCCCTTTTCAAAGTTGCTTCCAAAGTTAAGTCCATTTATACGATGATTTTGTCTCTAAAACTAAATGTGAATGAAGCAACAAAAGAAGAATAACAAAAACATGCACGGAAAACGAAAACCTTTTCTTTTTGTTACCCCGCAAGAATTGCACGCAATAATTCATACAAAAATCGAAATGTTTTCTTTTGCTTCGAAAATTTATGAAAATTTATAATTCGTTGACTTCCATTTAGAACTTTGTTTTATTATATAAAGATAGCCTTTTTAAGGTGTATAATTTTTATTTAAAATAAAACACAGATTTTTTGGAGCTGAATGGCTTTTGTACTACTCTATAAAATAATAAATAGACTTGCGTTTGCAAATTTTTATTTATTAGCTAATTATTTAGTAGTTAAGGGTGGGTGCGAACTGCCTAAATAAAATCTAAACTAAATTCAGGTTTCCTAATTTCTATGAAATTAGATATTAAAAAAAAAAAATTTAAAACCCTTTTGTCCATTTGTATTTAGTTCAGAATTTATTAAGCCACATAACACAGGGCCTAAACACAGTTTTGTTGCTTTCTCATTCGCACTAACATATTTTTTGTATAATGCCATCTCTATTTAATAACACTCCACTATGTAGTGTGGAGCATTATGAATGAAGTTGAAAGGGCCATCCTTAGTTCTGGGGTACTCAAATAGAGATGACTTGATGCAAATAATGTGAGAAAAGAACAAAATTCACTCTGCGGAGCAAAGTAAAAAATAGTTTATACGAGACATAACAAAAGACCAATAAATTACAAAAAGGGCAATATTTAGTTGGTGGTACTGGTACTAAATGGGTCAGACGAGTACCGTAGAACTTTTGTGGCTCTAATGGTGCCATGAAAAGTACTAGAGTACCAACTTCATCACCCCTGGTGAGTAATTTTCGTTTGCTTTATTTAATTCTCTATTCTTCAATCTTTTTATTTCGCCCCTTTCTCTCTTTCCTTTTTTTCATTCCATTTAACTAAAAAAAAAATAATTTCGATTTCTTTTTGAGTTTTTTGTATTTCATTTTATTATAGATTTTCGTAGATTTGCCAATTTTTTCTGTTTTTGTTGTTTCTCTACATTAAATTTCGTATTTATTTTCCTTTTCTTCGTTGGAAAGGTGTACATGACAGGGTTGCAATAATTTTAGGTATTTATTTTTTATTCAAACATGGTAAACGTAATTTTATGTCGGAAATGTGCAAATACGTGTATGGACAGTGGACTGTTGGTGACGATTGCACACAGGTGATATGTCACAGTGGGTTAACAAGTTAATAAAAATATAGGGCAGGTGTGTGCCAAAATCATTTATTTCTTGGGCAAAATTTCTTTATCGGGCGTACCTCAAAAAAATAACCCCTTTTGGAATTAAATACTATCTTTAAGCCCGTACAACACTAGCTTGATTTTGTATTGGATTGATTATGGCAAAAAATTATGAATTTACTTATGGGAAAGTAGCGTGTGTGAAGAATACAACTAAAGCTGGTGTCATACGGGCCATCAATGCAAATCATACCAAGGACACTGCTCTACCGACCTCAATTTGACATTGATATTTTTTCTATATAGTCGAACTCCGTACTTCTAATTTGGATTATTAATACTTATGCCGGTAATTTCAATCAATAGATACCTACTGGTTTTTGTTCGTATACACGATAGGTAACTTGGCACTGGTATATATCTATAGCTTGAAATTACGGGCATTAAACTAGCAACTGTTCTGTTACCGCAATAAATTAAACCGGTAAAAACCATAATCGAAATTCGTTTCGGTAAAAAGCCGCAACCGCTAAAGTTTTGAACAAACTAAAATAGGGGGTGTAGTAGATGGGCGGGTGGGTAATGGCTGAACTAAATTCAGGAGTTTCTTTAAAATTTAAAAAATATTCAAAACTCATTTTTATATATGTATTTAGTTTAGTAAATATTTAGCCACGTCGCATTTTGCCTTAAAGCTTTATTCACAATGCTGGGGTAATCCAAGATGCAGAGTGAAGTATACTAAAGTAGAGATAGCATGGTACAAAAAATATGTCAAACCGAATGAGAAAGTAACAAAACCCACTCTGCAGAGTGGAGTACTCCAGTATTGTGAATATGGCTTAACAATAAATAAAAAATCGCTTACAAATTTAACTACCAACAAAAAATAGAAAAAAAAAAACATGAGAAAATTGAACGTAAAAAAGATAGCGACCCTCATGGAAAATTTCAAAACGAATATGTATACTACAATTGATGGGAATTTTAAGTTATGTATTTCATGTATGGTGCAGTGCTGTTGTTATACAAAATGAACAGATGGACAGGCACAAAACAAAAAAGATTGCTGCCAGCTACAGTAGATGGCTGGTTGACTGGCTTTCGACAATGTAGCGAACGAGCAACAAAATGAAACATATACTCACCAGCAAACAAGCAGGCTGGCAAACGCACCAAACAGCTTTGTGCTGGTTCATGTATAAAATAAATATCGAAATTCACTTTGTGTATACTACTTTGCCTCAATTTTTTTTTTTACTTTATTTTGCTTTGTTATTGGTGCTAATTGTAGTCGCTGTCGTCATGTGCACACTCATTCATTTATTCCAGAGGCTTAAATAATGAACTTTCTTTTTTTTCGAAATTAATGAATTTTGCTTTAAATTTATTTTATTCGTTAAACTAAATTCAAAGAGGATGTTCACTGAGCAAGGAACGCTTTAAAGCTTAACTAAAATGGCAATTTCCAGAACAAGTTCTCAGTACGAAACTATAGTGAAAGTACGCTACTCACGGTCGATAATTAACGAACTCGCACCAAACTAAGGCATAAATAAAAAAATAAAAACCCTTTTTATAAAATAACAAGTAAAAAAGGCTTAAATTCGGCTGTGCCGAATCTTTGAATAGCCTCCACCAATATTCTCTATTGTTTTTGATACAAACAATATAAAAAACTTTTGAAGTAAAATTATGGAGGTGAACAAATGTTTTTGAGGTGAAAAACTTTTTTGGATGCCGGAACGAATTTTTTACATGAAAAAATTTCGAGGTGGAAAAATTATTTAAGGTGAACAATATTTTTTGTGGTGAAAAAAATTTTTTGAGGTGAAAAATATTTGAGGTGTACAAAATATTTTTAATTTCTAAGCGATTGGGGAAAAAATATGAGAAAATATATATTATATACCAGTCGCTACTATGAAATTGTACTAAAATACACCAATTTGTATGGAAAATTTAGAGGTATCTTCACATTTTCACACATAACTTTTTAACCGCTGGACCGATTTTGCTGATTTTCAATACCAAACTGCTCGGAAGGATGTACAATAATCTGGGTAAAAATAGGCACCCCGCTAGCGTCTTCGCATCGTGATCGCCATTTCAACAGACAGACGGACATCGCTAAATCGACTTAAAATTGCATAAGGATCACGAATATATATACTTTATGGGGTCTTAGATCTATATTTCGACATGTTACAAACGGAATGACAAACTGATATATACCCTCACCATATATGGTGGAGGGTATAAAAATGCGACCATACTAGCGAATTACCTTTGTTAAATTTAGAACAACAGTCATCTCCAGCACATATGTATCTATTTAAACTTTTCCCTCACTTTACTTTCATATGGCCACAATGATGCTGGGTCTCGATAGCTTTAGAAATTCTAATATCAATTGCCCCAAAACAGGTATTTAATTATAAAAATATTAAAATACATAATAGTATTGTATATTAAATTTGCATGAAAACAAATTGTAATAAATTTTCACGTGAATTCAAATATCGTGAAAAATCATTGTTTTTATTTTGCTTTTTTACGTGAAAAGCAAACAACTTACTATAATTTAATATTTAAGTTGTTTGGGGTTTACGAGAAATAAATAAAACATGCTTGGTCAATGTGCCTGCTAGAAAGTCTGATTTATTGCTAAAAGGACAAAAATGGAGCAAATGTATTTTTGCAATTTAAATTCCTACTAAGAAATTTAATATGCTTAAGGAATAAACTACTTTAGAGACCTGTATCATCGTTTATACAATTTCATTTGTTTTGCTTTTAGCAATTCTATTTTATATTTTTATCGTGTTTGTGTTGTGTATGTTGTATATGTTAAAGCACTGTTAAAGATTCCGTTCTTCGATTATAAACAGATACGTGCTGCCGATATATGAGAATACGATAAAATAAGGTAGGCAGACATCGGTTACGTAGTACACATTGTACGAATTGTAAGAAGCAAATAAATAAAATGTTTTTTTTTTTAATTATTGTTCGTATGTGCATACATGATTGTATAGAATGTTTAACCCTCGAATTAAATTTTCATGCTTCAATTTAGCATACTTCTATTTTAGGTACATGGCTGTAATTTCAGGTAATCTCCCAAAATATTGTTGGCTTTCGATGTATAAATTAATAATTGAAAAAAAGTCCTTGGAACAGGACAAAAAAGCCAAATAAAAAATCTTCACCTTACTTTTGGTACATGGTGTCTGGCCAGACCCCTATGCATTTTGTATGAACGCATAGGCAAAGCACATGGCATGAGTTGGAAATTTGTATTTACTTTATTCTTTTATGCTTCTTTCTTTCTTCTGATTTTGTTTGTGTGTTAGTTATTTGTGACTGTATACCCTGTGTAGTTATTCATTGAACCACATTTTTGGCGATCATATGTTTTAAAACATGCTGTGTAGTTGTTCACTTTTACACATAAATTTTTTGTATACATTGTTTTTAAATCTCTTTCTCGCCTAGGACATGAAATACAACAACAACCCTCGCCATACGGGTTTTAATCACTCTTTTGACAGCTGTCACTTTTGACATCACTGTATACCCTGTGACTGCATACCCTGTGTAGTTATTCATTGAACAGTGAAGAAGTAATCTAGTTTTTGTGCGGTAATTTGGAACTTGTGAATAATTTTACGCAGGTAGATTTGTTGCGTTGTTAGTATATTATGGCTGATGAACTGGAATTTATTTATAATACACGCTTGCGTAGCCCGAATTTGCAACCCCAATTGTCAGAGGCATTAGTGCGTGATTTTCAAAGTCAGGTAGAAGCTGATGAAAATTATGATGTTTTTGAAAACGATGGTGACGACA
Source organism: Eustalomyia histrio (assembly GCA_949748255.1). Taxonomy (NCBI): domain Eukaryota; kingdom Metazoa; phylum Arthropoda; class Insecta; order Diptera; family Anthomyiidae; genus Eustalomyia; species Eustalomyia histrio. The sequence continues at coordinate 155,540,118 of OX456525.1, forward strand.
CTGCTGATTATGTGCCAGAAGATGATGCATCAGACATAGAAAATGATTTGGAAATTGAACCTAACGAACTTTATGATAGTGATGAAGACGTAGATAAAGAAGAAGAAAGTGGAAATGATGCTGAAGCAGCAAATGAAGTCGACTCAGGCTGTTTTTATGGTAAATGGAACGAAACTGAACCCCCTGCATCTCGTTTGCGCCAGCATAATATGAGTTTTCGATCTGGAACAAAAACAAGGCTCACCAATCCAGTTGAGGTATTCAAGCTATTTTTCTCAACCAATATTACGTTCGTCATCATTAGTGAAACAAATCGGCATGGGCGAGAATCAATTAGAAAATGGAATGAAGAACATCCAGAGTCTACCCAAAGAAAATGGATTGATTTGACAAGCTCTGAGCTAGATGCATTTATTGGGATTTTGTTGGCTTCTGGTCTTAGCCAAAATAATATGCAAGACTCCAGTATATTGTGGCGTTCTGATTCGCTGCCCATATTCAGTGCGGCTATGTCGCACAAACGATTCATTACTCTGTCCAGATATATTCGTTTCGATAATAGTCGTACGCGGGCATTCCGACAGCAAACAGATAAAGCAGCTCCTATCCGGGACCTTTGGAATTTTCTCAATGAAAATCTGCAAAATTATTATGAACCTTATGAAAATATCACCATAGATGAGCAGTTGTTTCCGTATCGTGGGCGCACAAAGTTCACCCAATATATCCCATCAAAACCTGCAAGGTATGGGATCAAAGTTTGGTGGGCATGCGATGCTAAGACTAAATTTCCATTAAAAGGAAAACTATACACTGGAAAGAAAGGAGACAATCGGGAGATAAATCAAGGTGAAAACGTTCTAATGTATTTCGCAAATTGTTACGCAAACAGCGGCAGAACAATTATTTCTGATAATTTTTTCACCTCATTGAACGGCGCTAAACGACTGGCTGCTATGGGACTGGCATTTGTTGGCACCATTCGAGCAAACAAAAGATGTCTTCCTAAGGAAGTTATGAAGAGCACCAGACGACCAATTCTTTCAAGTGTGTTTGGTTTTCATGAAAATCTTGTTGCACTTTGCAGCTACGTGCCCAAAAAAAATAAGGCAGTCAATTTAATTTCAACCGTGCATTACACGAAATATGTTGAAGGCGTAGCCATGAAACCGGAAGCAATTTTATTTTATAATTCAACTAAAGCCAGAGTCGATACGATGGATCAAATGCTAACTCATTACACAACAAAACGGTCAACCAGACGCTGGACATACGCGTTTTTCTGCAACATGATTGATGTGATGGCATTGGCAAGTTACATTATATGTAAGCTAAATGATGAAAATACAAGAAAAGAAAGAAGACGCATATTTTTATATAAACTTGCAAAGCAATTGGTACTGGCCAACGTTGAAAATCGCATCAATAATCCGCACATTGTGGCTCAACCAATAACTCGTATTGCATTTGAAGCGTACTTTGGGAGACCTCTCAATATAGCAAACCGTAATGTGGCTTCACGCAGTGGTCCAGACACACTAGCTGCCAAAAAAGTTTGCATAATTTGCCTGCAGCAAGATGACAAAATACGCCGTAAGACACGCTTTTTTTGCTGCAAATGCAACAATGCTGTTTGTCAGCAACATTCAAAAGTAGATTATTTATGTTTTTGTTGCCTTCCGCAAAATTCTGAATAAAAAAATCAATGTATTCTTCATAATAATTTTCTATTTTGTCATAAACATTTATTACTTTACCCATAATAAAGAGAAATATATATAGAACAAAAAAATTGTTGCCCTTTTCATTCCAAAGAATTTTTCAGGTCTAGTTTTTCTTCCTCAGGTAGCTAATAACATAGTAAAAAGAAATAGAAACACAAAATATAACAAATATTTTCCTATCTTAGTAAAAAATGTAACGGCAAACAGCCCTTATTTCCATACAAATGCATGTAAATGTATAGGGGTCTGGCCAGACACCATGTGCCAGAACTAAGGCTCAAAATATGTGCCTGACGAAGGGTTAAACAGAATCCTACTATGCTTCTCATAGATACTCAACCCGTACTCTTTTTTTGTTTGGGTTTTAATAAATAGGAAAATATTTGAATTTTCTCTTCGGTTATATTTAGCAAATATTTCGAGAGCACTGTGCGAAGCAAAAGCTCTCACTAAAATACTCGTTGTATTGCGTATTTTGTTAGTGCCTTTTTTTCTTAATTCCGTTTTTGAAAGCTGTAGAATAAACAACCCTTTTGTTCAGAGTGAATTACCTTTTAAAACCAGAAAAACATTGAATGTTTCAATATGGAAAATAACAAGTGCCCAAAATTGGAGGATTTTCGTTACATTTATGGTCATATCATTTCAAAAACAGGCAAACAGGGTCGAAAAAACTTGTTTACTTAGAAATTCAAAACAGCGTATTGTCATTATTATATTATAATATGGATACATGGAAAAGGTGGACAGTATTCTTTTATAAAGCCACTAATTTGGGTGCAAGACCCTTACTGGATATGATGAATCCATGTGATATGAATGCCTAAATTCCGGTTATTGATTGAACAGAAAAAAACAAAAGTAAACATTCCCGCTTTCAATGCGACACTTCCAGTACAACGCGCTGCTGTTACCGATCCACCTAAAACTCCGAGTCTGGATACTGGGTCTAACTTGGATGATGATGCAGACTCAGAACATAAATATGAACAACCTTTAAAGAAAACAAGATCATCACAACCACAAGCGTCAACTTCAGCGAGGATGAATATTGACAATAATGGAAAATGTTCTAAATTTTGTTTCCATGCATAGCCAATAAATAAAAATCTCTGTAATATGAATCGGAATTTTTATTTTCATGCAAAATAAAGTTTGGGTTTGTAATCCAGTTGTTGAGCAAAAATGGGCATTTTTGCAATTTTAAGGCTGGATGCACTTTTTTCGATTAGGTTTGTTCTCCTATTTAATATCTACCACTTTGCTTCAGACACAAAAGAGATATTCCGTACGGTGTACCGATATATAACCGTGTTAAAATATAGAAAAAGTGATAAAAATCCATCTTGAGCAAAACAATTCGTATGGCCATTAAATTATTAATGCAGCTAACTTGACAAAGAGAATGATGCAGAATTTTTTATTTTATCAGAATTGAGTCCCAAATCAATGTGTTGAAAAATGTTGTACTGGTTAATGATGTTTCATTAAACACAAATTTCAGTAGAATAAACATTTTAATTGTGTAACCTCTTGGTTTTCTTGATTTTTATTAGAAATTAATTAGTTAATTAGTTTCTATGAAGTGTTCCTTTTATTTCTTCATCGCACCTTGCTGATTTATATTTCTGAGATATTGAGTTTTATATTTCTGTAACAATAATCTCTTTATTAAGTTAATATATTATAATGCAGAAAACTTAATTTTTATGATAGCGTATTTATTTTTCAGCTGCAATTTTATTACATATAATTAGAAGTTTGCATATAGTGGCGTAGTTCACTTTTGGATACCTAAGAATTAAGAAAAATTCAAATATTAGAAAATTATTCAATATCATGTACAAAATAACATATTAAACGCTAAAAAGAATATGTTTATATACTTTTGTAATTTTTAAAATGAAATTATTTAAAATTATAAATATATTATTTACCTTTTTTAAAAACATTCTATGAGTAGTAAATATAACACACATTATTTACTTAGGGTAAAAAATTAACTAAAATTGCAACAAATTATTTAATTTGAAATTGTATAGATAGAGATAGTGAAGAATATATATTTTTTTTTTAATTTAAGAAAATTATTAAATAGTTAAGATAAATATTAAAAATATGTTAGTTACAATGTTGGGTTTTGATATTATTGAAAGGGGTGTAGTTTTTTTTTAATCATTTAAATAATTATTTAAAAGAGCAGGCAAAAAAAAAAAAGAAAAAAACTATATTGCTTTCAAAAAATTCCAAAAAACGAAACACATTCAATATCAATGCATATCTAAATCTTCCAGGCGTACTGGCTGAGTGTATGGTATTATTGATTTCTTTTCCACATCACGCGAGAGGGCTTTACGCATATCTGAAAAAGAAAAAATAATATAAAAAGAAAATTCTATACAAATTTTAAATCGAAAACTAAAAAAAAAAAATAAAATTTGTATTTGGGGTTCATTGAAATTTTTTAAACTTAATTAAAATTTTGAAAATATCAGGGTTTTTGAGGTATTATATATTTTTAATTTTTAAATAAAGTCTAAATTTGTTTTATAAAATTCCTAGCCCAAATATATATATTTTTTTCTTCAAAGGCGAATATTACATTTTGGCCCTTAGAACTTTCTATTACTGAATTGAATAAATAAATAAATAAATGATTTTCTTACCATACGCATCTTCATCTTGATCACCGGAATAATAATCCAATATCGTACGATATACTATATAGCCTAAATTTTTATACATATTTATAGCAATTTGATTGCTTTTGCGTACAAATAAATCCACAAAATAAGAGCGCTTTCTGAAAAAAAAAATTGATATGAATTAAAACATTAGATTATACTTCCTGAATACTATATACATATTAAAAATCATAAGAATATAAAATTTTACTTTAGAGGGTCGACTATGAATAGAGGATATCACCTTAGAAGTGGAGTTCTCTAACATTTTAAGGGAAAAACGATATACTATTTATAAAGTAGTTGATACATATCTTGTTAAATGTAATAATATTCTAAATGAAAAGTACATGTTTTTTCCTCTTTTTTTCCTGCGTATTTTTAAATTATAAAATAATAAATCATATGTTTTTAATGAAAAAGTTCGAATCTTACATGATTTATTTCAAACCTGGGCGATCCCGAATTAAATTTTGTAATTATTCACTTGTACAAAATTTTCATATCATAATTCTTTGTCGGACCTGTTCTCACATTTGTGGAATTAAACGTTTCTTTGGTACTTAATTACAGAGCAACTACTCAATATATATAATTCTTCATGTGGCATCAAAAAATTTCAAATTCTCCAAGGAAATGTTTAAGCCAACAAATGTGATCGCTTCTATGGAATATTATCGACTATTGTCTACGGAAAATTATTGCCAGGATGGCCTGGAAGGCTTATATGTATTATTAGTGAATGAATTAAATAAAATAAATTTCAAAAAACATACTTCTCTGATATGTCTTCCAAAAATTGCATCAATAGAGCGGCCAATCCCAAACGTCTATAATCCGGAGAAACAGTTAATGCGGTTACATGGCCATGCCAATTCTCCATATGACCCTCAACTTTACCCATAACTGAAAAAATAAGATTAATAAAATTCTTAAACCAGTAAAACAAAATTAAATTTAAAACTTACTGTAACCCATTATCTGACCACTTGGCGATTCGGCCAGTTGAAAAAACTCTGGCCACCTTGCTAAATATTGTGTGTAAAATGACAGACCGTATGTTTCTGTTAATGGATCAAAGTTACTGTTAAATTAACAGACCAGACAGAAATTGTTATTTTTAGCATTTTTCTTTTTTGATGGGAATGAAAACTTTATTATATTTGTACTTACACATTATTAAATTTAAATAGATCGTCACAAGTAAAGGGTCTCAAGGTAGTCATTTTTTATAATTTATATGCGATGATTTGAAAAAAAAAAATAATTTAAATAGCACTCCGAGCAAAGAAAACACAACACACCGCTTTAAGAACTGGGTTAAGAAAGACGAAGCAATAGAAACGTCAAAATATCAATTTTAGTGCTGCCAAAACAAAGAAAAAACGCAAGTTTTTGGTACACGTAAAAAAACGGCCAATAAATTATTAAAAAACTATTCACCTCTAAAATACTTTTTCAATAATAGCTGTGTTTGTGCGGGAAATTGTGTTATAAAATTCCATATAAATTCGACATTAGCTTACGTTATGAACTAACGCGTAGAATTATTGATATTATTCTTAACGTATTTTACATGGGTGCTATCAGCTTATAGTGAATGTGCCCGTGCATAAGTGTTAACCAAATCGATATTGACAGTTTGTTTTTTAAATGCATTCCAGATTTTTACCGAGAGATAACATTAAAAGGAATACCACAAAAACACAGCTTATATAGAACAACATAATATATTGTATAAAACTAATCTCATCAGTGAATTTATTATTTTTTATTGCATTTTCAGAAAATGCTTATTATATCTAAATGTTACCTATTGAAACTTTGATCTTTAATTTAAGGTACAATATAGCTTTATATCTATTCAAGTAAAGAAGATATTTGAGGAAAATACCAAATTTTGTTTCCGACATGTACGGAACACTTACTATGCGGCAAAGCATAAATAAAATCAAACACCACCCATTTATTTATTTATTTATTTATTTATTTATTTGCTTCATTTGTAATATAAGGCCTTCATGGCCCATTTAATAATATTACATAGTTATTAACATGAGATTAAAATTAAACTAAAATTATATAATATATCTACTAATATAATAAACACTGTATTTGTATGATGTGCAATCGTACATAAGTAAAAAAAATAAATAAAATGTAAAAAACTTGCTTACAGATTTACTTTATAGGTTTGCTAACAGGCTCCCCAGCCAGACGATAGAAAAAAAAAACAAGAGTTAAATAAAAGAATGGTCCCAGACAGTGGCAAAAGGGTTTATTGAAGTTAAGTTAATTTTTATTATTATTATTTTTTTTTTTATTATTTTTTTTTTATTTAATGGTAAATATACTGAAAATTGGCTTAAACCTTAAATAAATATTTTGTATCTTTTTTCATGCAGATTTTATTCATGGGGGGATGGAAACTACACCCATATCTAAAGCCGGAGTTAAAACCCTTATGTATACGACGCAACGGTCCGTAAACGGAGTAAGATTCCATTGATGCCGTGCAGTAAACGCTACATAAACGGAACGTATTGTTGGGGATGAGATAGAGAGAAAACTAGTATATAAGGTTGTGTTTACACTACATTTGAAATATCGTTGAAACTAGATTTAAAAAAACAGTTCCATATGAAATCCGAATTGATAACAGTAACGAAAATTGGAGAATTTCTTCTTTAAAGTCCTTAAATTTTCTACATTTAAACGAATAAATATTCCGAACTTGACAGATTTCCAAAGTTGCTTCGTATTGACATTTTTTTTTATTAACTAAGGTAAAGTTTATTTGGGGATAAAACAATATATGGCAAGCCTGACTAGAGCCGAAAAATAAGAAAAACACTGTTGCCAATTTTTTTCAAGAAAAGTATGTAAATCTGACCAAAAATCGCTATAGTTCTAAAAGATTGTTTTTTACCAGCTAACGAAGCAAAAAATCTCTAAACTGTTAACACTGTGTAGAAGGAAAAAAACGCGTCGTGTTGCAATTTAATTGTCGTTTTTTATTTTAAGAAAAAAAGTGTTTAAACTTATTAAAAACAAGTAAAAAGTTCAAAGATCATAATTTTAAATATTGAAATTTAATTGAAAATAAAAATAATCGTTAAAATTTACGGTATTTAGCTGAAAAGCGCTTTTAAACATCACGACGAAAGTAGGACAAACATCTACACAAAATGTAGACGATGTTAAAATGAAGGAAACCATGAAAAAGAAAAACGTCTTGAATTTGCTTTAGAAAAACGTGTGTGTGAATATAGTAATTGAGTAAAGTATTTAATTACACCAAATTCTTAATAATCTAAAAAATAAAAAGAATTGTTTAAAACAATAAAAAATCTTTGAAGTTAAAAAAATATAAATCGCCTTATTTTAGCCGCGTTTGCTTGTTTGTGCGCTCGTCTTTTTTTGACATACGGTGTCGTATTCATCGTCGTTTTAATCATCGTACATTTTTTTGCCCCATTTTTCTTTAAAGAAAAGTGTTAATTTCTATATCTTAACTCTACTTTGTGAATAAAAAGTGATTTTATTATATATTTTCCCATAAATTTTATGACTTAAGTTAACAGTATTCTGAAAATTGCCTGGAATTGTGAAAAAAAATTCATTATAATGGCTGATACTTTTGATTCTTGTTTGCTGCTCTTGTGGTGAGTTTATATTATTTTTTGTTGTTGTTCCTAATATAAATCGCGCATTTCTCCGCCTTTTACTAAAGTAGTACTGCCAGCTTGAAATGTTTTGAGATTTTATTCTCATTAAGTTGGATGCCAGCCTTTTCTTTATTTCTGCCAGGGATGGAAAACTTTGTGCTATAATAGTACGTTTTGTGATAGACATATACGAACTGCAAAGCATTGGAGCAATGCTTCAGAATGTGGTAAAAGCTTTGGCAAAATACTGTCATTGCTAATTTTAAAGTGTATTATTATTCGCAGGAAGTTGAAGAATTATTTCAACTTCCGTTTCCGTACCGTTTTCGTCCGTCATAAACAGAATTCAACTCCATTTGGTGAATACTTTTACAGACCAGAAGATGGATTTTAAGGAACATCGAAAATGATTCGAATCCGTTAAAATACCGTTAATGACGGATCGTTTACGGAAAGTTATGTCGTGTAAAAAACGGAGTTGTCCGTTGAAAATCAGTCAATGAGGAACCGTTTCAAATTTATTTTATGCTGTATTCATCTCCAGCACAATAAGTATCACTATCCCCTACAGCGGTTACGACCCATTAAAAATCATAAAAAATAAAAGTTATAATTTAGGTTTAATTGGTGGTATTTATGATATCACGTAGCACAAAACGAAAATTTGTTATTTTGTTTATCAAAAAAAACTATAATAAACTGTCAGACACTATTTTTATTTGCAAAACTGCATAAATTTGCACACATCATAGTAAAACTTGTTTAAAATTTCATAAATATTTACCTCGTGGTTATCACTTGAGGTTATTTTCGCACAGACATTTTTTAATTATTCATTTTGACAACAAAACGAATTCAAAAGCAACGTAACAAAAATAGATGAAAAACGGGGAAGTCCGTATTTGACGGTACAGTAACGGATATATCAGTAGAAGCCGGATTATTGAATACGTACTTATCGGAGAGTTCGTAAAAATTAATAAGTTGTCACTTGCCTTACAGCAATATTATATATTTATAAAAAAATTTAACCTGAAGAAGTCACCCAATGTATTGACAAAATATTGGTATAAATAAAGAACTATAAATATTTTTATATAAAAAAAATTTAAACTGCAATTTTTATTTTTAACTCCAAATTCAGAATAAGAAAAGAGAAAAGGATTTTTTTTCTTATAAAATTTTTGGCAAAGTTTAGTATTTTATTAAAATAACTGAAGGGATATTTTTTTCTGAATATTTATAAGATTTAAAAAAAAATTTAAGCAATATTGGGAAAAAAGTAAAAAGAATTCAGACTTTTTATTTAGAAATTAAAAAAAAATATAAAATTTCAACTTGAAATTGGTCAATCATACATTCATACAGTGGTATGAGTTTGTCAAAAGGAATTTAGTAATTAATTTAAAATAGCCACAATTAAAATAAAAACGTTCCTTTTTATTTGAAATTTATAAAAATATTTTCCGCTTTAAATTGAAAATTTTAGAAATTTAAACATGCATTTAAAACTTCTCAATGAACTAAAATAATCTAAGTTCAAGTTTAAAGTTTATTAAATTTGGCATAAAAATCTAGAATAACATATTTTAAATACAAAATTAAATTTTGTATTGGGAAGTTTACAAAAAAAATGTTTGCCAGTTGTACAAAAAATCAAGGACTGGCAAACCATTGGGTATCCGTGGAAATAAAACTTAATTACTGCCAAAAAACTTAAAAGCTTAATTACTGACAGAAAACTAATATTTATACAAAAAATACTTGAATAGATAAATTTTTACCAACGAACCGCAGTAATTTTAGTAAAACCAGTACTGGCAAAGTACTTTTTTAGACATAGTACTTCAAAGCAATGTTTTGCCAGTAGTAAATAAAATTTTATATACAGTCGTAAACTTTGTGGGACAAGTACTGGCAAAATTTTTTTTATAAATGTTTTCAAATCACTTTATACCGATATTTTACCAGTGTTTTTTTTATAAACAGATAAAACAATTATTAGCAAAACACCTTTTTTAAATTTTGACAAAGCCCTCCAAATATAACTTTTCCAGTTTTTTGTTTTTTCTACCATCAAAAAATCAAATATATTTGATGAAAAATTACAAAATCGTCACAGCAACTCAGTGCACTCACCTTAACACAACAGAGGGTCAATTCTCGTTCTGTGAAACAGTGTAATGAAAAGTTTTTTTCACGTTTTCATAGTACTTTTGATTCGCGTTCTGTGAAAAAATGTAAAGAAATATCAAAACGTTTTCATATGAAAAAAAAAGTGGAACGAAACAAGATTTTTTCACGATTGCACAGCACTGGCGATTCTTGTTTTGTGTAACAGTGCAAACAACTGTCAAAATATTTTCATATGAAAAAATTGTTTACACAGACTATTTATAAGTGAAGAAAAAGAGAAGATTGTAAGAGGAAAGCGTGCCAGCGAAAGCCAAAAGGCGTATTTAATTAATTATTAAGAAAAGCATGTGGACATTGCAAACGATAAGTAAGTAGCTTAATAACCATAATCACACTTTTATTAATCCCATATTTACAGATTTGTAACTGCAGATGGTGCCAAATTTAGAGACGAAAAGTGTAACGAATTAGCGGCGAGCCTTAACAGTTTTAGTGGGACCCAAAAGGACAGTGAAAAATGGCAAAAGTATGGCATATTTATTTATAGTTTATTTATATTCTTTATGAATTTTTTTTTCTTTAAGTAATATTAGACTTCATACGCGCACCAAATATAGTTCATTTAAAGTAAGCCGATATAAATCAATGAAGTGCTTGTCGGTTGTCATCTCGAATGGATTGTGGTCAGCACGAAGTATGCGTCTCAGCACTCTCAAAAAATTCGTATAAATTATTAAATTATTTACTGCAATTAAATGCTTGTAACATCATTGCCTTACCTTTATTCATCCGGAATTCTTTGAGCAATATCCATACAATTAATTCAGATATTTTTATAAAATTATTTAAAATAAATTTTACGAACTTAATTCACTTTTGTTTAAGTTTTTCTCTGTTTTGACATTTGCTTTAAATTTTGGGTAACACAGTTACAAAATTTTCATGGGTACAGTGCGAATGAAACATTTTTTTCATAATACATACGAGAATCGCAATTTATGTATTTGTGAAAAGTTCGAGTGAAAAGTGCTTATGAAAACGAAAATGAAAAGTTTTTTTTTCACTTCACATTATCACAGAACGAGAATTGACCCTCAGGCAAATTATACGTTTGCCACCACTAATACCAAATAATAAACGATGAATAAACTTTATTCAACAAGAATCAATACAATGGGATTGCCCCGGTCAGTCAATAAATAAATAAATAAAAAAAAACGAGAAACAGCGAATAGGTCAAGAAAAATAATATGAACAATTTACAAATTAAATTTTTTTAATATAAAAATGGATTTTAAAACTCTCGATGGCGTACATTATTGTTAAGATACACCTAATTAAGCTTATAATTAAAAAAATACCTTCTGCTACCCTGGCCCACAACCGCCACCATACTTACCCTTCATGTTGTGATAAAATTAAATACAGATACAAAATTATTAAAATAACAATTACAACTACAACATACAAATAATGCATAATATTTTTTTTAATAAATAGATGTCGTAATGAAAAAATATGTGAGAAAGAATATTTCATTGAAGCAGGAACGAATAGAAAATATACTACAAGAAATCAGATATTTTTCTATAAATTTGTAAAACTTTATTTAATGTTTATTAATCTAGCGTCGTCATATGAGGACACAACTGCACGCGCAACATATATGCGGCTCGGTTAAATTGTCATAACAGCACAGTAAAAATCTTACGAAAATATAAAAGTTTTAATTATCATTCCAGCTGCTTGTTTCTCTAGAACATTGCCAGATTTTATAAAATAACTTTGGTTTCATTAGAATCGATTTTGAATATCGTTGTTTTTTTTGCCTATATCTACAGAAGCAAAACGAATGAAAAATAGGATAGCATTGGAAATTATTTTTGCTCCTTTCTGGATTTGATAAGTTAACGATTTTTGTCACTAGGGTCTGCTTTCTTTACTTGTTAAATTTAATAAAATCTTTATATGCTTCATAAAGAGCTATAACTGTGATGATTGAGCGGATATATCTTTTAATCCCATGTCATTGCATTGACATAATTTTCCTGTAGGAATTCTAATCATTGGAAAAAAAAGAATTACTCGGACTTTGCGACTTCCTTCAAAAGTTGTAGGTTTTTGAACATCTGTCAAAATTGTTTAAAAAATTGAGGTAATATATGTTATTAATTACTAGTTAATTCATTTGACTGAATTAAACGAAATATATATGTACTTCTTAAAAATTTTACTCTCATGTACTCTCATTTCATTATTTTATACAGACTAAAAATTTGGATTTTCTATGAATGTTTGTACATTGTTTGTATGCAATACAAGTGCATAAAAATACATTGTATTTTACAATGTTGTTGTAATAGTTGTTTTATTATTATTGTTTTTTTTTCGTTCTTCTATACTCCGAACATCGGTATGTATGTTTTTTAAGTAAAACAAAAAAAAAAAAAAAAAAAAAAAGAAGAAATACGAAATGTCGTGTATTTTTTTAAGAATCATACGTAAAACAAAAATGAGCAATTTATACAGAGACAGAAAACCAGATATTTGGTTTAAGAGGTCCCCATACGTACGCTTGGAGTGGTGAAATTATAATGGCACCAACAACTTTTTAATAAAACTGAAAAAGTATCTGGTGGATGTTTTATGGGTATGAAAATATTTTATAGATTCGTATTTGAAGTTCGTGTGTTTCTCTCTTTTTTGTATGTTCTCTCTTTCCATTTTAGCACTCTTCTTTATTCCACACTTTTATATATTTTACGGGTTTCATTTCATTTTATAGTTGTTGTATTGTCAAGAGCTAATATAACAGAATTAGGGATGGTAGAGGTGATTATTAATTTTGTACCACCTAAGAGTTAAGAAAAGTACATTTTTAGAATTCAGCGGCATTGATAAATACTTAAAAATTTGTATCAACCCTGTGGGAAACGGACATCGGGCCATTTCTTTTATATGAAAGGGCCGTTCACTTTGACATCGGCTTATCATGGAAGGGAATGAATTACGCTTTGTCACCTATCACAGGACTGACGCGGATTTCTGTTGGTCCAATAATATAACATGTAATTTTTGCTTTCTTATTATTATATTTTCCTTATCTTATCCTTCCTTTCCTTTTACTTTCATTATTCCTATTATTTTAATTTCAGACATATGCTTTTATTGTAGAAAACTCACATGAATATACTAAACAATCATATAAAGCCAATTGTAATATCTGATTTAAATTTTGACGAATTTTTCTGATTGACTTATTTACAACCATAATTCAATCTTTATGTTTTTAGAAGAATCAAGATAAAAAATTCAATATGAATAATTCAATTTTAAATCAAAGAATCAAATTAGTTTTGATTTGGTTCGCAAATAAAAAAAAAGTATTTTGATTATCGAATTTGATTTTATTCGCGAATTAAAATAATTTTTTATTAAATCACGATTAATTTAATTTTAAACCCGAAGGGTTTTATTAAATTTTTATTAAACATCCTCCTAAGGATGTCTTCCGGACCTGCCAATTTTTATAATCGTGGTATATTAATACTCTAGATCTCTCTTAGTCTTCGAGACCATTTTAAAAAATAGGCATTTTATTAAATGGCGAATATCTCGAAAACTGACAAAATTTTTGTTTTAATTCTCAAATCAATCTCTTTTTAATTCGCGAATAAAACAAAAAAAAAAAAATTAAGTTTATAATGATTTGATTCAATGGAAACAAAAAAGATTCAAATGAAATTGATGAATCAACTATGATTTTAAATCTAATTTAACAAATTCATTTACAAAATATTGAATCAACTCTGACTTACAAAAATAATTTTTTAATAAAGATTTATCTCTTTCAAGGTCTGCTTATAGTGTTTCTAAATTTGTAGCTATTTGTATACGTTAGTGTTTTGGATCATAAAAGGTTGAAAAAGTGGAATCGTAAGTGAAGATACTCTTCACCAAAAATAGGGCATATACTTTGTTGCGCGCTCTCACGTAGGTTCGAATTTTACTGAGGATCAGACCACTCCTTTACCACAAACACAGGCTATTTTAATGGCCTTGCGACCAGCTGACTTCAGTCAAGACAATATTTCTTAACAAAGCCTTGGATTAAGTATCAAGTAAATATCAAACCAGGCTGCTTTAAGATGTGTTTTTGCTAGGCACATTTGTACATATGATACATTTCAAGCAAATAAAGTACCAAAAAGTACTTTGGTTTTAATTCTACCAAAACTTATCCAAATGTATAAATATTTATTACTCGTATTTTTGCTTCGTTTTTCGTTTTGTCATTACCAGTTCATTTTCACTGTATTCGTTTTTTCACACTGTGACTGCTGGTGTGTGCTTTGTGCGTTTTTTTTTTTGCTACAAAATTTTTTCATTGTCTCTTTCATTCGTATTCGTTCGTTTGGTTCGTTGGCATAGACATTTATCGAGTAACGTGAAAATTTTTTAAAAAGTTACTAGATTTCGATTAAGTAAAAATTTTGTGTTGATATCTCATCGATACACTTAACGGTACACTGAAAAGTAAAGTGAAAATAGCACTTTTGTTCGTACAATTCATTTAAACAACAAACACAACAGCAGCCATCGTGCGTAATGGAAAAGAAAACGTTTTGTGTTGTGAATATTTATCTGTGGCTAACTGGCTAAGCTAACCACAGGCAGCACATTTGAAACAAGTAAAGAAATTTAGAAAAGTGAAAAAATAATATTTAAAATAAACCTATACTCGGCTTGTATTGGAACGTATTGTATGGCCTCATGTCTCGCTTATTATAATATGTGTCCCGTCTCGTATTGTGTCGTCGTATTTTATTTTTTCGATTTTTTTTATTTTATCATTTCTATGTATTTAATAACCCGCACTAAAAAAACAGTATCTGTGTGAATTATTGTGTCAATATGTGTTTAAAACCTATCCAAGTGTGTGTAAACTGAGTATTTTGTATGCAATGTATTTGTACTACATACATCAATTTTTTTTTCAGTATTTAGTGTCTGTTAAAATATTTGTTTTTTCTTTTCATTTTCAATTACTTTTCTTAAATATTTTTGCCCCAAAACTCATGTGCGTAACTTTTTTGCTGCATTTTTTCTTTGTTACAATGATTTATTAGAAAATATATTTTGTTAAAAAAAATCCAAATTTTGAATTCAAATTTATTTGTACCTACATTTGAATTTTACCTTTATCAAATCGTTCATCGTTTGCTGTTTTTTTCGCTATACACACAAGGTCACTACTACCCGAGCACCTTCACAGAAAACACAATTATGCACTAAATTTTATTATGCACATTTAACAAACAAAAAAAAAAAAAAAAGAAATAATAATAAAATACGTATAACAACAATAATAAATGGCAATTAATATTAAATAATTTTGTAAAATATTTTAATTTTTACCTTATTCACTCATTATTGTTTTATATATTAGGTGATGTATTGATTTCATTTGATAATGGCATTTGTAAATTAAATTCATTTAATATTAATTAAATTCATTTAATATTATTTTTGTCTTTCGACTTGAATACATTTTGTCGTAGAGTTTAATTATACACTTTTTTGGGCACACCGAAAAAAAACAATAATAAATAAATAAAAAATGAAAAAAACAGGGCCCTCAGGTCCAAAAAACTATGCAACCTATTTACATTAAGATGTGCACATTCAAATGAATGCAAATTTTATCACAATTTCAAATCTATTTATTTTTTAAATTCCGGGTGTAGGGTTAAAGTAATTAATATTTATGATTTAAAAATTAAATATTAGGCTTGTTTTTTCGAATTTTAAATCTATATCTTTCTTTTAAAGACAACGACTATCCCTACTTACCTGACTTTTCTCTATTTTTTGTAAACAAATATATTTTGAACATTTGGGGCCGCCTTTGTGCGAAAGCCTGCTTTACCTTTACATACTCATAATTTATTTGTTTGCTTTTGTTGTTTTAAAATTTTATCAAATAAAAAATTCTAAAATTTCAAATATTTTTATGACAAATATTTTTGTTTACATTTAAAAGAGAAACGACATTAATTTGTAAGACTTGGCAACATTTTTATAAATTCTTAATTTTTAAGTTGCTACGAGTATGACTATAATTACTTAGGAAGTCTATATCTACTTAAATTTGTATGCAATACATTTTTGATTATTCAGAAATTATTAAAAAAAAAATAATAATTAATAACTTCAGAAGGTAGTAACACTACAAAAGCTGCTAGACACATTAAAAATATCTTCTCTCGTTTACAATAACAAATTAAAAAAATTCATACAAAAAGTAAACAAAGAATCAGAAATGTCAAATAAAAACTCAAATTCTACCTAATGATCTTACCTGGGGTATTGTAATGCCATGCTCTTGACCATTTACAGGCTAATATGCCAAAACATGAAAAGTAGAGAAAGTGTGATTTAGATGAGTTTCCATTAAAAATATTCATGTGAAAAAAACTGATTTTAAGTGTGTTAGGTTGTTTTTTAAAAGCTTAAAAAATTAAAAAAAAAAAATCCATTTAAGAAGCTTGGATACGTCAAATTTACACCCAGTTTTTAAAAGGGGAAGGGATTAATTTTTTTATTCAACATTTTGTAATTTTACTATCCCAAATGTTGTAATAAAAAAATTATCAAAAAGATAAGAAAATTGTTGTAAGTATTGAAAGTTATTAAACAGTTTTCTTTTATAAACATGATCACTATAATTGAATAGCCCTAAAGATGCTAACAGCGCATTAAATAACAAAACAATTTTTTGTTATTTTGTAGTTTCCCTGTAGGAATTTTCGATAGTGAAACTGTACTGATTCACTATTGACTTTGTCACCAGTACTACTGACTAATTATGCCCCAGCTAACGCTTTCTGCTGTAGACATTTAACATGTGCGTGTCATTGCGAATCTACACAACTATTGACTAGGTGTAGACATTGGAACCAGAAATTCACTAATACATTTTAGTATATCTGGTCTAAACTTTTGGAACTTTTTACTAGATTTCCACACTAGGAAGGAAATAAGTTTAAACAGGTGCATTTGTTTTGGAAAAACGATATTTTATTAACAAATTTTTTTTTATAATTTTCATTAAAGTAATTTTTTTTAATTTAATTTTGGAGTAGACAAATCTCCAAAAGGCTGCACAAAATCATCCACAGGCTCCGTAAAATCTTCATCAGGCTCCACAAAATCTCTAGAGTTGCAACTTTCACTAAAAATTGTTGCCTCTTTCTCGTAAATTTTATTTTTATACAAAATTAATTGTTTTTTCATATTTTATTCAAATTTGTATATTTACCTTTTAAATTAATTTTTCTTTATATTATTATTAAAAACTTTAATTTTGCATGCAGCTATGCACATGTATTTTCAACAAAATAAAACAATAAAAAAACCAAGAACAAGCACAGCTTTGCAGCTGCGAAAAAGGAATGTGAAAAGTATAGACGCTTTGTAGACATGTCACCCAAAATAGTCGACAAAAGTGGTGACTTGTAGACACTTGACCCCAGGCTTCCTACAGGGTTTTTATTGTTACAAAAACACAACACATACAATTCCCCCGGAGGAGTTATTCCCTTCCAAAAATGCTTTTGAAAACAGTAATTGTTAAGGTTTTAGGATTTTGTCTGGCGGAACCCAATATTTTGTAATTGATTTAAAAATTGAATTATTATTCTTAGTTCACATTCTATAAAGTGAAAATTCAATAAAAAATATGCATGTGCAAAATAATAATCGATTAAAGATAATTTTACATTTTAATGGAACCAACTAATCCTTTTCCTGGATGTACCTGCCAACTTATCTGAAAATCACAAGAGCGTAGTGCTTGCTTATTTGTGCGTTAAGGCCAATAGGATTCGTGCTAGGTTAGGGTATTAGTATATTATTTGTAATTACGTGATTAACATAAACGCAGCATAAGGTTGGGTTGAGGTTGCTCTAAAAAGGAACAATGGCTATAGAAGCCTTGATGACTCAATATTATCCTTTTGTTATTATCTTCCTTTCATCAGTCGATTTGCATGGGCTTTTCCTGTTCTAGCTCGTTTGCATTATTCTTATGACCAAGAGCTTGTAAGATGGTGCAATGTCAAGAAACCAGCAAAAACATGGTTTCAACTACTTACCAGCCTATTTACTGTGTCGTTACCTCTGGCATGCGAACAGCCAAAACATAATGAGTACCCTTTACTTTTTGGACATCGCGAACAAAAGTAATTAAGCGAGAAAATAGGCTGGCTGGTAAGTAGTTGATACCATGTTTTTGCTGGAGTAAACAGCATCTTACAGTTTTGGATTTGTTGTTGAATTTTTGTCTGGGTAATCAATCTTCTTTTACTTTCTTCAAATAAATATGTAACTAATACTAATTAGTGACTCTATTTTAACAATCTAAATTAACATTTAATAACTGTACGACTGTTTGACTGGCATATTTGAAAGTACATTTTATTTTATTTATATCGCAACTAAAGTAAATGGCTAATGCCGGTCGTTTAGAGCTTAAGGTGTTTGTCGAAGTGTTAATCTTAACTGTGGCCTGCTGGTGTTTAAATTTTAGTTGTTGTTGACGTACGAAAGGTGAACGACCAGAAACCAAAACAATGCGAGTGAGAAATGCAACAATTGTTTGAGCTTTACGCGTCGCTGTCACACTCTCCCTCTTACGGTATATCTCTCTCCATGAAAATTAACGATTAAGATGATGGCAACTACGGTGATGATGTTGTGGATGATGACATTCTCTCAGAGTTGTTTGGTCGACTGTTTTTAGCTAGCTGGTTGATAAAGATTATATACGCTTTCTTGCCTTTTTTAAAATAAGCATATGGATGAAATGATGACCTACCAACCGACAAATCTATAAGTTGTTTTATTTTTTTCCAACACTTTTAGTCATTCTAGTTAAAACAGCTGTATAGAGTAGAACACTTGCATACAATATAATAGTATTTAGGATAATGATGATGTCCTCAATAGTCATCATTTTGTTTGTTATATTTGCCTAATTTATTTAGTAAAAGTTCTGTTTAAAACTTTTAACAGTTTATTTCAAAATTGACTTGGGAGTTTTATTTTACTTTTCCTCTTTTATGCTTTGGCAGTTGATATAGTTTGCTGCTATAATTTTTTTGTTTGTTCGCCCTTAAACCATCGGCAATATATTCTCCGATTAATTTTCAATTCCTTTGTTTTATATTGCTTCGTTCTTTTTTGTTGCTTGTTTGATGGCTGCCTATCAGTTTTGCTTTTTTTACTCTATTGTTTTTCAGCGAGTTTTATTGTTTTGTTTTTGTATTATTTGTTTTGCTTAGCATTTTTATTGTTGTGTGTTTTACATCTAGTTTTCATTCTAATAAGTCCTGTGCAAATTTTTGTATGACGTGTAATCATTTAAGTGGACTGTCTCTAATTTAAATCTTAGGGATTTAATTTTATTAAATCTTGAGAATTACAGTATTAGACATACATTTTTTAAAATACCTTCAACTGCAATACATATATCTAGATTCTTGATCTTTATGATTTTCATGGGGTTTTACCACTTTTGGCTCAATATCGTACTAATGCACGTTTAATCAAAAAGTTCCACCGACCAAGAATATGTACTATTAACTAAAGCTTTTTTAAAAGATCTCACATCTTAATTTTTATATCCAAAAAGTTGGGTGAACAGAGAAAACACATTCGTGCTGACAACCGAATTTATTGCTACGAATAGTTGTGGTAACTCACTTTTTTGTTTGTGTCAACAGAAAATCTTATTAGACAAGTGTAATTTGGCTGTGACAATAGATTTTTGGTTGTTTGTAATTAATTTTATTAAGAATTGTCAAACAAATCACTGAACAATTAATCTTATAGACAGTTGAATAAATAAATTTAGTGAATAAATAAATTAAGTAAGTAAACTCACTCCTCGGCTGAAACTATTCACCCGTTTTAAAATGAAACGACATAATTAATTTTTTTAAATGTTTATTGGGTCTTCAAGTTTTTTTCCATTAATTTTTGAAGATTATATCGGTCCTAGTGGTCACCTCCATTGTTGATGATAATTTGGCTTCTTTTTACCGCGTTTCTCATAGTTTTGAAGACAACTTTGGGCGATAAGTTTTCGCACTCTTGCCGGACATTCTCTTGGAGATCTTCGAGAGTTTGTAGCTTGTTCACATATCACATACACTAGCAACTTCAGGGCGGATGCGTTACGTCTTTATATTATGCAATCACTACAATATTTTGCAAAACCTCTTCACATTACGTCTAGTTTTAAAGATATGCAAATTTAAAAATAAAGGTTTGGCTGTTTAACCAAATTTAATTTTAGAAATTTCAGAGATGTTTCCATACAATTTTTAATTTTTTATTCTTCCTTTTTAACACCAAGGCAGAAACATAATTGGCTCGGTGTAAAACGAAAATTCAAAATTTTTAAAAATTGTTATTTATAATTTTATTTCATACCAAAATCTAAGTCACTATTTACTTTATTTATTAATTAATTAGTCCAAGAAAAAACAACAACCTACCTCAATACATATTGACCTTGAATAAGAACTACTATTATTGCAGCCACCTCATCGAAAAAAAAAAACAAATATTAAAAATATTCAGTCTCGTTTAAATTCCTCCATATCATACGTACGAAAAATTCTTTATAACTTAGTCGTTGTCCCCATCGGTTGTATATAATCAATCCGTGGACCGTCGTTTGTCTTGTTTCGGATTCTGTCCGTGCTTGTTGTTGTGTCTCGTTCACCGTCTAATTTGCAAATGCGACAACGTTTTTGTTATCTACCAATTTGCCGGTAGCAGGAGAATTAAAATCAAACAGCCGAACTTATGGTCTGTGCTGCCATATTAATAGTTTTAATATTTTCCATTTACCAAAAAAATTAGTTTGTTACTTCCAGTGAGAATGTAAAATCTCTATATCGTATTTGAATTTGCACAACAGTACAATGTGGAGACGTGTAATAGAAGAAAAATGACCAAGAGCACGAAATACTATAGTGTATGTACCTTGAAAGGGTTTTCGGTTTAACCGTGAAACCAGAGCATCGAAAAATTAATTCCTTTTATTTAGCAACTATGCAGAGAAAATATGTATGTCCAAAAATAAACATATTTTATATTAAAGAAAACTTATTTTTTACCTAAACTAACAAATATGCACATGGTTATTTAAAGATACAACACATTCCCCTACTTTAGTTAAAAAGTTGTTTTAATAACTATTCACTTTTTTTATAGAAGACTCGGGATCCCGGAATATCTCTAAATTAAAAAAAATTATTTTTGCTATTAAAAATTAAGATTTTAAAAATTTTTTTTTTATTACTATTTTATCCATTCAGCTAAAGATCTTTTCTTTTTTTATAAAAATTCTTATTTTATTTTCAATATTTCGCTAACAATTTGTTGCCATCTTCAAAAAAAAAAATTTTTGTTTTCCTGAAGATGCTAACAAATTGTTAGCGAAATATTGAAAATAAAATAAGAATTTTTATTAAAAAAGAAAAGATCTTTAGCTGAATAGAAAAAATATTAATATTGAAAAAGGATCAAATAAAGTTATATAGTTATTTTTTTTTTTTCATATATGGCAACACCGGTTTACGGTGTATGAAAATTTACAAAAGCAAAAACTACACAACACATCCAAATAAAAAAATAGTTCAAGATTTTACAAAAAATACACTCTGAGAAAGAGAGTGAATGAAGTGAGAATATATGTAACATAAGTTGGTGAAAGATTTAATTTTGTGTAGTTTGTTTGTTAAATAAATTTAATTTTCATTTTCACTTTTTTATGCCCGATAACGCTATGTTTTGTTAAAATTAAAGCAGGAGTTAAATTCAAATATAGTAAACAACAATAAATGTGTCACTTCAAGGACTTTCATTGCACATAGTGTACAAGACGGTTACGTATACATGTTTTTGTTCATATTTATAATCATATAATTATTTATAATCATATAAATATCTTAATACCATAACCGAGTATTAGCAACGAAGGCTATCGGCTGGAGGTAGCGTTAACAGACCAGAGCCTCTATTTTAGACCCAGAGTATTCAACGATAAGAAAAGGTAATCTGAGTTTAAATTTGACCTACATATACCGATCTTGCGGAACTTCCAGGTCGTCTAAATTAGTTAATTCCTGAAAAGAACATACAAAAAGTAAGTCGATTTGTTTTGAATAATCAAAAAACATCCTAAAGATATCGATAGAATGAGTTTGTCATATTTTGGGTCTGAAAAAGATCTTTGCGCGACCTCATTTGACAAAAACAGCTATGGAAAAGAAACTTTAAATTAGAATTTCGCTGTTTAAAATTTTACTTAATTATTCGTATACACATTGAAATACAAACAATCCTCTGAACCACATATTTTATCAGTATCGAAATTTTATTGTGTTGACATCTTAATTGTTGCTACAGACACGTTCACCATCACAAGGTGTTGGTCGTTGGGGTGCTTTAATTCTTAGCTCACCCAGCGGATGTTGTGCATACGGTATACCCTCAAAACTATAGTAGGAATCATCATAAATAGTTGGACGTTTAAGACCTTTAACTTTACCATATTCCGCGCCAACTACAGCAGTTTCATTGGTAGTTAAACGATAGATTTTATTTATTATTTATTCTCATTGAATCTGTGGATAAGATAAAAAATAGTAAAAGATAAATTAAAATAACCATCAACATTTCTTTGACATACATTAAGGATGTAAAAAAAAAAAAATTAAAATAAACTTTAGCAAGTTACCAGGTGTGGAAACGTTGAAAGAAGGTCGCGGATCTTTCACACCATGTAGTAGTTTGATGGTCTGAGAGTAGATTTAAAAGTATCGTTTTTTCAGTTAAATATCTTTTTAGACCCGATTGCTAAAAGTAAAATTCAAATTTTATGTGCAAAAACGACAACAAATGTGTCAAAGTTATCAGATAATGAGACATTGTTTTAAATAAGGATTAAGCCGAGTTTTTAGTATGCCAGTTAAAGTTGTTTTAGTTAGCAAACGAATTATGTTAGCCATTTCCAAGTATATTAACAAAAATTTGCGGTTTAACATTTTCTTGTTTCGAATTTTGGTCTGTATTGAAATTAAACGAAATATTTCACATTTCAAAAGCAATATCTAAGTACAAACTGCGTTAAACTAAGTTTTAAGATAATCTGCATACTAAAAACTAGAACTTAGTGATTTAAAAATACTAATTTTTTTAATTTATTTTCTTCCTTTGCAGATTATTTTTCGGATAATAAATTTTTACTAGGGATCAGTCCGGATAATAAAAACAACAAACTTTATTAAAATGAAAAATCTACTAGAATAAAAAAAGGTTCTTGGTAAGGAATTAATCCAACCATAAACCACAAAAAGAACAAACAGGAAAGAAAATATCAAAACAAGAATATAAAAAAACAAAACAAATAATTATAAGCAATGAATGTTACAAATCGACGAAAATCAACGGATGCAGATACACCAACAACACAACCAACACCACAACTACACCATCAGTCATTATTAGCTTATGTTAGTTGTCGCCAGGCTGCAACAGCTACAAACACAACAACGACGACGACGGCTAGATCTAGACAAGAGCAGCTGCTGCTTCAACAGCGTCATCATCATAGAAGGGAAGAAGAAGAAGAGGACGAGGAACAAGAACAAGTGGTAACCTCGACATCTAGTGATTGTGTGCTACCACTAAGTGCAGAAGGTGAAGGTGAAGAGGTTACATTGGAATTAGAATCCCCTCTAGTAACATCTCCCGCACGTATTACTAGCAGCACCAACAGTTATGAACATTTAAATTACAATAACGACTCGCTTTCACTCGAAGAGATGCCTGTCATTCCTTCAACATCGGAAAACGCTAGATTTGAAAATCGTATAGAAGAAACAGCAGCATTGAAACCAATACAGCCACAACAAAGTGTTAATAATAACAATACACGAGCTACTAGATCTAATGAAATGGTAGCTAGAGATATTACACATACCACAGTAGCAGAGGCTGCTGGAGATAAGCAAGGAGGAGGAAGTGGCGCAGCAGGTGAACAAGCTTCATCGAGTACTACCACTGAGGTGGTGTCAACAGAAAATCATAAACTTATATTAAAACTGCCTAAACCCCCAGCAATGACCACTTTAGAATCTCAACAAAACTTGGCTCTGAAAGAAGATGATTTACGTAAAGTAGAACCATTAAAAATTAATCTACACAATACCAGCAGCCATCATACATCCTGCACTTCTTCGTCATCGTCCTCCTCCCACCATACCCCCAAGATAACAATAAAACCTATAATTAAAGATCCTGCCCCAGATATAATGATATCATCCGAGGAATGTTCGTCATCGGCCGAAGATGATATCGTGTCCAAACTACACAACTCTGAACCGCATGTAGTACCAAAATTAACTATACGATCTAAAAATGAAGAACTTGGCACTACTCATTCAACCATAGTACCAAAATTAACCATTAAAATTAGTGATACCAGCTCAGCAGATGCTTTCCATACACAATCGGCGGCTAATACACCACCCTTACCAAAGTTAACAATTAAAACGGGACAAGATGGTCATACAGAATCTATAATAACAAATATATCACCGGCTTTGTCTACCACTTCTTCGTCATCATCATCGGTGGCCTCTTCGTCATCATCATCATCAGCCTGTTTAACTTCCACAAATTCGATAAAGGATACTTCTTCGGGAAACTCTAATATTGTACCCAAATTAACTATAAAACCTATACAAAAATCGATTGAATCTAAGGAAGATAAGGAGATGGAAAAACATCCCACTATACCAAAATTATGTATTAAAGGTAATATGATTTGTGGTGCAGAATCTTCTTCTTCATCTGCCACAGCATTAGAAGCCGAAGCATCTTCTTCGAAAATCCCGAAACTTACTATAAAAACAGGACAAGAACATGCTGTTATCATAACACAACACAATGATCATTTAAATGCCTCTGGTGGTGCCGGAATACCAAAATTAACCATTAAGACCAAGTCTATAGAAACAAATGATGAATTTATTAGTGCCACTTTAAATGCTAGTGCTGAGGAACCAAGTCCGAATGAAAAAATTCCGAAAATTACTATAAAAACCAATGCAAATGATACTCCTAATATTGTGGCAACAAAACGTAGTAATAAATCTCAAGTGGAAACCTTATCAACAACACTCCTTTCACCTAAACAACAATCTGTGCCTAAGTTAACTATATCTCGACAACAAAATGATATGGTAGTTACCAATAAACTTTCTATACAGTCCGAGGATATGGGTCTCATACCCAAAATGACAATCAAAACACAAAATAATAAAACAGAAACTGTGCCTAAACTTACGATAAAGTCATTAAAAACCAATACAAAACTTCTCTCGACCACCGAAGAAAGTGGTATAAGTGATGATGCGGAAGATGAGGTGGAAGAAAATGTGTTAACTCAACAACAACAAACTAAAACAGTACCCAAATTAACTATTAAAAATTTGGGTTCACCGCAACAAAAATTAAAAGTTGTACAAACTCTTGAAACAGATGCAATAACAAAAACACCACCGACTTCTACTTCCTCTTCCACGGCCGCTGTTTGTCTAACAAATAGTAATTCAGTAGTATCTTCTTGTCCCACTGCTGGTGATATAGATGAATTTGCTGATTTATTAACGGTCGATAATTATGCTGGAGAATCTAGTAATTCTCAAGAATTTTGTGGTTTTAAGGATAATAACACCGAACTCAATAAACAGATTGCCAATAACACACATAGTACTGAAGAAGAAGAAATGAATTCAGACATAAGACGTAATTCCGATGACATGGATATAGATGAAGAATTACAAGCCGCACATGAACCGCAGATATTTCAAAATGTGCAAAACTATAATGCTACACAAATCGAACTGCAACAACAGCAACAGCAAGATATAATTAACTGTAATGCTGCCTTAGCATTACATCCCACAAAAACGGCTCAGATAATTGATACAGTTGACTTGACTTCGTCTCCCTCGAGATCATCTTCACCAGCCCGATTTGATTATAATGATGATAGTAATCCTCCTATAAATCCAGTAACATTGAATAATGTCCATAACATACCCCAAACAAATTTATTATTGGAAAGATTACAGAGGGAAACTACAGTTATACAAAATACTCAACAACTACACAAGCAACAGCAGCAGCTACAATTAGAAAGTAATACTGCAAACATTATACCACCACCGCTACAACCAAAACCTTATGCTATACAAACTTCTCCGGCTTCTTTAAAATATCCCGAATTGGCCGAGCGTTTAATGGCAAATGGTTCAAATCCTACTAGTAAAGTTGCTCTAGCAACTCTATTACCAGAAACATCCCAAGTCAACCAAACTATAGTTCAAGAAAATATTATTGATTCAATAGAAATATTAGATACACCCGAAGGAAGTCCACGTAATTCTCTAGACGAATGTCCGGAAACATTGAAAACTATAAGTGTAATACCACCAACTTTACCCAATGGACTCCATTATCCTAAGGAATCTGAAACAATGGTAAATAATAATAATAGTAATTTCAATCTCAAAAGACGTGCTATAGTAGGTAATTTGTCCGGGCAAACACAAACAACAATGGATAGTAATATGGATATACAATCACCACCCTGCAAACAAAGAAGATTTAACAATGACACCATCTTTAATATTCCGAAGAATGTAACTTCCCAAACATTTGTAAATAGTAATGAAGATTTATTAAAGCAAAAAGTATTAAATAATTCCTCGGAAGATTTAATTAAATCACAAAATACTACAACAGAAATTAAATGCCCAATATCGGCACAGGCTACCAAAACAACCGCCGCCACCGTTACCCTTACACCACACCAGCGGGCACGTAAACAAAAACATGAACATTTAATACCTATAGCCATGGAAGAGGTTAAAATCGCAAATTCCAATGAGAGTTTTGAACGTCAACAAGATTGCAGCAATGAAATAACTAATGAAAATTTGATGGTGGTCGTTAAAAAAAGGGGTAGACCAAAAAAAATAATAAATAATGCAGCAGTGGAAAGATCCTTAACACCAATCCCACCATTAATAACTCCTCGCAACAAAGAAGAAACTCCACAAACGGATGTATCTCCCAAATCTCGAAGAGTACAATTACTACGTAAACGATTGGCCATAGATATGGTAGATGCTGAACAACCTTTAGCCGCATTAGACGAGTTAGGAACTTTTGCTAATGCAGCCGCAGCAACAGAGGCAGCTGAGTTAGCAGCCGAAAAAGAGCAAAAAGAACAAGAAGAATTGGAGCAACAAAGAAAAGAAAGAAGCTTAAGAACTCCTCTAAGAACATCCAGAAGAAGTAATACTCCTTCTTTGATACAAATGGAAAGTAAAATCACAAAACAGAAAGCTCTTACTTCCTCTTTGGCCTTGGAAAATAACAAAAAATCCAATTCATCATCCCTCAAACAATCCAATGTAAATGTTTTAAATCATTTTATGGAATCGAATTCTTCAATATCTTCGGCTTGTTCCAATACCTCATCCACCCTGACCTCAACTATGGCGTCGGCTCCACAGACGCAAACTCATAGTTTAACAATGGCTACACAAATTGATTTGACTATGTCGTCGTCTTCGAGTAATAGTAATGGCAGTACCACGAATACTGTAACCACTGTGGAAGCATCGCAATCTAAGCAAAATATAATGACAGGCGGTGGTAGTAGTAATAATTCGATGTTACCACCCACAACTATATTGTCTTCCGATCCCTTGCCTGATGTTATTTTCAAACCTAATGATTTTTCTTCTATAATTGCTACGCAACAATTGAGGGCACCTCTGATGGGTATGGATCAAAATGAATCACAAGATGAAGAAATGGTAGATGATGTTAGTGGTGCTGATAATTCTGGAGGTAAGTTGATTTTTATCTAGTTAGCTGATAAAAAAACTTGTAATCGACGTTGGTCTGTGAAAAAATCATTCATACCTTTGTCTGAGTGGAAAGAGTCATTTAATGTTAATTTCTGGAATAGATATAGATAGAATCTGAAAAAGGTTTTATTTAAATTAAATTTATTTAAATCAGTGTGTTTTTGTTTACTCTAAATACAGTGACCCTGCATATGCAACTCATACGCATACATTGTATTCTATTATAAACACACTGATTTGGGATGGAGCAACGATTCAGATATCTGGGAAGCAGATTCTTTTAAGATCTGGACTTTTTACGGGATTTATCTTTGTCCAATCTTGTGGCCTTTTTAGAAATTCTGGATAGCTTTAGATCGTGGCTTCGTAACGATGTAAGTGATACTAAAGGATGTCACAATGGCTGGTATGGCCGCTGAGTGGACACGCCTTCTTTCGGATTCCTATTAAACCTACCCTAACATCCACATTTCTTAAATTATACATCGGCCATACGGTCCCGCCTATCCTCTCAACGTCCTCCTTCGGTTGTTCCCATAGCACTTAAATATCCTAAAAGTGATATGAACTACAAATCTTAAATAATTTCACCAACTCTCCATTAGATGGCGGGTAACAACTGTTCTAAGTTTTATCATATCTATCCCTCAATTACAATGTTTCTATACTTAATGTTCTTGATCTTTTACCACCTTTAATAACCCATTTCCAAAGAAAGCAACACATTAATTATTAGGAAGAATTTCCTGAGTGTTCCATCTCCTTAGAAAAAAAATTGTCATTGTATGTCTATCTGTTTTGTTTTCGTACAAAAGAAGGAACCAAAACATTTCTTTGTATCAAGGCCCAGATCAATCACTCTGGTCGCCTGCTGATATATATAACCAAGGTATAGAATCGATACAATCTCTTTTAGTCCCGTTTCACACAGAGCAAATTTTGTCGCGTCGATTCTTGTCAATTCTCTTTTAAAGTTGCCTTTAATTTCGCACAGAGAAACTTTTTTCAGCAACTTTCGTCTTCATTTGGTTTAAAATGAATGAAAAAAAAAATCGAAAAATAAAAAACAAAACGGAGAATGAAAAACAAAAGGTATTGCCGAGAACAAGCAACTCCGAACCCCCACTCTCTCCCACAAACTCAAGAGATGTGTGACGAATGTTGCTCTGTGTGAAACGGGACTTACACAACGTTCTTATCGCACCTTATCTTATCTTACCGCACATACATGTCGGTCAGTGTTAACAAGGAATACAAAGCCCTAAGTTGGCATTTCGAAATTATTGGTTGTGTTAAAGGATGACCATATATAATCGCTTCAATTTTCCTTGCCTGCTTTAAATCGTTACTTTCCATGGCGCTCTCCTACTCAATCTAACCACTCTGGGGTTTTGTAGATTTTATACATTAAATGTAAATAGCTTTTGTAAAATTAAATTAAAAAAGTTAATTTTTATTTTTTGGTGATGCCGGGATTTGAACCCAGGCGGTCAGATTATCCGAAGAGTGCTCTACTCACTAAGATAACGAGATATAGATATATAATACTTGAAAGCTTGCGTTGGTTGCATTAATATGACGGTACAGGCAAAAAGCTTTTTCTACTTAACAAACACAAAATGTCTCTTTTTACTAGAAAAATAATAGTTTTGTATATTAAATTTGCGTGAAAATAAATTGTGATAAGTTTTCACGTGAAATTCATTATCCTCAAAAATTTTATCCATTTTACAACAGAAACGCAATTTTCTGTAAAAGTCTCCAAATTTGTAGGATTTCAAAAGGTTTCATAAAAAATCTCGCGAAATTTCATTTGCAATTTTACACAAGATTTTCGCTTAATCCCGATATTTGTCAAAATCTAGAAATTGGAATGCAGATGTAAACCATAACCGTGGTGAAATCTTTGAAGAGATCAAATGTTGCAACTCAAAAAAGTTTTTCAGTTACATGACGTAGTCAGTAGTGTTTGTTGTCAGTGTATAAGATAAAATCGCAGTGATATCGGTGAATTTAGATTATCGAATAATAACAAATTTTCCGTACTTGACCTTCTAGGATTTATTCTTTGGGATCCTTTTCCATTTATCAAGAATGTTTATTTCTTTTTTTTTAAATCTTCGCCCTTATTCTAGTTGTCGTTATAAATGTCGTCGTCGTTTTCGAGTCAACATCACTTTGCTTCGACGTCGACATCACTTCGACACCAAATTGGTATTCTAAAACAGTGTTGTAACGACGTTGACAGTTTATCGATTTAAACAAAAACACATCTCTAAAAATTGAGTCGGCAGATTTATTTTGTTTATTATTTTTGCCAAAAATGTTTTTTATGTGTACTTTAAATTCTGATACCAGTAATGAAGAAAATAAAGAAAATCTAGTATTGGAAAAAAGACTTCTCCTACAGAAATCCAATATCTTTAATCTGCCGGATAACAAGTGAGTAGCAAAATCAAAGTCTGTTACTTTAAAGAATGTTAATCTTCTAATTTTTTTAAGAGGTTTGAAAGTTACTTTCGGCTGAATAAAACAGCCTTCAAAGATGTGCTGGAAACAATAGCACCTAATTTGAAAACCGGAATCAAGTCCACATTTATCTCCAAAACAATAAAGTTGGCAGCTACATTAAGATTTTTAGCACAGGGGTCGTACCAGCTCAGTGTTGGAAACGACTTTAACTTAGGGTTCAGCTGTTTCTGAAACTGTAGAAGAATTGCCACAGCTTCCTCCAGCGGGCTTAATATAAATTGCTTAAATCTTCCGCCACCTGTAGCATTACACTCGGCTTTGTTGGCTACCATTTTCTTTTTAACTTTAAATTTTAAGTCTCGCCAAACCTATAAATAAATTTTGTTATATTTTTATAATGCACTTTATATGATAAAGCTTTCTTTACCTTCTGCCATCCATCTCACATTATTCTCGGTGGGCCAAGTGCATTTAATAAATTTGATATTTCTTCCCATTTTTTCCGTTTTTTTTTTCAGTCATTACTTTTCCTCAAGTCGTTACTGAAAATTGTGTCGACGAAATCAGAATCGTTTTAAGACAATTTTGGCGTCACATTTTCTTACAGAATACCAAATACTTGTCGACAGTTATCAATTATTTTCAAAAACGACAACGGGAATACCAATTTCTAAAAACAATCCCAAGACAACATTGTCTTGTGTGGATGACGACAACTAGAATAAGGGTGCTTATTCAGTAAAACTCGTCAAATACGAATTCGGATGAGTTAAATCGGTCGAACCCTCAGTTAAAATAAATTTTTTTCAGACATTCCTAGAAAAAGAAGTTGATACAATTTTTCTATTTTTATACGACCTTTACAAAAATTTGGTAATTTTTCTATATTTTGACAAATTTGAATTAAGTAATCTGAATTTTTATCCTTAATTGTATCGCAAGATTTGCACAACCTTTGAATTTTTTAGAAACCTTTAATATTTTCTAGATAATTAAAATTTTGTTAAAACGCTAATAAGAACGAAGTAACTTTTTTGGTCCCTCGTCTTAATAAACTTTTACTATATATGTACATACTAAATGTATATTGACCCCACTCTTATTAAGATTTTAACATTACAAACAAAACATACAACTCGCTACTTTTCACACAAGTCAGACATAAATTATTAACAAGTTGACATATCGCACAAGAGAATGCAATTACATACATGCATACATATTATATATATATATATTTTTTTGATATTTACAGATGACTCAGCTAGTTCTTCTTCAATGTATACCACCCCAGGACGAGGTCGTATTCGGGGTAGAAGTTCACGTGGTGGTCGTGGTCGGGCATCTAAGGCCCATAATATGGCTCGTGGTGCTAGCGTAGTAGCTAAAGCCAATGCCATTGGCAGACCCCGTGCTGTGGGTGCTCTTAAGCATCCAGATAAACTGAAAGGATTATATAGTCCGGTAAGTTTTAAGCTAAACACACAGTATAAATAAATAAAATTATCAAATCAAGTCAACACTACTACTTTGAAGAAATTAATAAAATTTCATCAATATGGTTTTCTCTTTTAATTTTTCCATACTTCCATCTCAATTTTTTATATTTCTCTTGTCCACACAAAGTTAATATGTACCTGAATTGCATTGCTTATAAATTGATTACATAAATTTAACATTAACTACAACACCAACAAATAGTAACAATAACATTTAACAAATACACAAAAGAAATAAAAAAAACTGCATAAAAAT
This sequence comes from Eustalomyia histrio, assembly GCA_949748255.1. Taxonomy (NCBI): domain Eukaryota; kingdom Metazoa; phylum Arthropoda; class Insecta; order Diptera; family Anthomyiidae; genus Eustalomyia; species Eustalomyia histrio. The sequence continues at coordinate 155,572,583 of OX456525.1, forward strand.
GGAGAAAATGCAACATACAATAATATTAACCCACAACACACAATGAAAGAAGAAAGTGTTGTTTAAATGTATGTCACACTTCGAAAAATAATGGGAATGTATAAAAATATATTTTGAGTTCCCTTTTGCAAAGAGAGTATAGTTTTTTTTAATATTCTCCAACAGTGATGGATTATGTGGTACCATTGTAGCTGGGTTTGACACTTTTTGGGTATTTTTGTCGGAATATTACACAAGTGAACATACATCAGAGCTTTGAAGCCTGAATTCTATTTTGAATAAATTACCTAAAAACCGAATTCCATTTACATTTTATTGTAATCGAATAAATTTCTTTTAAACATACATTTTGGGAATTCAATCCATCTTTAGTTGGGAATTCAGTAGATTTTTAAATTTTTAATTTATTATCCATTCGATATTTATTTATTATTAAAAATTGGAAAAAAAACAATTATGTTGTTTTATTACAGTAAATTTAACGATTTCTAACAAATACAAGAAGAACAAAATTTACAGTTAAAAATCATTAATTTTTAAAAATAAATCGCATAAAAAAATTGAATATCGCCCTCTATTTCCCTTCAATAAAGGGTTTTCGAAATAAGCGCGATCAAAAATGTTTCGAGGTAATTCAGGAATTAAATCTATTCATAATAAAAGTTACCCTTTACCACCTTATTATTGTTGGTACCAAATACTATGTCAAATCTCATCACTGATTATTCATCTCTTTTTTTTATGTCATATGAATACAAGTTTTTCTTGTTTTTTTTTATTGTAAATAGATACTCAGGTGTTGTTTTAAATTTTTTTTTGCAAATATTTTTTGTTATACATTTTAGTAGAGTGTTAACAAGCCATTTAACACATTGTTGTTTTGTATATTTAGTCTTATTAATATACTCTCTTTTAATTTGTTAGCTCTAATAGAGTTATTTATTTTTCTATTGAGTGCATACGGGGGTTAATTTTTTCATAGCAGAAATTTTGTGCCCATATGTATGCATTTATTTTCTTTTTCTCCTGCTCTTTTTTGTTTAAACTTGTTTGAGGTTTTTAAACTTTTAGTTCATCTCTTTTTTTGTACAAACAAAAAAAGCATACATATGTGTATTCTTCTCATAAGGAGAATTCAATAACAATAAAAATATGAATTTATTGTATTGTATTTGCCGTATCTTTATGGTTTGCCTACATTTTTTGCAGTAATTATCTTTTATTAATAACTAGTGGGCAAATCACACTACGTTGTTATTGTAGAAAAATGTAGCACATTCTAAAGCCCGGGATTGTTTGGACTAAGGCCTGAAGTTACCCGGAATCCCCAGGTGAAATGTTTCATAGATATGGTCAGAATAAAAGTCCCTTTAGATGCTAACGTTTATTAAAACCATCAAGAGGAAAATTTCCCCTTTCGCCCCCTCCCGTAGAATTTTTATAAATCTGGCCATACTAAATTTCAACTTCCCAGCTCCAGCGGTTTTGATAGACTATCATGGGGAAAATTCCCCTCTGTCCCTCCACCTAGGCTGCGCATAAGAGGTTAGGTTGCATTTTTTTAAATACAAATGCTGTGCTTATGCGGGATGCTATTGGCGTTGGCTTCTGTCAATCCCATACATGGCATAAGTAACGTTAAAGCCCGTATCACACTACATTTTCGAGTATTTTGTATTGGATTCATATTTTGACAGCAATGTAAATGAAATGGGTGCGGTGCGTTACCGACATCCATTTGACAAATACCTTAAAATCCCAAAAGAAAATTCATTAATTTTTCGTTAATGCAAAATCAATACGAAATCTAGCAAGTGTCATATGGGCTTAAGCGTTAATACTAAACTAAACTTATAATGACAACTTTGCACATTACACATTACTACAACCGGAAAAAAATTTGTTTTTAAGCTATTTGTTCAAAATGGGCGGGATAATCTTAATGGCGTTGCATATTCCGTAAAAAAAAAACTATTTTTTCAAAAACTTTATTAAATACGTACGGGATACTATCATTGGTTTTACGTATTCAAACAAAGTTTGCCAGTGGATTTAAGAACAACTAATATTCTTTAGATTGATAAAAAGTTGGCATCACTCATGAGAGAGTAAACCATTTTTTTTGTGCTGTCGGCTAAATTTTCTTATTGGAATTAATTAAACAAGATAAAAAAAAAAAAAAAAAAAAATCATCTGATAATTTGCAATATATCAATATTAATCCAGAAAAATAAAGATTGGCTTTTCGTGATTTTCGTGCATTTTCATAAATTTTTGTGTATAAATACTTACAACTTGCTGTAACACAACAACTACTTGCTGTCTACCATCTTTTTAATTTATGCAAATGGCGCCTAAATGTGGTATATGTAAAAAAATTGTTCGGGATAATGACTCTGGTGTTGAATGCGGTACATGTAAATGCTGGTTTCATGCTGTATGTGCTAATATAAATGATGAACTTTATGCCTTAATGGGCAAAAGTGATAATATTTCCTTCAATTGCAATGGTTGCCTTGCAAATAGCACACCTCAAGCTTTCAGTTCTTTAGTGCGCACTTGTGTCGAAGAAGTTAATAAAAACTTTATGAATTACTTCACTTCATTTGCGGCCGAAATGCGAACTGACAAAAAGGAGTTGGAAAATCTTATTGAAACGTCTATTTCCAATGTTCGTATGGATTTATCCACATCTATGAAAGAATTTAAGGACTCTCTTGATCTTTGTGATGGTAAAATTAACTCGGTTGAAACCAATATGTCTGCTAAAATCACACGCCTCGAGGTTGCTGAAAATGTGTTACATAGACAACTTAATCGTGGCGATTTTATTATCTCTGGCTTACCATCTGGTTTACCGAACCTGTTAAATCCTGTCTTAGCTATTTTCTCCTTTTATAACATGCAAATTGATTTTAAAGATATAAACCACTGTATCTATGTTCATAGTGGAAAATCCGTTTTAGTGAAGCTTAACAATGTCCATACGAGAGATGAGCTAATGAATGCATATTTTAAGAAACCGACTATTCAACTAAAAGATGTTATGGCTGTTGATGTTGAATCCAGAGTGTATCTGAACGACAATCTAACACCTGCCTGTGGCAAATTGCAGAACTTATGCAGATTGCTGCGCAAAGAGAAAAGAATTATCTGGTTCCGTATTTTGAATTTTGATGTCCCTAAGGCTAAAGTAAAACTACCTGATGGCACCACCAAAACTTATGATGTTAATCAATGTCTTGGATTGCGTTCAGCTTGATGTTCCACTTCATGGTATTCATTCTATACATAATCACATATATTCAATTTTTGTTTCTTCCTTTCTACACTAAAATGCTATACATTCCTTACATTTTTTAAAAAACAATATGCTTTTTATGCATAATAATTTTTATATTATTGTGATTTTGTGTAGAAATGAATACAACATAAATAAGTTTTTTTTTTCTATTTTTGTTTTCATTAACTTCTATTTTATTTTGTTTAATTAATTTCATTATTACATGGTATGTTCTGATAATTACTCTGTGATTTTTATTACTTTGCATAGCTTTAATGCTTTTTCTTTTTTTCTCTTTAAACCTTTTCAGTAATTTTCTGATTTATCCATTTGTTTCTGAAATAGAGTTATCTTTTGAACATGCCCATTTTCAATAATCTGTGTTTGTATATAGATTTAGTCGATGGTCGTGCATATATTGTACTTTTATTGCACTTTTCTTTTGAATTATGTTTTGTTCAAGAATTATTCCGTATTGCCTATTGTTAAAACTACTTATGGATTATTTTTCTTACTTTACTTTTAGGTTCCCCACCCAACTAAAAAAACTCTTTGGTTTTGATGTTTTTTAATCAATATCTTGGTTCTTCTTTCAGTGGTAATGTTTCTTCTGATTATATTTCGAACTGTTCATCTGTTCATTTAAAAGCTGGACATCTAAATTGCCAGAGTTTAAGGCCGTCAAGTAATAACTCCAAAATTGATGAATTGAGACTAATTGTTAATAATAACAAGTTTGATGTTTTTGCTGTCTGTGAGACTTGGCTCAAACCTTATATTTCTAATCGAGCTATTTCCATTCCTGGTTATAATATTTTTCGTAATGATCGCAATGGCGCTAGAGGTGGTGGCGTTTGTATATATGTTTCGTCTAAGCTTAAATGTAAAAAAGTTTTTGTTATTTCTGATCATCATGCTTGCGAATCAATTTTTATCGAATTTTCTTTTAATGACACTCGGACACTATTTGGTGTGGTATATTTACCTCATGGAGACTTAGTTTCGTTTGAGGATTATCATCATGAGCTTTTTCTGAGATATTCTAAATTAATTATTGTCGGAGATTTCAATTGCAACATGTTTGATAATGATAAATCCTACAGAATAAGGTCAATGTGTTTAAGAAACAATTTATTCGTTTCTCACAATTCGATACCTACCCATTATGATGTTGCTCATGGGTCTTCTTCCCTTATTGATTTTTGGTTGGTAAGTGATCTTTCGTTATTACGAGACCCATATCAGTTCAGTTGTCCCTCTCTATCCCATCACACACTCATTTATGCATCTTTTTCCATTCGAGTAGAGCGATCTGACGAATTTATTGAATTTCGAGACTTTAATTCCACAGACTGGGATGGGTTACTATTATTTTTGGCTAACTTTAACTTAAATTCGTTTTTTAATGGTGATGTTAATACTCAGTGCACTGAACTTTCTTCTCTGCTTGAGTCTTTATTTACATTTGTACCTATAGTCAGGAAAAAAGTGAAATATACAGCTGATGATTGGATGTACAGCAAGCAAGTCATATATGCTAGATCTATTAGAGATATTTCTTATAAATTTTATAAATCAAATCGTTCACTTGAAAATTGGAAGATATTTTGTAAGTTTCGGAATAAGGCTAGAAAAGTAACCCGTGAAGCGAAAAAAATGCATTTTAGCAAAGCTTTTTCTGGATTAAGCACAGCTGGCATCTGGAAAATTTTGAGAGGTGCCGGTTGTTTTGATGATGACTCACCCATTGAAAATTTAGATGTAAATTATTTAAATGACTTTTTTGTAAGTGGTAACAATATTGCATATCAAAACAGTCTTGACTTTGAAGCTCTAACGGACGGTGTTAACTACTTTTCTTTTCATTGTGTTTCTGACTTTGAAGTGAGAAATGCCTTGTATAAAATAAAATCCGCTTCTGTTGGTGTTGATAATATTTCGTTACGCTTTATCAAACTAGTGTATCCTTATGTCTCGAGTTACATTCTTGCTTTGTTCAACAAAATATTAACTACATCTACTTTCCCTACACTGTGGAAGTGTGCACGTGTTGTACCAATCCCTAAGACCAAGTTTGTATGCGAAATTGAAGATGTTAGACCAATTTCTATCCTTCCTGTTTTGTCGAAGGTGTTCGAACACATCGTTAAGGACCAAATTATGTCCAAGGTCTCAAATAAAATATATAATAGACAATATGCCTACAGGAGAGGACACAACACTACGTCTATGATGCTCGACATCACAGATCTAATAAGAAATAACATTAACAATAACAATTTATCAGTTCTTATATCTTTGGATCTGTCTAAAGCTTTTAATTCATTATCTTTTTCCACTATGATCAGTAAACTCAATAACGAATTTAACTTTTCAATAAGTGCATGTCGTCTCATATACTCATACCTCACAAATAGAACTCAGTTTGTTACTTTAAATGGTTTATGCTCAAGTTCTCGTTTACTTCTTTCAGGGGTTCCACAAGGATCGGTCCTTGGACCAATTTTGTTCATACTTTACATAAATAGTCTTCCTGATCTAATTAATAATGCCGTGTGCCAATCTTTCTTCTTCGCTGATGATATCTTCTTACTTTTTAGTAGTAGTTTAGATTTTGTTGATGTTTTGGAGTGCAACATTCAATATTGTCTTGATGGTGTTGCTGATTGGACGGTTTTAAACTCCCTTAATCTTAATCATTCTAAAACTAATGCCATTATGTTTGGTAAAACAAACCGCTTTTTTCCTGCTTTAAATATAACATTTGGAAACGTTCGGTTACGATTTGTTAATCATTTGAGATGCTTAGGTATTATACTTGATTCAGGGCTATCCTTTGATATGCACATAAATGTTCTTAGTTCAAAAATTTTTTATATTTTACGTAAAATATACTCTCTGAATTTGTATATTCCTCCTCATATCAAATGTAGACTAGCTCAATCTTTACTTTTGTCTTTGATTCTCTACGGGTTTGAAGTATACTCTGGGACAACTACTAGCTTTTTGGAAAGAGTAAAGCGTTTAATTAACGCAATTGTTCGATTTGTATTTAATATCAGGCGCAGGGAGCACATATCGCAATTTGTTGGTAATTTTCTCGGTTGCTCTTTTTACAACTTTTTAAAATTTCGCTGCCTATTTCTTTTTTATAAAATGGTTAAAAACAACGTACCGCAGCCTTTGCTAAGCTTGTTCACATACACAAGATCTACCAGAAACCCTAAAATTATTATTCCCAAAATTGCAACGTCTTCTTTTGAGAGATCTTTTACTATAAGAATTGCTCGATGGTGGAATTCTCTTCCACTGGAATTACGTCTTTTCTCACACTCTAATAATGTGTTTCGACTAAAACTGTTTCGATATTTTTCAGATCAATTAACGTCATAAAAATTAACTTAACTTCAATAAACCCTTTTGCCACTGTCTGGGACCATTCTTTTATTTAACTCTTGTTTTTTTTTCTATCGTCTGGCTGGGGAGCCTGTTAGCAAACCTATAAAGTAAATCTGTAAGCAAGTTTTTTACATTTTATTTATTTTTTTTACTTATGTACGATTGCACATCATACAAATACAGTGTTTATTATATTAGTAGATATATTATATAATTTTAGTTTAATTTTAATCTCATGTTAATAACTATGTAATATTATTAAATGGGCCATGAAGGCCTTATATTACAAATGAAGCAAATAAATAAATAAATAAATTTAAATAAGGCTGACACACAAATTTAACCGAAATCGGAAATGGAACGTAGAGATTATAAAAAAGAAATTTGTTTCAGATTTTACTGCGGGTACAAACAGCTAGAATTTTTATGTTAACAAAATTATTTTATATATATATATTTGTTTACAGTCACCATCAGTATTTGAAGAAGATACCCGAATGAGTGCTGATTTGAGTCAAAACAGTATACAACTAGAACCACCACAAACTCCAATAAGGTAAACATTAAAAAAATATAAATGAAATAATAACAAATGAATTTAACAATAATTTCATTTTACAGGCACCCCGATTTCTTAAACAACGAAGAATCGCAATCGTCTGTAATAAGCAATACCAGTATATTAGATCCCAATACGGTACCTGCAGTACAAAATGGTTCTGCATCTGCTGTTAAAAAGCCCATTAAGAGGAAGAAAATGGAAGTTTGTGTAGCCGAAGAGTATGTTTTTATTTTTTGTTTTAATTTATTGTATTTTTTGTATTAATTATAATTATCTATTATTATTATTATTAGTGCCGATATAACAGTATCATGTATTGCTGAATATGATTGGCCACCAGCAAAAAGTTGTTCTCCTGCCAAAAGTCGCGATACTTTTATGATACAAGAACAAGTTGCCCTGTATTTAGGTATTAAAAGTTTCAAACGTAAATATCCAGATCTGCCCAGACGTCAAATTGATATGGAAGAACGTAATTATTTACAAGAAAATTCATTGGTCTCTGAGAAAATGTGTGACTTGGGTATAACAGCTGTATGGGCATCAGATGTATTAGATATTATGTATACCGATTTCTATGATAAATACGAAGAATACAAAGATTTTGTAAGGCAAAAACATTTGCGTGAAATAGAGGCTAAACAAAAGTCATTGGGCTTGAATGTGACTGGTCGTGGTCTGCAGGCTAGAGAAAGGGCCATGTTATCGGCAAGTAAATGGAATACCTATTTTAATAGAACGTAAGTAGAAAAGCTTGCTTTAATATAATTACATATGTATTTATATATGCATGCAAATATTTCTGAATTTATTTAGGCGCAAAAATGAAAGATTGTCTTGCTTGGATTTACAAACGTTGACGGTGAACAAGCCATGTCCAGCTTCAGCCCCCATTGCTGCTATACCATACCGTCCCATAGCTGATGCTGTACTTTTAGCTGCCAAAGCGGAAAAAATACCACAGCCACCTACGTTATTGAAACCACGCGATTGGGAACCTCTGAGACCAAGAGATGTTTATTATCCTTTGTCTTTAGTACCAGGACAATTTTGTCAGAAATATAATGATTATACAGCAAATGAATTACGGTAAGTTTTTAAATTAAAGTCAGACTACACGGAAGTAGTAAGATTGAAGGATCTTAAAATAGATTTTAAAGAATGTTATAACCACGTACGATAAGTGTTTTAAAAAGGTTATTCTTATAAATAAAATATATAATTGGACTTTGTTTAAGGCAAAATCTGGAATTTGAAGCCAATTGCTAAACCACAAATAGTCTTTTTAAAGACTTATAACAGGATTTGGAATAAGTCTTTCTGTTAATTTTCTAAAATATCTGTTATCCGTGCTTAAGCTATATTTTATTTTTATTCTTTACAGACAATTCCCTCTTAATACCGTACTGGATCATCCAGAACATTTATGCCCGCCAAAGCATGTAAGCACTGATACAGATTCAGCAGCTGAAACTTTTGAAATAGGAGAAAATGATAAAACTTTAAAACCTTGCGCGGCAGAACGTCTCAGCCAACAAAGACGTGTCCGACGAACACGTGCAAAACATGTGCGCAAACTTAATAATGATGAATTTAAAGTACCTCCAATACCAGGAGCAGTATCAACAAGTTCTACAGATACATGTTCATCATCGGACGGTTTTTCATCTGAATCGGTAAGATATTTTAATGTAAATCATGCACAAATTTTAATTTAAATTAAAATTTCGATTTTTGTTTTTGGTTTTTAAGGATTCTGATTCATCAAGTTCTTCATCATCGTCGAATGATTCAAGCGAAGATGAAAATTCACCTGCCACCTGTGGTGTTTGCCAACATCCACAAAATCGTAATCTCAAAGATATACCCGAATTATTTATACAATGTTATACCTGCCGACGTAAAGGTTAGTAAATAAGAAATTTTCTTTTTATACACATGCACTTTATCATAAAATTAATTATTATTATTATTGTTTTTAGTACATCCCAGTTGCGTTGAAATGCCCCACCGTATGGCTACAAGAGTTCGCAATTATAATTGGCAGTGTGCCGGTTGCAAATGTTGCATTAAATGCAAACGAAAACAAGATCAAAATAAAATGCTATTCTGTGAACAGTGTGATCGGGGTTATCATATTTATTGTCTTGGCATTAAGGCTGTGCCTGATGGTAAGTACACAATCTTGAAGAAGTTTAATTATATGGTGGATTTAATCTATAAAATAACTACAATAGAGTTGCCAGAAAGACCTAAATTTTCCTGTGTCCAGAGTGACTGCCTTTAAAAAAATAGTAGTATTAACAAGAAGTAGATTTTAATTCCCAAACTACAACGTTAGAAAATATAAAATTTTTTCAAAAACTCCCAATATTGTTTGTAGCCGAACTGAATGAATTCTGAATGATTTTTTCATTTGAACTATCGAATAAGAATACTTTTAAAGAAAATCATGACCTTCAAGTTGTCAAGTAAAAAAAACGGGTTTCAAATACCTCCAAAAACTACAATTAAAAAAAACCTGGTTTTTTTTAAACCGGTATGAACAACTGGATTTTTTTAATAATAAACCTGCAAACAAAAAAAAACATTTTTTTTAATATTTTCATCCTTAGAAATATTGGAAAATATATTGTTACGCTTTTTAATTAACCGGAAAAAATAAAAAAAAAAAAGGTTTATCGAATAACTCGGAAACCTGTTTTTGCAACTCTACACAAAATGTTTTTTTTTTTTCGTTGATCTAAAGATCATTCTTGTTCGGTATTGTCACAAATTCCAAATAGAATTTAAAATTAATTTTCACAAGAGATAGAGAAAAACTTTAAAAGAAAAAAAAAATTATGCTCGGACCAATGGTTGACAATTAATGTATTTTCAAGTACATACTATCATCAGATTGTCTTTGTGGGTTTCTTTCTAGGCCTCACTGTAGATTTTAGTTTTTGTATTTAAACAACCTTATAACTACGTTTACATTACACTCGAAATCCAATTTAAACTAGATTCCAAACCTAGTTCATGCATAATAGTATGTAGTTTCATATAATCACAATCCTCTTTAAACTTTAAAGAGTTAAGATTTAAAGAAACATCGCAAACATTTAACAAAACTATTACTTTTCTATGTGTAACTTTTGTTTGCTTAAACTAAAGTTAATTTAGTGGTAAAGCAAATACTTTTATTGTATTCAACATTTTTATAATAATAATTTACTTGTTATTTTTTCTAAATTACCTTAACCCTTCATGTCACGTTATTGACTAACATCTTTTATTTTATATAATTAATTTCATTTTTTCTTAGGCCGTTGGAGTTGTGAACGTTGTAGCGTTTGTATGCGATGTGGTGCCACTAAACCAGTAGGTTTACCTCAAATTTCTGCAGCTGGCGAAAAAATCAAACAAAAACATCGGAAATTAAAATGGATTAATGAATATCGCATTGATCATGTAACAAAACTAAGAGAACATTGTTCCATGTTATGTGTGCCCTGTGGGCGTACAAAAACACCAAAACGTGTACAAATAAATACGCATAATAATACATATAATCTAACTTCGCCGGGTTCCAGCAGGGCATTGAGTCCTTGTACTAACAATATTAGTAGTAGTAGTAGTAGTGGTAGTCAACAACAAAATGTAACTAACACCACTACTACGACTACAATTTCCACTACCACAACAGCACCAACAACAACACTACCACAACTTTCACCTTCCTTGAATGGTACGGCAACTGCAGCTGCAACACAATTTTCGAATAATTCAAAGCTAGCTATTAATAGAAATACATTAACAACAACATCATCATTTACAACTCCAGTATCCACAGTAACAACTGCTATATCGCTAGAAAATGACGATTTTATAAGTATATCTAATAATAATCCATCGATAGTGACAACATCACAAGTCACCATCCCTAATGCCACAGCAACTAGCACATTTTTGTCGTCTACTTTAACATCGGCCTCCTCCCCATCATTAGCAGCTACTACAGCTACTACAAATTCTTCATCAACGACAGCAACTACAACAGTTGGTGGCCCACCACCAGTGGTTGCCTGAGTAGGGGTTATACGTTATTGTCCTAAGCAACAACAACAGCAACCGCCTACTTCTGCTTCTTCAGATCTAACGAATTTATAGCAGTTGTAAAATTACAAAATTCCTTGTTCACCATAATCCAAAAATAAAAAGAAGAGCATAAACTTGAATAATGAAAGGTAAGAACATAAGATTGTTTCTATTAGTTTTAATTTCTTCTAAAAAAAAAACAAACAAAATTATATTTTTTTTTATCATTTGTCCCTTTTAACTAATTTTTAAGAACATTTTTTTGCATTTATAATTTATATAAAAAAAATATAACAATAAAAGTTATAAGCAGCTGTAGACAAAAAAGTATATCGAGCTGTGGGAAAAAAGGAGTTTTTTTTTTTTTAGAAATACTTTTTCACCTTATTATTGTAATAAATGTACATACGTATTTTTCTCAGATCAGCCAGATGTAAACGTATCTCTGTATATCAAATTGTAGTTAAAGGCTTCATTACTTGAGCGTAAACGCAAACGTATCTCTGTATAGCAAATTCAATGAGTTAAATAAGAATAGAAGATGTTGTGTTGTATATATTTGTGTCATTTTTGTACATTGAAGATATACAATACATACACAAAACGTAAATACACAACGAAAGTCTGTTTTAATTGGTGCCGTTTCACACAGAGCAACTTTTGTCGCGGCGATTCTTGTCAATTCTCTTTTAAAGTTGCCTTTAATTTCACACAAAGAAACTTTTTTCAGCAACTTCTGTCTACATTTGGTTTAATGAATTAAAAAAACGAAGAATTAAAAAATAAAACGAAGAATGAAAAAACAATATAACAATACATAAATAATTGGCCATGAAGGCTTTCTTTGTATTGATGTTAATAAATAAATAAATAAAAAAATAAAAACAAAACGTATTGCCGAGAACAAGCAACTCCGTATTAACCCCCATTCTTCTTTCCCCTCTCTCCAACAAACTCAAGAGTTGTGCGACAAATGTTGCTCTGTGTGAAACGGGTATAAGATTGAATGAATTACGCTCAAGTAATTTGAGCTTAAGTATAGAGGAAAAATAAGTATAGAGATTGCAACGCTGGCAGCGGCCAAACAAAATTTTATACAGAATACAAAGCTTCGGAAACTTAGGGAAAATGTGGAAAATTGAGCAAATTTCCCTGTTTTTTAAACCTTTTTTCAAATCTAATTGAAAAATCTGCTCAAAACTAATTAGATTTGCAAAGAAAATCAATTGGAAAAAACCATTTGAAAAGATGCCGAACCTTTGCAATTTGCCCATATAAAACCAAGAGAAAGTTTTTTACTACGTGAGCGAGATCGACATGGTGTGGCTTAAGTAAAAATAGAGAATGTTGTGTTGTGTTGTTTTTTTTTTTTTTTTGTTTCATTCTTATGCATTATACAAAACAGATTTTCAATTATGTACTATATATCTTTAGTGCATAAGAATGAAACAAAAAATGCAACACAACATCCTCTATTTAGTTCATAAAATGTGTAATACAGATATATGTTTACGTCTGGCTGTTGTATTAGGCTTAAAGCTAGAATTAGCCATACGTAACCCGACGTATATCTTGTCTCGTTTTAACTCATGCATTTAGATTGAATCAGTTACGTATGGCTAATTCTAGCTTTACATTTAAATAAATAATTAGTTCAAAATAACAATTTGTTTTTAATAAATGATCAGTGGTTGAAAAAAAAAAACATCTGTTTAAACGAAATTAGTTTTGTGATATTGATTATCAATCGTTTGTCAATTTCAAAGAGGCTTAAAACGAATAACGGTATTAAAAAGCTATCGTCTGTCAACCCTGTTTTTATATAAAATCTCTTAAAACTATAAATTTTCATAAAAATATTTCGTGAGAGAAGTATTACGTGAGTGAAACTACTAAAATTACTCACGTGAGGGTAAGTAGAGCGTGGTTATACATTTTAGTTTGTGAGCGAGTGTCAAAATTCACTCTCCCATCTCCAGTTATAACCGAAATTGACAGAAAAAATAATAAGTATGTTCGTGTACAAATTTGTACAAATTTTTACTGGATGTCGTTCGTTTACACAATTACTCAGTAAAAATAAAGAAAAAAGAGAGAATAAAGTGACAGTTTGATGTTGAGAGTTCTTCTTCTTTCTGCAAATTTTTACTGGACAAATTATTGCCAGCAAGAATTTACAAGCAGAAAAAACATATGATTTTTGTAAATACAAAAAAAAATTTTTACAACTACGTTGTTTTATGCAAATGCAAAGTAACAAATATTGTTAAATGAATAATAGAAAAGATAAGAAAACCTTCTAAAAAGTTTCCGCTTAAAATTTTACAATAATAATACTTTTTTTTTTTCATAATGACCAGTTATATTTATTTTTGCATTTGGTTTTACAATCAGCTGTTTAACAATTTTCTGTTCGCGTACTTTTTTAGAAAATTTTTATTTTGATAGTAAATTTGTCTTACTCTCTGTAAATTTGTTACTGAGTAATTCTTACTGAACTTGACTGAGAAAGTTAAACCTAATATATGGCATACAGAAAAAATTTATTTAAAAAATATGTCAAAACTGCTCATAAATCCATCTTTCGTAGAAAATCTACAAATTACAAAAAGTGCAGCACAAACTATTGACTCCGGACTCTACATAAAATTGAATAAAAATGATAAACTTTCTTTAGCCTGCGCTGCAATTTAATAGGTAGATTGATCAAAAACTGTAAATATTACAAAATTTGGTTAAGTATTTAAGGAGTTCATAGGATAAACTGTGAAGGTGAATTTTAACAACTCTATTTTCAATAGTACCCCTTGTGAACAACCTAATTTATCTGAAAATTTTTTTATTTAAATGACATGTTGCTGAATTTAAAATTTTCATTATTTTACCGAAATTTATAAATTTCAATTACAATTGAATTTTCAGTTTTTTACAAAAAACCGGAAAATTGTTTATAAAGCTATGAGTAAGATTCAGTACTATGAAAAGTCTCAAATATTTCAACCTTAACGAGACATTTGTTATATACATTTTCCAGTCATTGATTTTCCAATCATTGTTCGTATATCGAAAGTTGTCTTCTAATAAAAAAATATATAAATTTATCATGTTTATTTTCCATTATTTAGAACAATTTTAAATTATTCAGTTCAATTTCTTCGACCTTTTTAATATAAATTCCAGGTAATAAGTATTCAAGCTTAAGGTCTTTTTTTACAAAATTATTTATTTTTTATTTATTTTTTTTTATCCAATATTTCGCTATCTCAATGGATAACTTCTTCAGGGATATTTTGTTTTTTAATTTTAAACAAATTTTTGACAAATCAAAATTAATGAAACAACAAAATTGTCAATTTTAAAAAATATTAAAAATTAAACACAGGAAACAAAAATTATTCTATTACATTTTTTATGAACCTATTTAATTTCCTATTTTATTCTTATAAATTAAATGTCTGTAATTCTGAGCTACATTGTCTGTATCTGTTTTAAAATATTGGATAAAAAAAAATAAAAAAATAAATAATTTTGTAAAAAAAGACCTTAAGAACAATTTTATTTTTTTAGAAACTTTTTATAGTTCTTAACCTTTTTAAAGTCAATTTTGTTGTTATTCAGCTATATAATTTGTATTGATGAAAAAACAAAAATAATAATAATAAAAATTAAACACCAAAAGTGAACTCCTTTCATAATAATTATTATATAATAACTCTTGTTTATATTTTTACTTATTTTATTTTAATTTTAATAATTTAACAAAATTAAGAACAAATACAATTAATATATAGGCAATGTAAAAACTCCCACAAATTAAAATCAGAAGAAAAAATACAAATATATATTTTCCTGTGCTTTTGAAGAATAAAAGAAGAAACAAAAATATTTATATAAAATAAAATTAAAAAAAAATTATAAAAATGCTGGTATAACTTTAGTATATTGTTAAAGATACTTTTAAAATAAAGAAATTGAAAATTTGTAATTTATGTGGCTAATACTGAATACGAACTCTTGGATTTTGATTAAAGTTGGATTTTGATTTAAGTTTAAAAAAAAGGGGTTTAAAATGGTCCCATAAAATGTGAAAAAATGTAGTATAATAAATTTATTAAAATTTTTGAAAGCTGTAAAAAATATTTAAAAAAATACAAAAAATGTTTAAAATTTGTTTAAAGTTTTAGTAAAATTTCCCTTTGCCATGTTTAAGATTGATTATAAAATTTTGATTTTAAAATTCTTTTTGCATTAAATAAATTGAAGCTGCTAGATTCATAACTGTAATTTTTTGAGAAATATACGATGGAATTTTAAAAACGCAATGTTTTAATAAAAAAAATTTCCATTTTGAGATAATTTGT
Organism: Eustalomyia histrio; assembly: GCA_949748255.1. Taxonomy (NCBI): domain Eukaryota; kingdom Metazoa; phylum Arthropoda; class Insecta; order Diptera; family Anthomyiidae; genus Eustalomyia; species Eustalomyia histrio. The sequence goes on from OX456525.1 coordinate 155,588,268, forward strand.
ATTATTAATAAAAAAATCCGTAGATTTTTCTGTTTCATTAGGTTTTGTAAAACTGCGAAAGTGTTAAATTTTCCTCAAACAAAACAACAATCACATGGCAAGCCCTCAATCTCTCATCACTTTTCATATCTTCTCTATCCCCTTTTCAAAAAAAGCAACTGATTAATTAGTAGGAAGAATTTCCCGAATGTTGTTTCTCTTAAAAAAAACATTTAAAATGCATAAAAAATGTACTGGAAATTATGAAAAAAAGTACTAAAATTGGCAACACCTCATGAATATTAAATTTAGCCCCTGATTCAGAAAGATTGGCGAAAAGTAGAATTTCGGTCTTTCACATACATATATTTTGTTTTTGTACAAGACTGGAATTCAACTTTGTGCCGGGAGTTGGTCTAGAAAATATCTGAAAACTTTCTAAATAGTTTCAAATAAATTGCAATCTTGATATTTTACAATGTTAATAAAAGTTTTAATAAGTACATAGTACTTTAGTGTATTACCAGCAACAATAAAATATATTTTGTATTATAATCCATAAAAACAAAAAAAAAAATAAAAAATAAACTAAACTAAATAATATATAATTTTTTTATTTTAAAAATAAAATAATTTTTAGTTTTAACCTAAAACCTTAAATACACAACAATTAAGTAATTTTTTTTTCAACAAAAAATTATATAAAAAAATTATTTATTTTTTTAAGCTGTAATTTGCTTTTTTATAAAAATATACAAAATAAATAAAAGGATATAAATGTTAATGCATTATTATTAATTTCTTAAAATTTAAGGCTTCAACTAAAAAAAAAACAAAAATTAAATTAAATTATACATAATTTAAAAAAAAAATAATCATGCATACAACATATACCATATATAAATACATAAAAATATGCATTAATATTTAATATACAAAATATATATTGAAAGTAGTAATTAAAAAATAAAACTTTTCTCTACCCCCATTAATTTTAAAACAAATTATATAAAATATAAATTAATTAATAAAGAAAACATAAAAAATAAAATTTATAAATTGTAAAATTAACAATTTATTAATAATTTACTAATAATATCTATTTTTATATAGTTTATATTTTTTTAATAAGTTTTTCTTTATGTCTAGATTCAGATCCTCTATTTAAATATAAAAAATGCAAGGAATTGTTTCTATTTGAACTCCATTGAATTTCCAATAAAATCAATTTTTTTTTTGGAATTTGTGAAAAAGTTTTTATACTGCAATTCCTTGTTAATTCCCTTTTTGATTTTATTTTTTATCTATTTAATTTTCATATAAGTCTTAATTGTATTTAATTTTAAATATAAAAACTAAATTAAAATCAAATAAGGGTTTCTAAACCATTTTTTTAGATTTTAGTTTATATATAAATTTTTTGCTTTAATTATATTTTCTATAGTCTTTAGTGTTTAAATTTTATTATTTTTTAAACTAATTTCTAGTTTTTTTTTTTTATTATTTTATATTGTAAAATTATGTTTTCTTGTTTTAATTTTTAATATTTAATTAATAGATTTATTTTCTATATATGTATGTTTTTATATTAATTTCCCCTCACACCACATCCCAACCAAACCCCCTCTTAAACACGTCTTAAAAGCAAACAAACAAAAAATACTAAAATGCAAAAATTTCTTTTATTTTTTGTAATTCCTCTCTTATTATTGTCTTATTGGAATATTAAAATGCAAATAAATAAAGAAAAAAATAATATTGATAAAAAAAAACAAGTTTTAGTTTTTATTTATATAAATGCGAAAAGTATGTGTGAGTTCCTTTTTAAAGCCTTCGCCCCATAGTGTGGTTCGACATTTCATCCAGACAGAGAGAGGATCATATAGGAGGGTATTAACAAAAGATTGTAGCTTAAGAAAAGAGTAATAATAATACTTTTTTGCACTGACTTCTTGAACTTTTTCCAAGTATTTTGAACTTCTTAACACGAAGTATTAATTCCATCAAATGGCATTTCCGAAATAAAAAATAATTTATTGCAGAGAAGTATTTAATATCTATTATTTTTTTCGAATTTGTGTTAAATTGGGTAATAAAGGGTATTTTGAGGTCCTCGAAAGTATCCTGAAAATAGTTTTTTTTAATTTCATTAAAAACCTTAATCATGTTATAGACACCTAAATGTATTAACCTTGCAAATCCAGTGAAAATCTGAAGATTTCCCATACCAATGAAATCCCGCAAATTCACGTGATTTGTAAGAAATCTCATAAAAATCTCGCAAATGTAGAGACTTACAGTATACAACACTGCGTTTTGTTTATTTGATAAACATTTTGCATTAAAAAGTGGCAACTCTGGTCAACAGCTGCTAAAAAAAAGATCACCAAATAATGAAGTAAAATAATTATTAAAAACATAATAAAAATAAAATGAAACTCAATGAAGTACTGCGTGGATCTTATTTTTACTTCCGGCGAAGGAAAACTTCCACCAATAAATTGACAATTCTTTATTTAAGCTTTTAGTTCTAACAACAAAACAAATTTATTAACATAATTAGAGTTGAATCTTCACATTTAAAAATTAAAATTGTACTCTGCCAAAAAATAAAGAGGTTTTTAGAAATATTTTTAATTTGAGATTATATTTTATGTTGGTTTGTTTACAAAAAAACTGCTTGTTAAATCTCGCTAGTGCTAATGTAAACGGTCAAGATTTCTGTGCGAAATTTCCAATTAAACCTCGGGATTTAAAGTCAAATGTAAACGCGGCATAAATTTAGAAATATTTGTAAACTTTTTTAACCAAATTTGCATATTTTTGACACATAATATTTTAACACGGTTAATAGCACTCACCATGTAATAAATGTTTAAAATAAAATTAATTACATCCTAAAAACTAAATTCTATTCCAAATATCGAAAACAAGTGTACCCATCATAATAAAGAGGGCTTAAATTATCAATTTCGGCTATTTATAAAATTTTCAACAATTCTTTTATTCCCTCAAATTTATTAATATACATAAAAAAATAACTACTTAAAATAAGCATTTCCAATCCACCCTAAGCCTTCAAAGTAGTTTTTTTTTTAGTTTAACAACTGTTGTTTTTAAGAAAGTGAAAAAAAAGTGAAAAGCCTTAAATTAGTATTAATATTTAATATTTTCATAATTTTTGAAATAATGATTGAAAAAATATTTGTTAGACTCTATTACTGTAGTGAAAGTTCGTGTTGCACAAACGTTTGAAGGTATGTATATACTTTTTAGCTGAATTTTGGAACAAGACATTTTTTATACTAAAATATGAACTCTTTGATGGTATGTATATTTTTAATATATTTCGCATTTTTCTCTTTGCGCGAAGTAAATGTTGAAATTTATCTATTTGCTTATGCACAACAAATATTTTGTTAATTGTAAAATGGCATATAAAATTGTGTAAAAGTAGTAAAATATACTAGACGGAGGCTGCTCTGCAGGAGATTGTAGGTTCCATCGTGAAGTCTTTCTCGGTGAAGGAGTACGCATTAAAGTCTTCTTTGACCTAGAGGTTAGACCATAATTGCAGGATTATCCAGTTTAGGTGTTGTTCCAGCGGTCATTGCACTGATCGGGGAAGGTTGCTAACCAATAGGAGCATAAACACTGAGTTGGGCGGTACTCGTATATTCCGATTCGAGAACAGAGTACCTCTGTTCTCATTCCACTTCTGTGACAAATGAATATAATTAAAAAATATATGTAACTTAACCCTTCCCGCTCATTAAGTTACGAGCATTTGTCTACACCCCTCGTCAAAAACCTATCTGCTAATAAAAAAAACCTCTACAACATAACCCTTCACTTAAAAATCATATAGATAACATTCAATAATAATCGTCCCCTCGCCCACGAACAAAAATTGTTTTTGATTTTTTTTTCTACCCTAATTTTGCTTTTCTCTAATTCAACTTTTATTGTACACAAAAAATAGCTGCAAAGTTATTGTGAAAATATCAACTAGTAAAGTTTTTTCGCATAAAAACTTGGAAAAGTGCTACTAGTTGTAAGGTTCCACTTTTCGAATGTATTTCATTTCGCATACAAAAAAAAAATTTTTTTCAGTTCATGTGAACACTAAAAGCCCATCTATTGAATCGGCAATACCATATTTATAGGGAGAAATAGGAGGTTGAAAATGTATTGACAATATTTATATTTGCTGTTATTATTAAATTTTTCTTTAAATGAATCAATGGCCTATGATATTATCTTTTCATATAAGCCAACAAAATGTGCGACCAACTGTTAACAACCCTTTGTACAAATAAGATAATTTTACAAATAGCACATAAGTTGCCAATTTCTTTTTAGGATTTTGTCACATTTTAATAAAACAAAAAGCTATAATAAAATATTTTATAAAAATATAACACATAAGAATTTTTAAAATTTTTTTTGTTCTTTATTTACAAATAGTATGTAATATAATTAAAATTTATTAAAACGTTTAACACAAATTACAATTTTAAACATTTAAAATTAAAACAACATGCAATTATATTAATGAGGATGACACTAACTAACACTTGATGAAAGGATTGTGTTTAATAAAGGAGTTATGGTAAACAAATTGTAGCAATTTTCTATGATTAAGTTAAAAATTTCATTTTTGTTTAATGAACTTTAGTTGCTTCTGTAGAAGTTGAAGCTTGCGAAATTTCTGATGTTGGTGGTTGCAGCTGCTGTCCTACCTTATCCATATGACGTTCTAATTGATCTAATAGATCAAAACCACTTTTCCAGATTATAAATTCAGCACGCACCTTTAATTTCATGGGATTTTTAGCTAAAGTCTTGGCCATAGCAAAACCCTCACGTGCACAGGCCACATCACGTGGACGCAACTTGGTAACCGGACAAATGTCATTGTTACCATCGCCTACATAAATAACACGTTCATAGGTCGTGTTGTTGCGTAAATCTTGTTCAATCAAAAAATGTTCCAAAACCTTACCCTTGCACAAATTAGTCGCACTTAGACGACAGTCAGTTTGATGATGGTAAGGTTTAATTTTCAGTAAACCAGTTTCATCAAAGTGTGCCGGATTGGTAAAGACTTTAATAAAATTATCTTGAAGATTATGTGATTTAATCCATTCCTCTATAAAGATGCTATTAGAATCACTGATGACAATTAAATCGCAACCATATTTGGTATTAAGCCTCTTGAGCATACGCACGAATCCTGGTACTTCTGGAATACCATGAATTGTTTGTAAAATTTTATCGGATTTTATGTGGCAAGCGTGTAGACGCCGAAATACTTCAGCCATGTATTCGGTCCATCCCTGAACCTCAATTATGTCCTGCAAATCTTTGGTTAGCTTATCCGGTGGCAGTAGATCTCGTATTACGGTGTCGCTATTCTGTGCTACCACCGTATAGTCGAAATCAAATGCGGCCAAGTATTTTCTAATTACTTTATTTAGATCACCTGTTGTCATTTTCACTGTTGCTGCTGCTGTTGACGATGGCGTTGATGATCAGATGTTGAAGTGGCTAAGTGAGATGTCTTGGTCGTTGCTTTATCGTCTTTATTAATTTTTTTCGAATTGGGGACGCAGCAGCCCTTTTGACGACCACGTATTAGACGTTTTAGTTAAATAGACACCTGTTTTATATTTTGGATTTAATAAAAATGCGCCGCTGTTGCCTTTTTGTTTAATTATTGTTGACACTGCCAATTGTTTGTTGCAAGAACATCGTAAAAATGATTTCACTATTTCAAGGCCATTCATCAGCTGTATATGGAGACATGCGCCGACCGAATTATTTGGTGCAGGCAGAAAAAAATTTCTGGGACAAATCAAAGCCGACCAACAGCCGATAAATGATCGGCTGTATTTAACCACCGATTATATAAAAAATAAATATAAGCTGTGTTTATGCGGCTTGCTATCAAATTTGGCTTATATCATTCCTATACAAATTCGATATAAGCTAACGTTGTAAGCTTCCCGCAAAAACACAGCTATTATATCAATATTCTACGTCGGCACAACAACAAGGTTTATTGGCAAAAGGCAAAGAAAATGAAACTTAAAAATTGTAGTGATGTTTTGTACATCACTAAAAAATATGTACCATACAATTTATATGGAGTTTATTTTTTCTATTTACAATGTAAATAAAAACGTAAACTTTTTTGACATATGCCATTGGTAACCTGTCTGTGTTGCCGAGCTTACGGTAAGGGTATGAGAACACATATTTATGTTAAAACTAGGAATAAAGTTTATTTCATTTTCACTGTTGCTGCTGCTGTTGACGATGGCGTTGATGATCAGATGTTGAAGTGGCTAAGTGAGATGTCTTGGTCGTTGCTTTATCGTCTTTATTAATTTTTTTCGAATTGGGGACGCAGCAGCCCTTTTGACGACCACGTATTAGACGTTTTAGTTAAATAGACACCTGTTTTATATTTTGGATTTAATAAAAATGCGCCGCTGTTGCCTTTTTGTTTAATTATTGTTGACACTGCCAATTGTTTGTTGCAAGAACATCGTAAAAATGATTTCACTATTTCAAGGCCATTCATCAGCTGTATATGGAGACATGCGCCGACCGAATTATTTGGTGCAGGCAGAAAAAAATTTCTGGGACAAATCAAAGCCGACCAACAGCCGATAAATGATCGGCTGTATTTAACCACCGATTATATAAAAAATAAATATAAGCTGTGTTTATGCGGCTTGCTATCAAATTTGGCTTATATCATTCCTATACAAATTCGATATAAGCTAACGTTGTAAGCTTCCCGCAAAAACACAGCTATTATATCAATATTCTACGTCGGCACAACAACAAGGTTTATTGGCAAAAGGCAAAGAAAATGAAACTTAAAAATTGTAGTGATGTTTTGTACATCACTAAAAAATATGTACCATACAATTTATATGGAGTTTATTTTTTCTATTTACAATGTAAATAAAAACGTAAACTTTTTTGACATATGCCATTGGTAACCTGTCTGTGTTGCCGAGCTTACGGTAAGGGTATGAGAACACATATTTATGTTAAAACTAGGAATAAAGTTTATTTCATGACCACTTGTAAATACCCCTGTAATGTTTAAAAAAAACTGTTATATTCTGTTTATATTTGTTAAATTTTATCTATCCAGATTTCGTGAGTAATGTAAATGCAAGCCAAACATGGTTGACTCTACAGTGAACGCGACTTAACGATTATTTATTTGATTTTTAAATTATAATTTTACGAAAAACCCTGTCTTTTCCAATATTTTAACCTGGCAACTCTATTATTTACTTTCTCCTAAACAGCTGTGATTGTTTTGATTAAAGGAACTTATTTTTTTTTTTGGAAAAAAGTGAAAAATGTTGGCTAACAAAAAACATATGTAGATACCACACAACGGTATAGTCCTTCATTTTGTTTAGACGTAAAAAACAAAGCACGCGCGGAATTAATATTTAATAAAATTGTTAAAAATAATGGCAGCACCTACAACTTCTAAAGACAACATGAGTAAACCTTCACAAATTGTTTCTAAACAAAAATCACAAGATACTGGTATATTAACACGGGAAGATTTCGATGGAGGACCTGTTAGTTTAGATGAAATTGAACCTGGTTTATACTTGGGTACGTGTGGACATACTTTCTTCAAAGTTTTTTTTTAATTTCTTACATGTACTTTTTTAAATTGAGTTTTTCTTCATTAATTTAAAGGTAATTTAACAGCTGCTACAAATATGGAAACTTTAAGAACCTATCATATTACTTATATACTCACTTTGGACTCAGTTCCATTGCCAAAACACATAACGGAAGCTTCCTTTTTAACTACTAAATATATACACAGTAAGTTTATGAACTTTATGACATTTTTTTTTACCACGGATGGTATCCCGATGGGATTTCTTCGTTCTTATTTAAATTTGGATATGTGAGAGGAGAAAAATAAGGGTCATTTATTTTTTACCGGTCCAATCTCCCGTGTTAAAAAGAATAGCTTCTAAGAATTGACGCAATTCAATTCACAGAATTAAAAAAGGTTTTTATACCATTCCTGTAAATCTTTCAGTAGTTTCATTTAGAAAGCTTTAATGAAAGAATTCCTAACTTGAATGATTTAAACGTTATGTTCATTAAACATATTATTTTTTTTTATAAAGTTATAAACTTTTAATCATAGAACGGGGAAAATTTTAAATCACAGAAAGTAAATTTTTATTTTTAACGGATTTTCGCATTTAATTTCAATTAAAAAATTGTAAATTATACCATTTTAAAACTTTGTTAAATGTAGGTTTTTTTATAAAATAGTGGGCTAAAACTCATTTTTTATCACTTTGTCTGGTATAGGTTAATACTTGATTTTTATCTGCAAAAAATACTTTTTTTCCATGCGAGAGAAAACTGCTAGAGATAGAAAAAACACTGCTTCTCCTAAGTACATAATCCGTTCTCTTTATTTTATAAATAGATTTTCTTACGAGTCTTTCCTTTGGATGTTTTAACAGCGAAATGTTTTGATTTCTGCTTTTGCTGGGGCGAAAGTCATTGGTTAAAATCCGATGGATTCCGAGTCGTTCCGGTGCATAGAACCGATTGTCGCGAGAACGACGTGTTTTTCTCTTCGGGGATAGTTCGCATAATATAAATATTTTTCTGCAATTGTTGATTTTTAAGCATTTTTAATATCCATTTTTTGTAATTAAATATCCGGGAGGCAAGAAATAGAAAAAAACTAGGTTTAAAAATATAAAAAATTTGAAACCTAGTAAAATATGTCATGAAAAAACAAAGTTATTAGCTTTGATTGACTTTCGTAACTTAATACTATACATTTTTTTGAAACATATTTACTTGCTCATATCCTTTATTTTATCACTTAAATGTCAATTTAACGTTGATGTTCTATTTCTATTTATATTATAATAGATTTATCCTCATTTCATTGCCACCTTCTGCCAACAGCCATGTGTTAAATAAATTTATTAAAGGCTCATTATTATATAGATTTTTTTAACATATGTTGTCACCGCAAACATTGTAATATGTAATATTTTTCGAAACGTATGCAAGTAAATGCCAGCTCTAAAGAGACAAATCCACAGTATTGAAGATAAGCGAACTTTTTTTTAATTATTCAATATTTTGTAATTTCAAAGCCTAGAGGCCAATTCATAAATTACAATATTCCACTCACTTAAGGTTACCTTAAAATTTAGAAATTAAAACCCTGATAACTATTTATCTGATACTGTATAAATAAAACCTTTAAAGAGATCTATTTTTGCAATAAAAAAATAATAGCCAAATGATCATGAGAAAGTTTAGAAAAATATATATCTTTCTACTTTTATTTATTCATCACTATCACCCAAAAGCCAAAAATGCAATTTTTTACATTTTATATAAATTTGATGTTTCATAACATCTTTAAAAAAAAAAAAGAAATGAGAAGCAACACTAAGGAAATTCTTGCTTTCTTTTGAAAGGGAATAGAGAAGAGGTGAAAATCATTGTATCTTACATAAAAATATATCATCGCCTGATTATTATTTAACCTCTATTGGATTTTGAGCCTTATTTTCTTATTCTGTTCCTAAATTCCTTCTAAAGTTCAGTGATAAAACGTCAAAAAGAAAACATGCATAATCATTAAAAAGCCTTTGGTTTTCGAACACAGTGTTGGCCTTAATCGCCATGCAAAGAAATCATAAAAATAAAGTTCCTCATTTGGACTACGGTATTTCAATATATCCCCCCAACCCCATATATTAACAACAAAATGATAAAATATTTTAAAAAATGTATCTTTATCTTCCGGAAGCTAAAAATGTGACATTTCCGCAATATTACGCAAGTATTGTCGAAATATCTTTCAAATGTTTGCAGGGGTATTTAGTTCCATTTATACACATTTTATAGAGTTTTCTTCTAACAATATTTAGTTAATGTGCTATAAGCCTCAAACAATAATAAACATTATTCCTGACATAAATATATGTACGTACTATACTGCCAATATATGTGCAGTCTCTATATACAGTCAAGGAAAAAAGTCTACATACACCCTACAATTTTGAAGTTTTAGAGAATTAGTAGCGATAATTTAAAAAGATTTTATAGCAATGTTTAGGGCATGTATAGTATAGATTATTTAAAGAAAAATAAGATATGAAAATAATATAAAATAGAAATTATTTGGGAAAAACATAATAATTAGCGGGAAAAAAAGTCTACATACATCGTGGCAGCTCCTAACATCAAATTGAAAATTAAAAACAAAGAAAAAGGAATAACCGTTAATTTTGTCAATTTATTAAATTTACAAGCTTAACAATCGTTTACGTTGACTAAAGAAGATATTAATTAAATTTGTATCCTTAAAAATGGAAAATCGGAAAGAGATTCATATTTCAGTTAGAAATATGGTAGTGAATCTCCGAAAGGAAAATAAATCTTATCGAGAAATTGCTAAGATCGATAAATTAAGCCGTGCTACTGTGCAGACGATCATTAGTAATTGTGATAGTACCAATAGTACCGAAAATATGCCACGATCTGGTAGACCCAAAAAGCTTTCGAGACTCAATGTTAGCAGTACTATTAAAGTAGTCAACAAGGATTCGAAAATAAGTGTCCCAAAATTGGCGGAACACATCGAAAAATGTTCCAATATAATTGTTACTCCACGAACGTTTTGCATGACAATGGTTTTAAATCAGGTTAGCACGCAAAAAACAACTAATTTCAGCGATGAATCGTAAACTTCGCCTTGAGTTTGCTAAAGCACATCCAGACAAGGGTAAGGATTTTTGAAAGCGTGTTATATTTACCGACGAAAGTAAGTATAACATTTTCGTAAGTGATGGCCGATCCAAAGTTTGGAGAAAACCAAACACTGCACTTGACCCAAAGAATATTATACCTACAGTTAAACATGGTGGCGGCAACGTTATAGTTTGGGGCGCCATTGCGCCATCTGTAGTGGGTTTGGTTTTTGTCGAAGGTAATATGGACCGGTATCAATATAAAAACATATTGGAACAAAATCTAATGGCATTTGTTGATAGCTTAGGTCTAGAAAATCAATGGATTTTCCAACAAGATAACAACCCTAAGCATACTGCACACGTAGTTCGAGACTGGCTTCTTTACTATGTCCCAAGACAGCTGAATTCTCCACCCCAGTCACCGGACTTAAACCCAATAGAGCACATATGGGACGTTTTGGAAAAATTGCTTCGAAAATTCGACATTAGTAGCCGTGAAACATTTAAAACGGCCCGTGTTCGTGCATGGGCCGAAATAACACCCGATATTACAGAGAATTTGGTGACATCAATGTCCCAGCGTCTTCATGCAGTAATTGATGCCCAAGGTGGGTCGACCAAATATTAAAAGTTAAAATCTTCTCTTTTTATTTGCAAAATTTTCGAATAATATTAATTTTTTGTGGCAGTATGTACACTTTTTTGCTAAAAATTTTTCATGTTTTTGTTATTATTGTTTTTATTATAAAAATGAATTACTTTTTTATTTTATAAATTAACTTATTTATTAATGCCTTAAACATTTCTATAAACATTTTTTTATTTTCTACGCAAACCATAAATTAAAGGGTGTATGTAGACTTTTTTCCTTGACTGTACATATATGACAGTATATGCTTGTGTACAGAGGTGCGAAGGAATTTCTTCATTAATAAACTTAAATTGGCAAACCGAAACAAGATTCCCCTTACATTTTTATTAATTTTTATTTGTCAGGTTCCATAGTCCATTATTGATTATTCAAGAAAAAATACCACTTTTAAAATTATTTTTGGAATAAAAGTTTTTATTGGAAAAATAATATAAATATTCGTGGAAAAAAACATAACACACTATTAGGATAAAAATTACTAAAAAGGAATTCATCGTATTCAACGTTAACGTCTGAAAAGATAGTTTGATTGTTTTATTCTGAGCTTGAGTTATCGAAATCGATTTCAATTTAAACAATTTAATTTATTTTTTTGGCAATATTGCTGAAAAAATGTATTACAATACACCCCAAATAAATAAACACTTCTTATAACAATTAGCTATATTCCTAGACGTCATATAACAGAAGCTCATTAATATTTACTTCCATAGCTTCAGAATTTTAATTTCTAGCTGATCCTGCAAGTTCATTATAAATGTTCGGTACACCATTTATATCTTAAAAATGTTAATATTATATCTGTAAATGGAAATATTATATAAATACATTGCATATCTTTCGTAATACATTCTCTGCAAATTTGCACGAATTTTGAAATGATCAAACCAACTTCAGCTATCTGAAAAATTTTCTAAACTTTTATCAGTTGATAATGAATATTTTTCTTTAACATCGTTATATAAAGCTTAAGCTTGTCTTGTAATGATGTGGCTTTTTCAGCAATTTTGTAGTTTTATAAGCATGTCGGGAACAAATGGACGCCATTTTGAAGCTAATGTTTTCACCTTTAAAATGGTACTAATATAAAAATTTTTGGTTGTATAGTTTAGAAGTTATGGGCGACTTTGTATGGACACTTTTTCGATATTTTGACGATTTTGCCAATTTTCATGACGTCATATTTCGATAACCAAAGGGATTTGGGGTCGGAAGGTTAATGATTTGATAAACACTACCCATTTATAATATTTGTGGCGAATTTCATTAAAATCGGAGATGAAAAATCCGAAAATGACAGTTTTCTGTGCGGTTTGACATGGAATTGGCCCCAAAGTAAAATTTTAAACAAAAGTATAAAAATAATGAGTTTTCTTATTAATATCTATGATTCTATGACAACTTAAATTTTAAAAATTTTTTGAACAACTTCTTAAGATATAGAAAGTTAGGAAAGATGTGATTTTTAAGACAAGCATCGGGTTATTAGGCCAATCACTACTTATTTAAGATATAAACATGAATTCTTTGGAAGTTCCTCAGAATAACTTCTAAAAAGCTGAAAAAAAACACTAAGTGCAACTTAGTAAACAATGAAAGAAGTGAGAGATAACCAAAGAATCCCTGCCACTTTTTTTGATGGATAGATATGGATAGACAGAGATGGCCAATGTATATACTATATAGTTATGGGAAATCAATTTTACTAGAAAACGTTTCTATTGTCAAAATTGTTTTTAATTGGGATAAATTGGACTCCCATGGGTAGTGTACCTTTCTTCACTGTAATATTTAGTAAGATCTGTAAAAAAAAATCATGTATAATGTGTGTATAGAGTGTGTTTTGATATACGGATATATTTTTTTTATTTTTATAAATTCTCTAAAATCGTGTGCCTTATTTCATCAGACAAAAGAATTAAAACAACAAAGATCAAAGCTATTTTGGCTATTTGTTTTATGAACAACTATTATATTATAATATGCGGGGTTCGTTTTTAAACAAAATTTTCCAATTGTAGTAAAAATGTAAAAATGAACAAACAATGTGATTTTCTTTAAAATTTTTGATATACGATGAAATTTCATAATGTGAATTTGTTAAACGCAGAAAATATTGCATTTTAAAATCACCTTAAACTGCATTTAGTTTAAACTGGATTTCGATCATATGATAATATATGTTATTATACACAAACTGGATTTTAAGATCTAGTTTAAGTAAAAAGAAATCGTTCAAAAAGAATTTATGCAATTAAATTCTGTATGTACACAATGATAACATGGTTTTAATTTACCCAGCAAAATTCGTGTAGTGAGTGCTTATTACTAATAATTAAATGAATTTCGACATATTTTTTTTTTTATTAGACAAGGTTATTTTTGTAAGTAAATCATAACTCAAAAAAAAAAAAAACAATTCCAAGATTAAAAGTTTTCAATTGTGCCTTACTGCTGAGAAAAGTCGCCACTCGATGAGAGAACTAGAGTATTCAAAAAACCGGCCTTTTGAAAAAACCGGTTTTGGTTTTCTTCGAAAAACCGGTTTTTTCGGTTTTTTTAATTATATAATTTGTTAATTGTTTTTATTACAAAAAAAAACAAATTTCATATATAAAGTAATAAAAATTAAAAAAAAAAAATACATTCTTTGAAAAAAAAAATATATATACATATATATTCATTTAAATTTAATTTTTTTATTGTATTTAATTTCAACAAAAAATTAACTTAAAACCAATATTTTTTAATATAATATCTTAAAAATTAATATTATAAAACTATATTCATATCAAATGAATAGAGATCATTAAGTTTGTAAATTGGTAAAATTAGGTACGTTAGTAATTTGAACGTTTAAAACGTTTTCAGTTATAAAATAATATTTAAGAAATAATATGCAATTTAAATGCTTCGTTTTAAGACGATTTTTTTGTTTGCTTTTGATAAAGCTAGAAGTGGAAAATACTCTTTCACTAATAGTAGATGTTGGACAAATAGTTAAAAGACAATTATATAAATTTTCCAACTTTTCAGTTCTTTTGTCGCATTTATCAAGATATATGAAATCATCATATAATGAATGATTCTGTACAGTCTCTTTTTTAGGATTTTGAATACTGTTTGTTGTGTTATTTAGATCAGAAATTAAACTTTTTGAATTTGGAATATCCAAAGTTAAGTCTTCATCGGAATCTATCAGACTTACATCTAAATCTTCATAACCAAACAAACGATTATAAAAGTGTTTGGAAAAAATAAAAGAGACCAAGTAACCCATTCGTTGATGTAATTAAAAAAACCTGTTAACCGAACAAAAAAGACCGGTTTTCTTCGAATTTAAAAAATATTCGAAACCGATCGGTTTTTAAAAATAAAGAAACCGGTTTTTGGTTTCGGTTTTTGAATTCTCTAGAGAGAACATAATATCAAATCCATTTTTTGATATATTTTAGATTATCAAAACTGTTTTGATTTTTACACAAACTTTTATGGTTATGTGTGTGTGTCTGTGTGTTAGTTTGCGCAGGTGAGTTGTGTCGCATTATAAAAATGTCTTTGAATTATAAGCGGTAAACATTTTTTGTTTTATTATATAAGCAGTTATTTGGTAATGAAAGTTTTTGCTGGGTATGTGTGGGTAGTTCTATTATATTGTTTACAATACAATGTCAATGGCTTGTTGCTTTATTATTTTGTTGAATCATAAAATTATAAAAGATGCTCAAGATGATAATATGAATGATGTACTTACATGTATCACAGATCCTATTCATCTGCTATTTTAATACAATGATGATAATGTTATAATATGTAATAATTGTTATGTCTTTATTGACATTTATAAATGTTATAGTTTAGTTTAACTATAGTTAAGTGTGAGCTTAATATTATAAGGATGATTAGTTCATATTCGGATCTTAAGCAATAATAATGTTTAACCGAAGGTCATACATTTTATAATGGGATAAAATTGGGAAAAAGTTTATACATACATACATACATACATACATAAATACATACATACATATGTATTTGAAATTTTCTTAATAGTTGAAGGCTGTGTTCATATTTAGTTCTTAAACACCTACACGCTTTTACACCAGTTTTGGCTAAACACGCAGCCTATAAAGTAAATTTTTGAACGGTTGTCAAAAATTCAATTAACCATATATTTTTTTATGTGATGATGAATTTCATGTAAAAATCGAGATGCATTGAACCCGACCCCCTCAGATATCGATGAAATTTTGTTCATAGCTAAATTTGATCAATACAAACTCTCATTTTTAGAAATGACTTTTTTGCGATTTTTTTGGCGTGGCACAGTGGGAAAGTTTTCGAAAAAACGCGAAAATGGTCGCGTTTATAACACTGTAAAAAATTTATAACAAAAAGAAAATTTTAACTAACGAAAAATCCAAAAAGATCAAGGGTTTTTTACAGTGTATTATTTTTTTAGAAAGGTTTATCCTTCACCTATACCATATCAAAAAATAAAAATGGGTTCTTTTTTAGTTTTTTTTATATAATTTATTAAGTAGTGTCACTTCTAGTAATTGTCCTTATATTTTATATTTACAGGTAAAATAAATAAACATTGTCCCATGAAAATTAATTAATATGTCGTAAAACATTGATGACTTTTTTATGATTCTCAGAATTTAAAAAAAGTAATAAACAAAAGGTTATTTGATTTTTATGATTGCGTGTCATAAAGCCTGTTAAAATATCTTTTTAATGATACCAAGATCATGTAAATCGATTCAGCCGATTCTGAGTTATTGTAGTTTAAATGGAGCTCTTTTCGACTATTTTCGCGTTTTTTCGAAAACTTTCCCACTGTGCCACGCCCAAAAAATCGCAAAACAGTCATTTCTAAAAATGAGAGTTTGTTTGTATTGATCAAATTTAGCTATAAACAAAATTTCATCGATATCTGAGGTGGTCGGGTTCAAAATTTCAGTTTTATCTCGATTTTTAAATGAAATTCATCTGATGAGGGAGGGTATAAATCAGTTTCACATTCCAGTTGTATTATTTTACTTTAGATGGCGTATGAGTGTTATACCGTTTGAATATCACTCATACGTAGGGGTGCAAAAAACCACTATTCCATTTTTTGTCGTAGGGGGCCCAAATTAGCATAAGCAACATACAATTTTGACAATAGAAACTGTATGACAAGAAGCTGTGTAAACATTGTATTTTTTAACACATATGTATCAAATTGTCTTACCAGCCCGGGTAAATTTGTTACCAAATTTGCTTTCAATCATCCTCAAATACTATTATTATTATTAAATCATCATGGTGATTAAAAAAAAAAAAACGGGCAAATTATTATTTATTTAAATACGCTTTGTGTGTTCATTAGTATTTCCAATTATTCATCCCCAACTTACCTGAATTATTTGAAATAAATAAATAAATATGACGGAAATTGGTAAATCATTTGGGTCGATTATTTGTATAACCCAAAATGAATGCATTTATTTCATCAATAAGAACTAGAATCGTTTAACCGATTGCTCGATTAATCACCCCTATTTCGATTAATAATGAAACAATTTAAATTTTAAATAATTACATATTCGACCTGATCAATAGGTTAAAATAGGTCGATTAACTGGTTACATTAAACTTCTTAATTTACTTAACTTTGTGTAAAAATAGCAAGCAATGCTTGGAAAAGAAACAATGACTAAAATACAATAAAATTATTTTTAAATCGAGTGAAAGAAATTCTTAAGGATTGAAAACTTTACAGTGATACGAAAGACAATTTTTAATTTCTGTTTAAATTCCTTTTTAAAATTCTAAGTTATGTAAATTAAATTTTCACATTTTTTTATACAAGGTTGCATTTGTTTTAAATCGAGAAAGTTGAGAAATTTGGGAAGTTTTAAGAAAAAAATCCATAATCCTAATTTATTTTATTTTTATTTATTTATATATTTATTTATTTATTAACCAATATTGTAAGACAAAAAACGCATTACATAGTAATTATAATCCTAACTAACAAATAAAAATAATATATGTAATTTTAGCGGTTTTAAGTAATTATTGGGGTCGAATATTTATTTGAGTATTAAATTATTTGATTCGACTTTAACCGAAATGGAGGCGATTAATCGAGCAGTCGGTTCATCGATTAAGCGAATTTGAAATACTAGTATTTACGCCATATATTATAAGCACAATATAAACGGAATTTTAAATCGTCACTTGAAAAAAATAAATAAAATAAAATAAAAACAAGTAAAAAAGGGCTAAATTCGGCTGTGCCGAATCTTTGAATACCCTCCACCATAGGGGCTGGAGATGATATACGTATATACTAAATTTTGCATGAACTGTAATATGAATATGTTTTGTCAATTTATGTAACGAACTTTTGTTATTTAGTTTAGTAATGTTATTTATTTAGTTTTAGCAATGTTATTTACAGAGGTCTGCTCTGTTAGCGACTTTAACTTTTTACGTTAACTTATTTATCAGAGTAACACACATATAGCTCTAAGAATGTTATTATTCTCTATGTAAGACAATAAATGTAATCGAACAATAAGAAGATTAATAACATTTTTACTTACTTAACAGCAAAAAAATAGATATAGAAAAATTGTACAAAAATTTAGAGGTACCTTCACATTTTCACTCATAACTTTTGAACCGCTTAACCGATTTTGCATATTTTAAATACCAAACTGCTCGGGAGGATGTTCAATAATCTGGGTAAAAATAGGCACCCCCGCTTGAGTCTTCGCGTCGTGATCGCCATTTCAACAGACAGACAGACAGACGGACAGACCCTCACCATATATGGTGGAGGGTATAAAAAAGCGGAGAAACTTGTAGTTTTTTATTTTTATCTCTACACTTTCTGCCCTGGCCATAAAATGAATATCCAGGCCTTTCCAATAATTTGGACAGCTTCCCGAAATATTATCCAATTTCTACTTGGCATCATATAGTAAGCTTGTTTGACTTTTTACTTGTACTTTAGAATGCAAAAAATGTCCGGTTACCCAAAAACATTATCGAAGGACTTACAATTTGATTGCTAATTAATTATCAAATAATCATCTATAGCGCATCAAAAATTATAATAAGCCTGAAGCTTAAAATGTTTAGGCCGAGTTTTTAGGATGTGAGTTAAACATGGTTTAGTTAAACCAAAAACGAATTTTGTCAGCCATTTCCAAGTTAATGAACATAAATTTGTAGGAAGAACTTTTCTTTGCATAGAAGCAATAACATGCTTACCACATTTCTTCATCTACGTACTGATTTTAAATTATGAATCTAATGCATATTTTTTGTATTTTTTATACAATTTTCAGTTTCTGATATGCCCAAAGAAGATATTTTACACCATTTAAATACTTGTGTGGAATTCATAACAACAGCTCTTGCTAATGGAAAACATATATTAGTACATTGGTAAGATATAATTAGTAAATTGGCGTTATAAGCAAGGACCGTATAAATCATGGCTAAACTGGAGTCTAAAAATTAAGCATTTCATACATCCTGGTTTATACGGTCCTTGATATAAGTACATCATGTTCACAACATATGGATGATTTTTTCATTCTAGTTATTTTGGCGTGAGTCGTAGTTCTACGGCTGTTATAGCTTATGTAATGAAGCATCGTAATATGGATTTTGAAGATGCTTACGATTTTGTAAAAACAAAAAGGCGATATGTACAACCCAATTTAGGATTCACAGCTCAATTGAAATTATGGCGATGTATGGGTTGTACTATTGATTCAGAATATCAAAAATATAAACTCTATCGTTTACGTTTGGCGGGAGAACAAGTAAGGAAAGGTAAGTTTAGAGAATTGTATATACACATTACACGTTAATAACTAATACTGATTGATTATAGCAAAAATTCTACCACAAAATTTTAATAATCTCATTAAACCCGATCCGGCTATAACACAAGAGAATCCCGAACCCATTGTTTATCGTTGTCGTAAATGTCGTCGTGTTTTAGCCTCAAAATCGCATGTTTTATTGCATCCGTATAAAAATCAATCATTAACAAAGCCTGCCAATACATCCTCCAACATAAATACAACTTTAGAACAAACTTCAACATCGCCACCGCCACCACCTCTTGTAGAACAAATCGCTGCTCAAATACGTAAAGTATCATTAACATCGCCCACAGAGAATCCTCAAACGGATGTAGACAATATACAATATTGTCAAAAAATATTGTTTGTCGAACCCATAGCATGGATGCAACATATTTCAAATAATACACAGGGTCGTCTTAATTGTCCAAAATGTGAACAAAAATTGGGTAATTATAGTTGGATTAATGGTAAGTTTCCGAAATTAAATTCAGAGCTAGACGAACGAACGCATAATATAATTTACCTTTTTCAATCTCTTAAGGTTGTCAATGTCCTTGTGGCGAAGAAGTTTCACCGGCATTTTATTTAATACCTTCCAAAGTTGAACTATCGAAGGCTGTTCAAAATGTACAAACTACATTGTAAATTTAAGTTGTAGTTAAATTACAAAACTTTTTGGCAGTTTTATAAGCTAGATTTACGCTGCAGAGTGGCGTGTTCTAAAACAGAGATGGCGCCATACATTAAAATTGTAAGTGCAAAAGAGTTGGCAACAAACCCACTCCATAATTGTTAAGTTGCAGTTAAATTATAAAAAAAATCGAAAAAAATTTAACCACAAAATTTAACATTTTGTTCTAAAAATTTGTTATCAAAATATTAAAAACTTTTTTCACTCTGTATTATACTCAAATGAAAGGGAATTCAAAGGACATCCGATTAAAATACTTTTTGTTTTTGAAAAAATGATGCTTAGGATCGATTATTAAAATTTCAATGCATCAAAATCCATACTAATTCTCCAAATTTTTTAGAGATTTATATTCTGCTTAAAAACCGTTTAAATTCCCTTTCATTTAAGAATAATATTGAGTGAAAAAAAAATTTTCGATTTTTTGCAAAAAAGGATGATGTCTTTTTTGCCAAAAAAAAATTTAAAATTTTTTATTCACGAATGAAAGGGATTAATAAGGGCATCCAATAAAACTACCTTTCACTGCGAAATTCCTTTTTGTTTCCGATTATGGAGGATCGATTATGAAAATGCAAAATCCAAACTAAATCTCAGAATTTCCCAGAGATTTATGTACTGCTTAATAGCCCTTTAATTTCCCTTTTATTTGAGTATAATATCGAGTAAAAAAAAAATTTTCGAATTTTTGCAAAAAAGGGTGATGTATGTATACACTGTCTTTTTTTTTGGCAAAAAAATGAATTTTCTTCGCCCAAAATTATACTCAAATGAAAGGGAATTCAAAGGACATCCGCTTAAAGTACTTTTCAGAGCAAAATTCCTTTTTGCTTCTAAGAAAATGATTATTTAGGATTGATTATGGAATTTTGAATGTACCAAAATTCATACTAAATCTCAAAGATTTATATACTGCTTAAAAGGCATTTAAATTAACTTTTATTTGAGTATAATAATAATATACACTCTACTGGATATTTTTTATTTGAAGTACAAAATATCTAACAAAAATAAAAGGAAAAAAAAAGTTTTTATAAAAGTCCAAATTCTTAAGAATTCGTTGGTTGAACTTCAAAAAGCCTTATATTATAAAAAACGAAAGATTGGACAAGTTTTGAACCAATTTTTAACCTTTATTTGTTGATTTTTGTCTCTTGAAAAATTGCAGAAAAAGTTAAATAGGTTTTAAAAATATTAATAATTTACCATCATTGGCAAAGAAATAAATATATATATTAACAAAAGCTTAACAACAGCAACTGTCTTCAAAAAATCGGAAAATTTCCCACTAATAACTGAAAAATACATATTTAAATTATTCTGTTCCACTTATTTTAGTTTATAGATTTTAATACTGTTGGTTTTGTGTAAAGTTGTGCTAAAATCAACCGGTTATATTGCTTCAAATTTGAACTGGTTCTTCTAAAACCTCTTTTCAGTCACCTTACTTTTAAGTTCCATGGAATTGGTTCTTGTAGAATCAGTTCTGGAATAATCGAGATTGTAATATAATTTCAAGCAAAGTTCTAAAAAATAAAACATAATTTCGCATTTATTCAGGGAGTTTTGATAGTTAATCTATTTTTACAATATACATAATAAAATACAATATAATATTTATTTACAATAGTTACACAATATTGGTAGTTACAAACCAGCAAAAAAACTCATTATACCCCGACTTTCGTGTAGGGGATAAAAATATAATTTTTTATATTATTAATTTAAAATACCAGGCGTAAAAATCCAAAAAAGCAGCAAGCAAAAAATAAAACATTTTTTGTCAACATTCTTGTATATTTTTTACAGCAACAAATAGTTGAAACATAGATCATTGTTGTTGGTCCTGTTTTTTGTTTTCTTTTGTTACACAGCACAAAAAAAAACTGTATTTTGAATCGTTGTTGTTGTCCCTTCGTATGAAGCGCACTGTTGCCAATTTGGCTATTTTCTCGTTAGATCAAGCGGTTTCATCTTGCATCTAATGCCTACAAATCGTAATTGTAAAATTAATAAATTTTTTAGTGTATAAAAGCAGAGTTTTGAAAATAGTCCGTTACTATGAAAAATATATTAAATGTTGGCAATAAAATATTTTCGTGGTTTTAAATTGATATTTTTAATATTGCTACTATTAATTTTTATCATATTTATGAATATTTGAGCAAAAAATTTACCAATTCACTTTTAGTTTTCATTAAAAATTACCCCTTTTCTGTTTGCAAGCATACAGTGTTAACATAGGGTTAGATAATTGTATAGCCAAAAAGCCATGCACTTGTTCAAATTGTAGAGAATGTAAACTGAATTTCGAAAAATTTTAAAATTTGTACTTATAGACTATCAAGCATGCTGGACAGCATGGTTTGATGACTCCATGTATTTGTAATAGCCATCAAACAATGCTATACATTTTCAAATGCTGGACGTGTTGTACAGCATGTTTGATCGTCTAAGGCCCCTTTCAGAGTTGTCAAATTATTTGTTGACAAAAATCTAAAAATTACTTTCAAAATCACCAAAAAAAGAAAATTTTTATAATCTAAATATATAAAAAAAAATTCTAATGTTTTGGTATCATGAGTAAAATTTTGTCATTTTAGGTCATTGAAAAGCACTATAAATAGTGCCAAAAGCTCCAAGTTGGCATCACTGCCTAATAAGCTTTAGGTGTAGTGTAAGTACTTAAGCACATCAAATGAAGTTGCCGCGAGCAACAATTTTTTAGCTATGCAGTACTTTGCTCGTCATATTAAATATATGGAAAAAAATTGGTTGTACTGCTGGTAGACGCAGCTTCATTGGATGTGTTCAAGCACAAACAAAATAATAATATTACACAGGACCAACAACTACAACATAGTTTTTTTTACTATTTGTATTGTTGCAATAATTTACAAGTAATTTTTTTTGGCATACATATTTTTTATTTCAGTACTTTCTGCTATAGTTTCATATGTTCGCCTGGTATTTAAAATTTCACAGTTCTCAAAAAATATGATTTTTACTGTGAATAAATTTAAAATACCAGGCGAACAGAAACAACAGCAGAAAAAACACTGCAATAAAAAATATGTTTGTCAAAAAAATTTACTTTTATTATTATTGCAACAATAAAAAAATAGTACAAAAAACATTACTCTATGAAGAAACTAATATGGTATAATTGCTAAGATCGTTGTTGTTGTTCGTCTATGCAAATTTTTATTTTTTGTTCACTGCATAAAAAATTAACCGTTCTTTTAAAAACAAAAATATTTTTTTAACAAAAACACTGTTGCCAACCTTTTTCCCTAATATGTTAAATCGGACTAAAAAAATCGCTAGAATTCAGCGATCACTAATTTTTTGAAAGGTTAACAATAAAATAAATATATAAGAAAAGTTAAGAAAAATTCAAGAGTGAATCTCAAAAAATCTATAGATTTTAAAAAGTTAGTGACATATCGCTAAGGACAATCTTATCTAAATACGGACTGAGAAAAATATTTATAAAAATTCTTTATTCTAGATGACATATGGTTTTTTTAAGTGACAACCAGAGGTTTCCTAACAATTTTAAATGTTCCTCTATTTCGCTTTGTTTTTAAAAATATTTTGTAGAAAAATCCCTCTTAAAAACAGCAAACGGCATAGAGGGGTAAGACAATGTCAAGATCGACTTGCAAAAAATCGTTAGATTTTCCGCCAACAGCTAAATCACATTTTGTCCCACTATAGGAAAATAGCTACGTTTGCAACAGTGTTTCATAATATTTGTTTTTACTTGCTTAAGAGAGCCAAATATTGTTTTCGACAAAGTTGCTTTTTCCACCAACCTCCTCCTTATCCACCAACACAGCATTTTTTTAACTTGCATATTTGAAAAAAAATTACCACGAATATTGTTGTTGTTTTAAAAACAAAAATAATTTGTTTAAATATTTTTGCTTGCTGATTTGATTGTGCGCCTGGTAACTTGAAATTATTTTCAGGCTTAAATTTCTTAGAAAATTAATTTGTCGTTGCAACACCCTCGCACACCTAGACTTCACAGATAAAACATTCACCCCTGGCCTATAAACAAAATTTCTATTTTTTTCCTATCCTAATTTGACTTCTTCATTAAAGTTGGGCATGGCAGTTATAAATACCCTACATCAAGTATAATTTGACTTAAATTTCGGAAATTTTAGGAAAGATCCTGATTTAGATCACTGCTGTAAATATGCAGATAAATCTGAATTAAAAAAAATTATTCAAGCAAATCCGGGAGATTGGTTTATAAGGGGACAAGTTCCAAATATAACCCGATTTGCCTTAAATTTGGTGGTGTAATAATTATTGTCCCAATAACAGGGAGTAACTCGTGAGTCGATTGACAACTACTATAAAAAGGTTTTGATAGTTAGCGGTAAGCTATCAAATTTGACAAAAGTCGACGTTTAATGTTAACGCTTAACGTTACTTATGTCAAATTTGCATGGGAATGTCGCAGGTCAACGTTAGTAGCTTGCCGCATAAACGCAGCTAATATAACAATATTTATTTACAATAGTTATATTTGTTGTTACAAACCAACTTAAACCTACTATACACCGGTTTTCATGTAGGGGATAAAAATATAATTTTTTTATATCATAAATTTAAAATACTCTATGGGCGAACTTATAGCAGTAGCAGCAAGCAATAAAAAACACTTTGTCAACAGTTATTCTTGAATATTTTCTTGCAAAAACAAAAAGTTGAAACAAAGATCGTTGTTGTTGCGTCTGTTTTTGTTTTTTTGTTACACAGCACAAAAAAACTGCATTTTTGAATGGTTGTTGCCAATTTTGCATTTTTTCACTAAATCAAGCGGTTTCATCTTGCTTCAAAATGTAGTTGTAAAAATTAATATTTTTTTTATTGTATAAATAAGAAAGAATGTCATAGCAATACCAGTTAAACATATAATAAAAGATGTTCTCTGGATTACAATTAAGTATTCATAGTATTTAAAGATCCATACTAAATAAACAAAAAAAAAATAAAAAAAAATATATGTATTAAATGTGGCTGCAAATAAAAAATTGAATTTTGCGGCTTAAAATTGTTAAAGTTTTCATTATAACTACCCAAACATATTGTTATTGAGAAAAAAATTAGGGGTTTGGTAAATTTTATAAATCTAGCGAGTTTTGGGTCTGATTCAGCTTTTTGGTATGAAAAATAGTTGGCATCATTGGTGTAGGTTATTATTGTTACATATACAAACAAAAATCCAGTTTTTTTTTTTTGCATATTTAAACACAACAGCAAAGAAAGTTTTTCTGTTTTGTTAAAAATATTTTTCTGCTTGCTGATTTTCTGTTCGCCTGGTAACTTAAATCCAATTTGAGGCAAAAATTTAAACAAAATTTATAAAAATTGTGTAATGAATAAAAAAAAACAATACCAAAAGCACTGCATAAAACATATTTTAAATTTTTGCAACAATAATAATATGTAGTAGAAAAAAAACTAACGGTGTAATAAATACCAAGATCGTTGTTGTTGCACCTCCTTTTGTTTTGTTACAAAAAAAAAACAACCAATCACATGTACACGCATTTTTTGCTACATTAATATGCACCCCCCTTGTCCACAAAGTAAAATATTTTCTGTTTGTTTTAAAATATTTTTCTGCTTGCTGATTTTTCTGTTCGCCTGGTAATTTCCTACCGTTTTTAAGCTTAATGAACCAAAATAATTATTTTTTCCTCACACACACAATTGCAATATTTTTAAAAAATTTTTCTGCTTGCTGATTATTCTGGTCGCCTGGTAATTTCAACAGTTTTCAATTTTGGCAAAAATTTGAAAAGGATGTCCTGAAAATTGTTTTTACAAAAAAACAAAAGCAGAAAGAAAACAACCCTTGTCCACAAAAAAATTCTTTATTTTCCTAACCTAATTATGCTCCTCCCACAACAAGAGTTTTTTCCTCTCTCTCTCTCTCTCACACACACACAGTAAGATTTGACCCCGCTACATGACAATATTTTTAAAAAATTTCTGCTTGCTGATTTTTCTGTTTGCCTGGTAATTTAAGCAGTTTTCAAATTTTGGCAAAAATTTCAAAGGATGTCCAGAAAATTGTTTTTCCTTTAAAAAAATGTTTTATAAAAAAATATTAAAAATTAAATTTTTACTCTTATTTCTTTTATTTTCAGTCTTGGAATTCTGATCATCAATTTAATCGTGAAAGTATTATATATTTGATTTTAAAAATAAAAAATTACATAATTTTTATTTATTTTTTATTATCTGAAATTCAGAAGTTTCTTCTTAACATTCGCTAAACAAACACTATCAATCAAAAGAAAACACATATTTGTTATTTTTTAATTTACTTTTATTTAAGAAGTCAAAATATTTGGGTTCGACTTCATATTTAGATATTTCTTAAAATTATGTATAAATACCTTAGTAATATGTAAATTGTAATTTTTAATTTAAAGTGTTAATATATATATTTATATATTTTTAATATTTAAAACTGCGATTTCGAAAGTGATGTCATTAGCTAAATATTGATCAAGTGGAAAATAATAAACAAGTTATGCTTTTTTCTCTTTAAAATATATATATTTTGTTTTTTTTTCAAAACTTTTACATAACACATTCGAGAGGTAATAGAATAGATAGCAAAGATTAGACTTGAAATTTAAATGTTTTATTAAATGTAAAGAAGTTGTGTGTTTTTCCAATAAATATTGAAACTTTTGAACTTGAATTGAACTGTAATTCAAGGTTTGAATTAAAGCATATTTACACTGTTATACTCGACTGGAATTCAAGTATCCAGTTTAGAAGTCAACTCTGACTCAAGACTTTGCATTGTTTGGAATTAAACTTGAATTCCAGCAGAATTATTGGGAAATGATATTAAATCACAAATTCCCCATAAAAAAACATACATAGTGACAAAATTTATAGAATTTTCAATTGTAATAGTAAAAATTTAAATTCAGAAAAAAATTAATTAATCTTCTAAAAATTGAGACTTATATAAATAAAGAAAAAAAATGAAAATTTCAAGCAATTTTTTTTACGCTCAACGTAGGTCCTTAATAAAGAGAATGATTTGTATTAAAATATTTTTAATATTTTTAATATTTTTTTTTTTTAATTCAGTTAAAATTTTTAAATTTAAAAAAATTTTTCAATAGAACTTGTTTGTATTTTTATTGTTTTTTTTTTTTAAATATTAATAATTTCAATTAAGGCACTCGAAAGAAAACTGCTAGAGATAGGCAAAAACGACTATTTAGGCATGTTTTTTGTCTTAGTTTGTAAATGTGCCTTTAGTTTATTTTAGCGTGTTATGATAAAAATTAAAAAATTTTAAACTTCATCATAAAAAGATTTTAAGACAATCACGTGAACAAAACACACACGTTGAAATATTCCACATGATGGAAACAAGTTTTGTAAAATATTTTTGTACAAATTAATTCGTATAGTCTCAAAATATTATGATAAAACATTAAATAAAATACTAGACACAGGAAAATATTAAAATAAAAAAAAAAGAAAAAGAATCACCTTATATATATGCTGTTTTTCAATCCAATCCGATGATTTCTATGCAATTGCTTTAATTTAAGTAATATGTAATTCGTTGTTCCACTATTTATATTAGGGGAAAGAAAAAAGTCTTCATGTTGATACAGATTGTTGTAGAAAGTTACCTGTAAGTGACTGCCTTGGAAACTCGATTTGTGTCCTGGTTTGCAATTGTTGGTGGACCTTATTCTGTTTCAAATTGGTGGTGGCTGGTTTATGTCGATTTCCAACTAAAATTATTGTAAGTTTGTTTTAGTTTTTTTTTTTTATGAAATATATACAAATATAAATTAAAAATAATTTGTATTTAGAAAATATTTAAAGATGTATTTTTGTAATATATATTTATATATACACTCGGCTTGCTTTGCAATTTTGAAGTATGTTTTATGGAAGTAAATTTTTTTAATTCAAAATTTTATAATCGGTTGTATCTAAGGATTGAAATAAAACTATTAAAATCAATAATCTTCATCATTTTGTTACAGAGAATAAAAATATAATCGAAATTTTTAAAAAGCCCTTAAACCCGCTGCAGATTTACAGAATTGTAATTCACCCAATATTAAACTCAAATGAAAGGGATTTCACATGGCATCCAATAAAATTCGAAATTCCTTTTGGTTTCAAAGAATATGATATAGAGGATCGATTATGAAAATTTTCCATCAAAATCCATACTTAATCTCAGAATTTTCCAGAGATTTATGTACTGCTAAATAGCCCTTTAAATTCCCTTTCATATGAGTATAATATTGAGTGAATAAAAAATTTTCGATTTTTTGCAAAAAAGGATGATGTATACACTGCCTTTTTTGCCAAAAAATTAAAAATTTTATTTTAACCAAATTTTATACTCAAATGAAAGGGAATATTAAGGGCATCCAATAAAACTACTTTTCACTGGGAAATTCCTTGCAGTTTCTGAAAAAATTATGATTATGGCGGATCGATTATGAAAATTTTAATGCAAAATCCATCTTAAATCTGAAAATTTCCCAGAGATTTATGTACTGCTAAATAGCCATTTAAATTCCCTTTCATATAAGTATAATATTGATGTAAAAAAGGATGATGTATACACTGCCTTTTTTGCCAAAAAATGAAAGATTTTATTTTCACAAAATTTTATACTCAAATGAAAGTTAATATTAAGGGCATCCATTAAAACTACTTTTTACTGCGAAATTCCTTGTAGTTTCTGAAAAAAATTATGATTATGGCGGATCGATTATGAAAATTTTAATGCAAAATCTGTCCTAAATCTGAGAATTTCCCAGAGATTTATGTACTGCTAAATAGCCCTTTAAATTCCCTTTCATTTGAGTTTAATGACAAATTTTATTTTCACCAAATATTATACTCAAATGAAAGGGAATATTAAGGGCACCCAATAAAACTATTTTTCACTGCGAAATTCCTTGTAGTTTCTGAAAAAATTATCATTATGGTGAATCGATTATAACCATTTTAATGCAAAATCCATCCTAAATCTGAAAATTTCCCGGAGATTTATGTACTGCTAAATAGCCCTTTAAATTCCCTTTCATTTGAGTATAATATTGATGTAAAAAAGGATGATGTATACACTGCCTTTTTTGCCAAAAAATGAAAGATTTTATTTTCACCAAATTTTATACTCAAATGAAAGCGAATATTAAGGGCATCCATTAAAACTACTTTCTTCTGCGAAATTCCTTGGAGTTTCTGAAAAAAATTATGATTATGGTGGATCGATTATGAAAATTTTAATGCAAAATCTATACTAAATCTCAGAATTTTCCAGAGATTTATGTACTGCTAAATAGCCCTTTAAATTCCCTTTCATATGAGTATAATATTAATTGAATAAAAAATTTTCGATTTTTTGCAAAAAAGGATGATGTATACACTGCTTTTTTTGTCAAAAAATTAAAAATTTGATTTTAACCAAATTTTATACTCAAATAAAAGGGAATATTAAGGGCATCCAATAAAACTACTTTTCACTGGGAAATTCCTTGTAGTTTCTGAAAAAATTATGATTATGGCGGATCGATTATGAAAATTTTAATGCAAAATCTCTCCTAAATCTGAGAATTTCCCAGAGATTTATGTACTGCTAAATAGCCCTTTAAATTCCCTTTCATTTGAGTATAATATTGAGTGAATAAAAAATTTCCAATTTTTTTTGCAAAAAAGGATGATGTATACACTGCCTTTTTTGCCAAAAAATTAAAAATTTTATTTTAACCAAATTTTATACTCAAATGAAAGGGAATATTAAGGGCATCCAATAAAACTACTTTTCACTGCGAAATTCCTTGTAGTTTCTGAAAAAATTATGATTATGGCGGATCGATTATGAAAATTTTAATGCAAAATCTGTTTTAAATCTCAGAATTTTCCAGAGATTTATGTACTGCTAAATAGCCCTTTAAATTCCCTTTCATATGAGTATAATATTGAGTGAATAAAAATTTTCGATTTTTTTGCAAAAAAGGATGATGTATACACTGCCTTTTTTGCCAAAAAATTAAAAATTTTATTTTAACCAAATTTTATACTCAAATGAAAGGGACTATTAAGGGCATCCAAAAAAACTACTTTTCAATGCGAAATTCCTTGTAGTTTCTGAAAAAACTATGATTATGTAGGATCGATTATAAAAATTTTAATGCAAAATCTGTCCTAAATCTCAGAATTTTCCAGAGATTTATGTACTGCTAAATAGCCCTTTAAATTCCCTTTCATATGAGTATAATATTGAGTGAATAAAAATTTTCGATTTTTGCAAAAAAGGATGATGTATACACTGCCTTTTTTTTGTCAAAAAATGTCAAATTTTATTTTCACCAAGTATTATACTCAAATGAAAGGGAATATTAAGGGCATCCAATTAAACTACTTTTCACTGGGAAATTCCTTGTAGTTTCTAAAAAAATGATCGTTATGGTGGATCGATTATAAAAATTTTAATGCAAAATCCATCCTAAATCTGAGAATTTCCCAGAGATTTATGTACTGCTGAATAGCCCTTTAAATTCCCTTTCATTTGAGTATAATATAATAATATAGATTTAAAGATAATCTACATCTTAAAAGCTCGGCCTAAGTGAATTAATTGCATGAAGTTTGGGGTACAACGATAATTTTAAATTATCATTCCAGGGTTGTCACATATTGATTTAAAAATTTCAATGTCGGAATTTTTTTTAAAAAACTTAAAAAAAATACAGAATAAAAACTGACAACAAATTAAGTATTAAAATTTTTTAAAACGTTTCGACTTTGACTGCAAATATTTTTATCCGTTAGAGGGCTTTGTAGGATAATAAAAAGATTCACAATAATTTTCATTGCGAAATTCGCACGATTTCTTAATTTAGGAGAAAATAGGTTAACGCATCTGCTCTTTCCCAAAAGGGCATTAAGTTAATTGGCGTACATCTGGAGAAGATTAGTCTCTTAACGTAGTCGATTTGGAGAACGCAAAACCATTTCCGGCTTTTATTAATTGGCCTCTAGGCTTTGAAATTACGAGCACGAGTGTAACTGAGGCAACAAGGATTTTACGGGATGGCAAAGAATGCGGGCTAAACTAAGAAATTTTCAAAGTAAATCAAAGGAATTTTAGCAAAATAGAAATCTAATCTAAACGCTGAGGCTCAGGTATTTGTGGGGCTGGCTTGGAGAGTGACGAGTACTGTGTCTTTAAGACTTTTGTAAAGATAAGGGCCCCACAATTATCTGGTGGCAATATTTTATCGTTGATTTACCTCAGTAGAATGAGATAAATTGAAAAATTGCGTAAAACAAATCGTAAATCCTGAAATTATATTGTTCATCTTTTTAAAGTCAAAATGTTTTCTATCGAAAAAAAAATTAAGAAATACAACCGACTAAAAAATCTTGAAATAATATGGTAGTATTCAATATACTGATATTTATTTTTTCTCTATATTTTTGATACACTTAGAACATAATTATTTTAAAATAATGTGTTACCTTTACAAAGCGGCGAATAGAAGTCGCATTTATATCGAGTAGTAAAAAAATCATTTCTGTTTTTCCCTCAGAAAACAATACAAAACAAATTCTTACACCTAAATAATTTTGACAAGATTTTTTTTGTTTTTGGATTAAAGCTTTTAAATTAATTAAAATACGTTTAGCAAATCAATTACCTTAATTATGACCCGGTGGTATGTTTTTAAACTGTTTGTTTTGTTTGAATGGTATTTTGAAGTAAGAGGGACGATGAACAACAGGTCATCATTTACTCAAACAAGAAGAGTATTCTTTCAACAATTTAAAACTGAAAAATGCAGCTAACATACATACAGATAAAAATCTATAATCTATATATTTTTTCTTAAGAGTTTATTTCATTATGACTAGAAATACCTGTTATCGTTTTTTTTTTTTTGGTCATTAGCAGTGGACAGACATTGTAATGCTAGTAGTTGTATTTATTGAAGGGAAAGAGGGATTTGAGGTATGTAGACCTTTAAATATAAAATTTATTTGCAAAAAACATGTTAATTCAAGTACCTGGTTCGTGAGTAAGACTTTCGATATTAAGGAAACCAACCAAAAAGTTATAGCCACATTATCAGTAACTTTTGCCTGTAACTTTAACCCTGAAGTGTACTTTAAAATGATTTTAGTTTGTTTTTAGTAAAATTTTTTTGTTGTTAACATACTATCTTTAATTATTGAATATTAAGAGTACCTGGTTTAATTATGACTTCAATAACAACTTCAAAGTATCCTCCTGCTTTTAAGATATTTTATATCTGGCAACAATATAAACATTCACACGTGTTTTGTATTTGTTAGATTGACAGTGTGTAGGAGATGTTTTTTTTTTTTAATATTGACCAACTGCTTTTGTCAGAAAATGTCTATAAAGTTTTTGTTTCTTTTTCAATATTTTTACACAATTTAACAGCAGTATTTTCAATTTCTTTTTTTAATTTAACAAATTAATTATAGTGTATCCAAAACTAAACTTCAAGTTATGAATAAAATTAATTTTTGAAAATTCCTAATCGATATATTAGTTATTGATAAAATATTTTTAGTTTTAAAAAAATACAATTGGTAAAGTTTTTTTTTCTATTCGAAAGGTTTAATCCCGTTCGGGAATAGTTTTGGATACTCTATTTATTAACATTTTTACCTCTACTTAAGTGTTAAGACGTTTTTGCGAGTTTAAAGTATCGTATTGCAATACAATACAATTTAAAAGTATTTGAGTCTTTTTTTTATAAAATGAATACAATCTACAACACCTAAGTAACATGCACAACGATTTTTTTTTGTTGTTTTAATTTCTTTTTAACAACTACTCAAAAATATTGATTGTGTAAAAAAATAAGAGAATATTTAAAAAATTATTAATTTGC
This sequence comes from Eustalomyia histrio, assembly GCA_949748255.1. NCBI lineage: Eukaryota > Metazoa > Arthropoda > Insecta > Diptera > Anthomyiidae > Eustalomyia > Eustalomyia histrio. The sequence continues at coordinate 155,621,228 of OX456525.1, forward strand.
ACTCACCTTGATATATGTAGTACGATCGTTATGACTTTTCTGTGGTTATATTATTTAAATTGTATTGTTAAAATTTGTTTTTAATGATTTAGTTTTTTAAATCATTTAGGTTTTTTTTTTTTGTATAAAGATAAGGGAAGTGTACCTCTAGATGTATATGTTTAAAATGGAGTATGGGCTGCACAAATTCCGTATACTCTTGCTTTAGTAGCGACTACGGCTACGACTGCGACTATAACGATCACGACTACTACGATGACTGCGGCTACGTGAATGGGAACGACGACGATGATGAGATTTATGGTGATCTGAAAATAGTAAAAGTTTTAATAATGTATATTTATTTATTAGATATAAAGAAAAACTTACGTCGATGTCTTTCACTTTGATTGTGGCGACTAGTACCATGTTCACGGGAACGTTCACGGAAATCACGATCGCGGTCACTAAAATTAAAGAGTTTGAAATGTAAATAAAGCCTAAATTTAGCTATCATTATCCCAATAACAAGATATTCTTAAGAAGTACATATAAAATTAAAAATTTACTAATCTATAATTAAAAATAAATAAATTATCGATAGCAAGCTTCCACAGAAACTATAATAACGATAACAAAAGATTCTATGAAAATCAAATTATCGATAACATTAATTTCTATAGGTAACGCACTACTGTTTATATCTCTTTAATTCTTTTATTACGTTATTTCTAATTATAGACTTTATGAAAATAAAATTATTTAAAGCCTATTATGAAATCGCTAAGAAAAAAAAGTTTTTCTGCAAAAAAAAAAAAAAAACATATCGATAACTAAATTTTTAAAATTCATTTAAGAGATTCTGAAAAATTAAGTTTTTCAGTAGAAAAATAATTTGCGATTTTTTAATTGTTTTAATGAAATAAAACTTTTATAGAAATGTATTAATAATTACATAGACAACACAGATAATAAGGTTGTATTGCAAAGATTTTGCAAGCAAAAATTTAAATAATTTTTTCAATAGCAGAAAAATATTCAAACACCCTTTTAATTTTAGGATATAATTCCATATAAATAAATGGTGATTTTTGATAGTAAAATATTTAAAAACACTTACCGTCTTCTATCCATATCACCAATATAACTACGATGTGATGATGAACGATCATCACGTCTTCTACGATCATCAAGTTCCCTTTCCTTTTGACGATGCTCGTGTATCTCTTCGACAGCCTTACGCAGCTTAGAATAACCTAAATGTTGTTTACCCATCAAATGATCCTCTATACGTTGTTGGGCGTCTCCTACAATGAGAAAAGCACCACATACTTCGCATACCTCCATTTGTTTTTCCGGCATATGTCCCATATCTTGCATCCAGGCGTTAAGCTTTTTATCACCTGTCAAACTCGAGGAAGTATCGTCATCACTATTGTGGGATGGACTCTTATTGTTATCGTCATCCATAAAATGAGGTGAAGAACCACTGATAGTGGGCGGCTTCGGTGGTATAAGAGGTTTTTCGCCATCCTTATTATTGGCCACGTCATATTGAGTTACCAAAACATCTCTTTCCTCTTTCAGTTGTTCACATAAGATCATCAGGTCCTGAGCCTGATCGACGTCACCCCTAGTGCCAGCTTCTTCAGCTTCTGCTACCAGTTTTTTTATGCGCCCATTTAAGTTAGTCAATTGTTCACGATATTTTGAGGCATGTGTTTGGGCAGGTTGATCTTTTTGCATTAGAGCCAAACGTTGCCTTCCCTTTTGTATTTTACGATCTACATCATTTAACATGGAATTACAAAAATATAAAAATTCATCTTCAAACTGACGTTTGCGCGATGACGCCCGCGCCTCTTCATATTTTTGTTTGGCTTCATCGTCATGTATACGGCTACAAGGTCCTAAATCAGCTCTTGTATTTACAAATAGTTCATGCGGACAAAACTTGACCATATAGTATTGACAAAACTAGAATACAGAGACAAAGAACAATATAAAAATTTGTATCCATCGTATTAACAAAATGACCTTGAACTTACATCCGGATCTTCCCAGTTTACAGACTTTGTGGAAATAAAATAGAATTAATTAGTTTAATTAAACACTAAGTTTATTTATTCTATATACATACTTTTGGAGCTTCCGATGGATGTAAATTTCTATTTCTGCCCATTAATTCATCCAACATTTGTCGTGCGGCGTCCACCATTTTCTTTTTGATTGTCTTTGGACTTAAATTAGCACAAACTTTTAAAATATTATTCAATTAATAAATTATATAAAATAACTTATATTTAATATTTTTGCAACTAATTTTATTAATTTTCACACACGTTTTTGATTAATTAGTACACAGGGTATACAATTTGTCAGTGCCGCTTCTGTGAAAAAATTGATTAAACAATATAGTCGTTCGTGAACTAGTTCAATTGAACCAATCACTTAATTCGCAACGTCTTAATTTCATCGAAGACCTAGTTCAGTTGTATAAGACCTCTTTTAGTTCAATTGTTTATTTGCTGGGAACAATTTTATTTCTTTGTAATTTATTTTTCAACAAGTATGAGTAATATTCAGTTCGCTACAAACTAGCTTTTGAACTAAATAAACAAAATAGTTAATTCAAAAAGAGAATTAGTAAGAGCACTTGTTTCAAGTAAAATAGCGACCTAGTTCATTAAAAAATTTTGCTAAAAGAAGCACTCACCAAAACGAACTGGAATGCCCGTCTATAAATAATCAAATCATTGGGTTGCATTTTATATTTTAATTTTTAAAACAGAGCAGTTGCCATATTAATTTTTCAAGCATAAGAACGATTGACGATTATTTTTGGCAAAAAAACATGTTTTGACGGTTCTAAATTTAAAAACTTAGCTTATCCTTTGCACATGTCAAAGGGGTATGGAGTAATTGCAAGGTTGAAAAAAAATTAGATGTGAGTAATAAAATACATGCAGTAACTCATTCGCCTCACGACGAACGACTTATTATTTATTTATTTATTATTTCAATACATAGGAAGATAATAATTTAGAAAAAATTTTGAAAAAAGGAAAAATTGTATACAAATAAAAAATATCTGAAGATTAAAAATGTCACGAATTTTCGGTCACTATTTGTTTACAAAATATTGTCAGTATTTTTTCAAATATTGTAAAATATTTTTTTTTTAAAGAATGTATTTTTTTATTTTTATTACTTTATATATTAAATTTCTTTTTTTTTTGTTTGAATTTAAAACAATTAACAAATTTTATAAGCTTTTTATCCAAATTAAAAAAAAAAAAACCGAAAAACCGGTTGACCGTTTTTTTCTGTAAAAACCAAAACCGAAACCGGTTTTTTTTAAATTCGATTTTTCGAAGAAAACCGAAACCGGTTTTTCCACAAGGCCGGTTTTTTGAATACTCTAATAATAATATGGCTTTTAGTACTAAAAAAAAAAATTGGTTCACCGGTTTTTTCCAAATTCACAAAACCGAACCGTTTCAAGGTACAATACTCTTAAGGTACAGCACATACCCCTATATTTTATAAATGTTTGATAAAAGTTAAAAAAAAATGTCTACATTTGTATATGTTTAATCATTTATGATTTTTATTATTGACATTTAAAAAATATACAACATATGTTGTTTTTTATACATTTAAATATTTTGTTTTAATTATTAAAATTAAACAACAGTTATATAAACTCTGTTTATATACAAATTATTAATAAAAATATAAAAAAAACAATATAATTTGATTATTTTGTAACAATTTGCATTTAATTTTTGCATATTAAAAAAAAAATTAACATTAATAGCTGTATGCATAGACATTTTGTTGATTCTTATAACAGTATATTAAATCAAATTTGTTGTTTTATAAATCTGTTATAAAAATCAACAAAATATCTATGCATATGGATGTAATTAGAAAACTAACAATAGTATAAAAATTTATATGAATTTGTTTATTTTGTAAAATAAAACCTCCTACCTTTAAAATATTTCAAAAAGGGCGAAATGTCTTTAATAATTGCTGTAAAAATGTTTAGAAAGTATATAAAAAGGTTACATTTTAATTTAAATATATTAGCTGGTTAAGATTTTAATTAAGCTGAAAACTTTACAAATACTTTCAAGCTCCTATCTTTTAACTTATCTTTAGTTGTTGTTATTTAAAAGACTGTTATAAAAATCCACAATGCATTTACATTAATTTCTTTATTTTAATAAAATTAAAGTTTGTCCAACACTTTCATATAACTTCATATAAATATATTGAAACAAAATTTGTTTCAAATACAATAAAAACTTGCGAATTAGTTTTATTTATAAATTCGAAGGTGTTCGGTGATTGAGTTTAGATCTTTTGTAAACTTTAAGTTAAGAAGTTAAAACAAATATTTTTTAGCCACATATACTTAATGGCAATATAAATAACATATTTCTTTCTATATAAAAAATTCAATGGAAGACTGAAATAAGTAGTGTCAGACTAAACCATGTAGACCTTAATTTTTTTATTTTTTTTAAAGTTGCTACTATAAGCATAAAATTTATAAATTCACCTTTCGTTTTCCTAAAAATTACCCGTTTTCTGTTTCCGTTGAGTTTGTCAAAATCACTCGCGGATTAACAAAATGTAACCAATCATGTTTTTTTTAAATAAATTATAAAACTACATTTTAATTTGTAGTTTTACTTATAAGAAAAAGGCCGTTAGATTTTAATGTGTTCTTTTAGGTGCGTAGTCTCACGTTTGAGAAATAAAATAATGTGTTTGCATACTGCCCCGTTTTTATATAGAAACGTGTAAAAAATTCAAGAAATATTAATTTATTTACATTAATATTTAAACATTTGAAATCTTGTTTTTAAAAATAAGTAGAAACATATTAAAATACAAGCCTAGTTTGGTTTCAATACTGTTTCTATGTAATTTAATATTGTTTCTGCTTGATTTAAATTATTTTCTATATGTAAATTGTTTTTTGTTTTCAACTTAAGTAGAGTCTTAAACTAATTGTTGTATATATATGTATATAGTATTAACATAATTTTGTCTAGCTTTTTATTATTTTTTTTAAGTTTTTTCATATAATAATTTTTACAAATTCACAGTTCGTATCATAAAAATATCTTAAACTTAGTCTTAAGAGAATTTTAATATTTCGACAATTTGAGCAATTAGCACCGATACTACCACCACAATTACTTACCAACAACAACATAGGCGCACTAGTAGTATCAGTCGTTGCAGGTGCACTTGTTATAGCACATGCAGTTGATGTGGTTGTGGTAATTGTAGTCAAGGTATCGATTTTAATTGTATCATTTTTAAGATTTTTAAAAAATCTACAAGTTGCAACATTATTAACATCATCATCATCATCATTATAATTTTTATCATCAACATTTGTATTAATTTGAACTCTTGGAATTCTATATTGTTTCATTTCATAACTACGACTACTACTTACATATCCTAAATGTCTATTGTATTGCAAATTTTGTTGTTCTTCACAGTTAATTTTTGTTGTTGCTGATGGTGGTATTTTATTATCATCCACTTCTTCTCCTTCTCCTCCTTCTCTTGTTCTTTGTATCTTCGCTTTCATCATCTTCATCATAGATGTGTTCCATAGATATTTTCGTATTAATGCAATATGTCACAAGCATACTGCACATTGCTAGTGACAATGTTCGGTTACATCAACAATAACGGATTTTTTCCAACAAAATAGGAAATAACCAATAGCGGCGCCCAAGACCACAGCCAAACAAAGCCAAACATTGTAAGTCATAAATATCAACATCAACAGGAATGATACAGTGACCTGCACTATATGTAAAATTGTTTGGAAGATATGATTCAATGAGAACATTGTGGGGCTGTAGGAAAAAAAAAGAGAGTGGAAGAAGAAAAAAAAAATAAAAATGTATGTTACGATTGTTAAAATTTCAATGAGATGTTAGGAAAAAAAGAAGATTATAACTTTAAATTACAATATTTGTACAAGGGAATTGGGAAACACAATTTGTCCATAAAATGTCAAGAAAAATAAATTATTTGTTTCAATCCTATAGTAACTTTATAGTAATTTAAAGTGGAATAATAACTATTAGAATTAACATTCTGGACATGTCCCGTAAATACCTTACTCGAAAATTTTCATAAGGTTACGATTGAGTGTGTCACTCATAAATTGCCTTTTGCCCCAAACCTCCATAAGGCATACAACCGAAGGAAAATGAGTGACAAATGCTGCTGTCATTAGTGAAAGACTTGATACTGTTGAAAGTTTGATCAAGCAGATCTTTAATTATGATAAGAGATGCGGTACCCCTAAATTAAACTCAAAACTCATACAGTGCGTGTGAGGAAGCTCGAAATAAATCAAGAGAAGTAATTTTCGACACCAACAGCTCTTTGATACCAGTGCTCCGTGGAACACACGATCGAACGCTTTAGAAATATCCAGAGCAACTACTTTACTGTCACCAAACTTGCAACAATATCTTAGAAATAGCACACGATAATCCTTCAGGTTTTGGCACTGGCTGATTGCTTTCCAGCAAAAATTAGTTTCTTGCAAACATTTCAGTTTAGAAGATTAGCCTTATCGACCGGATTTGCGAACTACCATTGCCTCTTCCTCTTTGTACGAACACACAAAAGTTCTTACAGGCTGGAACACTCGGTTCTCCCCTGTTTACGTTGCAGTTCAGAATTTGCGTTTTTATTATCACGTCAAGTTCTGAACGCTTCCTTTCTGGATCTGACTGAGTTCTTGGAAGTCTGGTTAAATCAGCATTTATTCTTTGATCTAGCAGCATTATCCTTGAAGAAACATAGTTTCCAATGGAAATGTCGGAAAAATTCGTTGAAGTTCGAAGAAGTATGCGCAAATATATGGGTGAAGATTTTACGATATGCCTGCAGAATCTATTTGGTTTCTAATACATTCGTACAAAATTTTGTTCACATCTAAACAAAATTATCACCAATCTTATCCAGTATTTATTTCAGCACTTCGATAGATATTTAAAATGTTCCATATGGAAAATAACAAAATTCTATAACCTGCAAGATTTTGCACGCAGTTAAAGTAGAGTGTGCTAGATATATCTATCTGCATAAGGATATTATTCTCAACGAACTAACCTTTACCATGAATCTTCTTTCCCCTTCTCTTTTATTTTCTTTAAGAGGATTAAATAGAATACGAGGGATTTCAATATAAATTGTTGAAATTTTATGTGAATGCCCTTTGCTGTCACAAAGACGTTTAAAATATTTAGCATTTTATTTAATTCGAAACCTCCATGAAATTCCTGGAAATAATTATGGAACCTTATAGAATAAAGTTATTAAGAATTATAATGAGCTACATCAAGATATCTTTTGAAGTTTTATTATGTCCTTACTAACATAACCTTACAAACATGCATGCAAAAATTAGACATACTATAGACACGTGAGAGATTCCCTTATCTTTTATATTAATACACATTTCATTGGAGTAAGGGAATGTGCTGTACCTTGACATGTTTGAATTTAAAATGATAAGGTTTTTTGTTTTCCAATTTCATATTATTTAAAAGTGTGTGGTAATATTGAAATAAAATTTTTGGAAATTTATGTATTTGCAAAAAAATTAATAAATAAATAAATAAAAAACAAACAAATAAACAAATAATACATAAAGTAAATAAATACATACAAAAATAAAAAAATAAAATTTAAGAACGCATACAAATTATTGCAAAATAAAAAATAATTAAAAAAAAAATGGTTTTTGATTTAAATAATGAAAATTATTGATCAATTCAATATAAAATTGTTTAAAAACATTGATGTAAAAATCAATAAAATGGAAATCAATTATATTGACCCGCATATGATTGGCTCAATGCCAGTTCAATATTATTATTGTATCATTTTAAAAAATCTATTCTAAATATTTTTCAATTTTTTTTTTACTTTAAATACCTTCTAGAAGAACATTTTTATGAAAAAGTGCCAGAAATATGCATCTAACGTTTCAAGATACATTAAGATTGATTAAGGTTCAATTCTTGCATTATTAAGGATATCAATAAATGAAATAAAAAGAAATAAATACAATTGTTTGATGGTACAACACATTCCCCTAAACAAAAAGGAATTTCTTGTCACTCGTCCAATTTTTGCTTACACATTTATAAAATCGATTTTTGTTGCGGAAGATAAATCCAAAGTTACAAACAAACTTACTTATACAGCACTTTTCTAAGTTTAGAAACATTTAATTTAGAATGGATTTGTAAAAAGACATTGAATTTAAATATTGGGAAATTTGCTGTTTTGGGATTCACATATTATTTTTTTGTGTATTGGAAATGTTAAATACACAAAAAAAATCAGTTTAATTTTTAATTGTTAAACATAACAAATTTTGGAAAATAGTTAAAAAATGCCTGGAGCATTCGTTTTGAGTTATCTCGAAGTTTGGCGAAAAATTCATCAAGAAAATATTCGGAAACAATGTCTTAGTTCCGACAATTTCCAATCTGCTTAATTTCAATATTTCGTTATTTGTCTTCAAATGTTCCGAAAGAAAATGTTAAAAATTATAGGCATTTTTTTTAAATAATTAAATTATGTATTAAATGTCTTACAAATTTTAACATTTAAGTAAAAACAAAAAGAATATTTGTATTCATAAGATGTGTTTTCATAGTTTAATATACTTGTATTTCTTAGGAAAAAATGCATTCGTTTTACTTTTGCCAAGATTTTACTAAACGGAATATTCCACAAAATTGTATGTGGATGTGGATCACAAAACAGCAAAAATATTTGGAATGTTTTTATTTATTTATTTATTCAATAATAATACAAAAAGCCAATAAGGCCAAAAACTGTATTACATAGAAATACAAATAATAATGTTTCACTTTAGAATTTTTTTAAGTAGAGTTGGAACTAAGAACAGAGCTGATAATCATATTTTCCTTTAATCGGAATTCCTAACACATTCAGAAGAATGCAATAGATAATAGAAAAAAGAAAATTTCTAAGAAAAAACACTTGTTGCTGACATTACATACATTGATATACGAGTATATGTATATACACCAGAGAACTGCAAAATCAACTTTTTTCTTGATTTAATCATACACAAAAATTCTTGTTCACTTTTAATAATTCAACAAAATTCACTGTAGAATAAAATCAGCATCATGTTACTGAACACTGTTAAGTGATTACATTTGCATAAAACATAAACGACAGATGATTCACACTGATTCCAATTACGCGTTCAGTAACATGATGCTGATTTTATTCTACAGTGAATTTTGTTGAATTATTAAAAGTGAACAAGAATGTTTGTGTATGATTAAATCAAGAAAAAAGTTGATTTTGCAGTTCTCTGATATACACGAGTATGTGAAAGGTGGAAAAGACTCAAATACATATTCATAGACTAAAGTTTAAACTTGTTTAAATATATAAAAAAAAATATTAAAATATAAAAGGCAGAGGTATTTAATATCTTTATTTCATTTTATATTTCATAGAAAAACTTCCTGTACACAGAGAAAAATTTTGCCTGTTTCCAACTGAAATACTACAAATAAATTGGCTTCGGCTTCGGTTGTACGAATATTGGGGTTTCTCAAGAAAATTGCAACTGAATTTTTCCTGCAGCACCGGAAATATTTAGGAATCACATTTCAATATGGTTGTCCAACGGAGTTTATTGGTTGTAGCAAAGAAAATACATTCCAAGCAGGTATCGATGTGTTAAATGTGAATAGAAATTCTCGTATTTTGAAATTTGTCTCTTTCGTTAGCATTGAATACAGAAACAGTTAAACGAACAGAGAAATTTTGTAGGGAATTAATTTTACTCTATTTAATTATTCCCAAATATTTCGAATGGAATTTAAAAAAAAAAAAAAATGTGTTATAAATTTTGGCATAATTGGCATCCAACACTCTCATATGTATAAAAAGTTAATAAGTTCTCAAAATTGTTCCATAAATCGAATAACGATTAATGGATTAAATACCTTAATCCTAGTTATAATTTTTAAAAATCTTGTATTAATAAATTACAATAAAAAAAATATTAAAATATGAAGAGCAAGACAAAAAAGTTTTACTACAAACTAGACAACACACAAATGGCAAATACTACGTTAGGGTGTACCATAAATTTATGAACAAAAATGGTTCTGAAAAAAAAAACTTATATTTCAACAAGTAAGAGCGGCTAAATTCGGCTATGCCGAATCTTATATACCCTTCACCATGGTATTCTGAAGGAGATGAATACATCGTTGGAATCTACTACCTCATAGCTCTCCACAAACAAGCGGTATCCCCATTTATTTTTTCTTAAATGTCCAAAAATTTTAATCCAAAATAATATGTCATGTAAAATCTCAAATTTATATTTTTCCATATGTTTCAGCGCTTTTCTTGTCAAATTTGGCATTTTCTAGGCAAAAAAAAGTTGGCGACACTACTATTTATTTTTTATTTATATCATTCACAATAGTTGTGAAACGTATTTAACCTACGTATTTATCTTCACACTCTTATTAAACAAAGGGATTTTACTGGAAAAATTAGAGGTAGTCCTGGTTTTTTGCTAATATCTCAGCCATTTATTAACCGATCTGTCTGATTTTTAATAGCAAACAGAAATGGATCACATGTAACAGAAATAAAAAAGAATCAAGTCCTCATCATGTCTGGGTTCTTCGGAAAACCCATTTCAACACACAGACGGACAGACGGACAGACGGACATCGTTAAATCAACTTCGCTCTTCATATGGACCCAGAATATATATACTTTATAGGGTCTAAGATCAATATTGTAGAAATTACAAACGGAATGACAAACTTATATATACCCTTCCACCTATGGTGAAGGGTATAAAAACTAGACAAGGGTTAATAACTTTCAAGTCACATTTTACATTCAGTTGGCTATAGCACATCAGAGATTCAATTTAAAATTACACAGTTGTTGCACAACTATGTGAGCATGGGGTAATGTGGGAAGTATAATGGATGACTAGAATTATGCCTGGCCAAGGATAAAATTTAAATTAAATATGTACAAAGCAGATTTGCGTTAAATTTCTATATGGTTTCATTTACCCCTTAATACTCCTCTAAGCTGGTCAAAAAGTATTTTGTAATCAAGGGGCAAACAGAACTATTTTTGATAAGTAAAATGACAGGCAAGAAGGGGATCTATGGAGCCAGATGGCGAAATTAAAAAAAAAGATAAAATTCACTTCGGTCGAACCTGTGGTCATAAATTGAGAAATAAAAGAGGGTTAAGGAGAGTATAGGAAGCTAATTTTTGTGACTAAACTTTTATTAGGAATCGATCAAGAAAAGTAAAATAAAAATTGCTTCAGCAAAAAAAAAGTATGGTCGTCAAAGGGTTAACGCTTAACAAATATTTCTGATCCATTCATGAAGTCATATTAGTCTTTAGGGAAAGTTAAGTTCTAGACTTAAATAAATTGTATTTTATCTGAAAATCCATTTAAGTTCACAAATTTATGATAAATCCTACTACTTTGTAATTAAATTAATTATATTTTTGTAAATATACTTACGGTTGTTTATGTATAACTTCACCAACATATCTACAGTTGTAATAATTACAGATGATAATTGTTTTGATTTGTACACAGATGTAAAATGTATGACAATAAGCAATGAGAGAATAAAAGAAATACGAAAATAAAATTTACATAAAAATAAACTAAAATTTTACAAGACTACTTTAAAGTTTTGGCTAGAAATTTAATTCAAAACTTAAGAACTTACTGCACTGGTGAAGCATTAGTTTGTGGTGTTTGCTTTTGACCGGATTCAGGATTTGTTTGTGGTCCAGTAACAGGGCGATATTCCAAGAGATTATAAGTTTTCCAAAATAAAAATTCACGATAGTATTTGAGACCCTCGTATAACAAAGCCATAATGAAAATTGCCAACATGGAACCCAATAAACCACCTACACTGTCAATTTTCCACCAATCGAATAAAATAGTTTCATTATAACCGAAATGGAACTACAAATAAGAAAAAAAGATGAGACAATTCCACAAACATTTTCATTAGTATAAATAAATATAACACATTTTGAAAATAGTTTAAAAAAATTAAATAACTACAATAAAAAAAATTCTAAATTTTCGTTACAAGATAAAATTTTTAACACTAACAAAAAGCTGATTCTCTTAGTTTTCTTCGATCTTCTTGATTTGTGTAATATTTTTTATTGAGCTAAAGATCTTTTATTTATAAAAATGAATTATAAATATTTATTTATCCCAATGTGGTGACGAAATATTGGGATAAATAAATATTTATAATTAATTTTTATAAATAAAAGATCTTTAGCTCAATAAAAATATTACACTAACGAAAAGCTTAATAATTATTATGTGAGAGCCCCGGTAGGCTAGTTGGTAGTGTGCTACCTTATCAGTGCGGGGGTCGTGGGTTCAATTCCCACCAGAGGCTCTGGTCTGTTTTCGCTACAACGAGCCGATGGCCTTTGTTGCTAGTGCTCGGTTAGGGCATTAACATATAATTTGTAATTATATGATTAATATAAATAAAATAAAAATAAATAAATTGTTATGTATAACAAGTTTATAATATTAACCGTTTTATGTTTGCCAATAAATTGAATTAAATAGCTCTTGTTCGTATAAATTACTACTATTTACAACACCGTTCCAGAAATAACTTAAATGCCGTTATCTCTAAAATACCCTTACTGAAATAACTAAAACACTTAAATACCGTTACCAAAATAAATGATATACAGTTATACTTAAAAAACTGTCAATGTTATCTTTAAGTATCTGTTTACATTCATTAGGTTAATAAATTTGGTTTGCTTTTCATTTTAGTTTGATTTTTTTTTGTAAATTCCGTTAGCCTTAAAATACCGTTACCGAAATACCGTTATCCTTAAAATATTGATACAAAAAAAATTAAATAGCGTTACCCTTAAAATACCGTTACCGAAATAAACTAAAATAGCCTTACCCTTACCGATAACCGCATCGTTTCGCTTACCAACCATACACAAAAACATGCATTAAGCTTTTTAGAATTTCAAAAAATTGTACGAAAAATATCACAAACTTTCTCGATTATTTTTTCACTGCCTAATTTATAATTACTATGTACGAATGTATAGAAAATTTGGGTATTTTTTTTAAAAATCAACTTACCGACATAGACATCATGTGATGCATCATTGTTTCTCCACTGCTAGCTGTTGATGGTGCATGATGGTGATGTACCATATTCATATCATGATTTAAGTGTATATTGGCGGGCATTTCTGTTGTTGTGGTTGTGGTAGTGGACAACATTATAGCTGAGTGATCCATTGTGGCATGATCATGATGTTCACCATGCATAGAATGATCGGCTTTTAAATTAAACAAATTATTAAAATAAAATAAAAATTAAAAGTCTGCAATAGAACGAGAGAAGTTGAAAAATAAAAAATGTTCCGGGTTCACCAGCAAATGTGATCGAAATCGGTCAGCATTATTAAAATTGAACATTTTAAATATGTAGAGGATTAGACAAAAAGAAAATAGAATATAAAAATATTCCCCGGAAATATAATATACGAGACAGATTACTGGTGCTGATAAGGCATTTACAAAACTAGTTCTGGAGTTACTCTTGATTTGTAACTTTGTTCAATTTTGAATAAATATACTTAAAAGTTAATTTAATGTAAATATAATGAGAATTTCAAAACTTGTAGTTAAATTACATATTTTTTTTAAACAGACCTTACATAGATACTATGTTTTGAAATTACTAGTCGCAACAACTAGTACTTTTTTAAACTATTTCGGGTATTTGCTATTCGGAAGGTATTTTTAGCGGAGACAAAACTAATAAAAATGTAGGGATTGCTAAAAACTTGTTTGTTATAGCTAACATAGCCCAACACTGGTTTAGTTGCCGGGAATTAAATGACTGATTGTGATCAAGTCGGGAATGATTATTTAAGAATTGGCACTATTATTTCTGAGATAGCTCTAGTTCTCATGTTTTCTTTGGGCAGTCAATATTTGCTATCATTGGCGAAGAGATTATAATTTAATTTGATATATGCCGGGTATGATGTTTACGAAATGTGTCTAATTGAAATTATGAAAATTTCCGTAGCATATGTTTACCAACACTCTCTCTTGAGACCCGTTAGCAGGGATGGAAAACATGGTACAATTGTACTTTTTTGGTACATTTTTACCTTGGTTGGTACCGTGGTACTACCGCGACTCATTTAGTACAATTTGAAATTTTTAAAAATTTTCAACTTATAACTTGATAAAACAACATAACATTAAGTCGAATTTTTTTAAAAGCAACTTTAAGCTAAAAACCTTTTTATTTATTCAGCTACTAAAGTTAAAAATAAAGTGAGTTTTAAGTTGAACCGGCTCTAAATTGGTGTCACATCAAATGTATCAAACGTTTGCATACACATTGTACTAAAATATTCGGAAGTGGCAACATTAAACAGCTGATTTTAAATTACCTCTCAAAACAAAAAAGTTTATTATTGTTAAAAAGCTATTAAATGCCTTAAAATTTTTTAATAGCAAATCCTGAACGGGTGTGACATTTATAAAAATTAGAGTAAAATTTTACAAAGTTTTGTGGTAATTATACGACTACATAAAATTAACGATAAATTTTGTTTCACTCCGTCAATTTAATTTTTTTTAAGTCTTTTTAGTATCTAAGCAAATCTGACCCAATACGATAAAATTGTTAAAAAAAACGGAAAAAATTTTGGTACCGCGAGGATCGAAAAAGTATGATTTGTTTGTCTGGTTGGTACAATAACCGAAAACATATTTTCCATCCCTGCCCGTTAGGTTTACCAGATATCTGAGTCGAGCTACTTAAGTCCTGGCCACTTACAGATTAGATGCTGGAATGCCTTCCCTCCTTCCTTTTTTCGGAGTACTAAGAGTTCAAGTTGAGCTCAATATAAATACATAAATCATCGAGCCGAAATCATTGGTCATTATCATGCAACATGATTTCCAATATTCAGCCAATCACCACAAGAGTTGCGGCAAATAACCTTTAAAAATATCAGTGTATCGCAATATTCTCGATGTTCAAGAGCATCGTTATTTATAAAGACTCCAATTCACTTCTAAATTGCGGTTGGGGATGGTCCATTAACTGGTAGGGTGAAAGCAAAGTGGTTGTTCTAGATATTTTCAATCGTATGTCTAACCGAAAACAATTATCAATTGTTTTTGGAATCTGTTCTCCCGACTTATTTCGAGTTTACTCAAAGATCGCACTGTATGTGCTATTGTAGTAGGGATTCCAAAAAGTTTCAGTTAAATGCAATGTACCCAATTTGATTTTTCTTAATGAACTTTTGTTCAAACTCCTGATATTAACATTTGTCCTTCATTTTCCTTTGATTTTAGGTTAAGCCTTGTGGAGATTAGAGGCAAGGGACAGATAATGAAAGACCCACTCAATCAGAACCTTTCATTAATCTCCGAGTGATGTCTTTAATTGCAATAGAATATTCCAATCGAAATTCCATTGCATTAAGCCAATTTTTGTTCCCAAAAATAAAAAATATCGGTAACTACAATTGAAACG
The DNA here is from genome assembly GCA_949748255.1 of Eustalomyia histrio. Classification (NCBI taxonomy): domain Eukaryota; kingdom Metazoa; phylum Arthropoda; class Insecta; order Diptera; family Anthomyiidae; genus Eustalomyia; species Eustalomyia histrio. Next base: position 155,636,905 of record OX456525.1, read on the forward strand.
TTCAGTTGACAAATTCGGTTTCATAACGAATCAATTTTCTCTGTAACCCACCATTGTTTAAACTTTAACCAACTGTTCCTTTAGTTGACTTCTTAGTAGTGTTGTTTTTACATAATCCTTGATTCGAGTTTTCAACCTAACAAATGTTAGCACTAATTTAACTATTAAACTATAAAATTATAATTTGTTTATATTAATAACATAATTAATTTAAAACAAAAGATTTTAATAAGCAATTCAGTTTTAACAACAATGTTATTTCAGTTATATACTCAGACAAATTCTACATTTACTACTATGTGTGTGGTAAAGCGTTCATAGTTATTTTAACTGAAATTGCAGTTGTTTTTTTACTAAGCGAAAAAAAATGTTTATAACTTTTACATTTTTTTTTGAAGCAACCTTTAAAAAATACTGGATTTTGGTAACATTCAAACCATGTTGTTGTTTGAAAAATTTTCAGTAATTCTTAATTTAATTTTTTTTACATTTCTATAACTTTACAATTCTCGTTTCCTTTTTTACAAAAAGTTTATATAGATTCTTCTATAAGAATCTAAAGCTGACAAAGTAAGCAGTTACAATTGTTTTTTAATTACATTTGTAGTTGTTTTTAACTAAATTCATAGTTGTTATTAACTAACATAAATTTGTAGTTATGTTTTTATAAAAATTTACTAGTTTTTTACTGTGAATTTTACAAAATTTGTATTTGTTTTTACTACATGTATTGATTCATATGCGTATTTAAACTGCAAATGTAGTTATATTAACTGCCATTTTAAGTTAATTCTACGTACATAATTTTCTGAGTGTAGTTAGTGCAATAGAGATCATATTTTAATAAAGTTAATTAACTCACCATGATTTTCTAAACTATGCTGTGAGTGGTCCATATGCGCCATAATGTTGCAGTTTTATGTGTTCCTAGAAATAAATTACAAAAATAATATATTATTTTATTATAATTCACCAGTTTAGTATTTAAGTATTAATTAATTGACATTAAAACAGCAAAAAGGTCGTGAGATTGACTGGAGTATTGTCCAAGTTTATCCAATTACTCATAAAGCTAGTAATAAAATAAAATTAAAATTGAAGAAGGCGAAACTATTTCAGGCTGTCAGGGTTGAGCTATGTACACTCACCAAAAATTATCTGTAATGGCAATTGAAAATTTTGCAGTTGTTACGGGAAATTCTGTTAGTTTGAGCCCACAGGCAGAGAAAAAACAGGGTTGCAATATGATCACTGCTACTATATTGTGCTTGCTGCAATCGGGTATGGTTGTCACAACCAAGTTATTGGTTTTCTAACCATCAACATGGTCGCTATTATCATTATTTAGTAAATATTTTACTATTTTATGATTGGCACCTTGAATTTTATATCTTGATTGGCTGTAACCATACTGTGGTTACAAAAATTCTGACTATGAAAAAAATATGATAATTATGCAACGATAAAATGCTGGCAACAATCAAGAAATAATTATACAATCAAAGAAAGAAAAGTTGTTAAAGTCTATGATTTTTTCCTTAACAATTTTTCTTCAAAAAGTACTTATTAAGTTTTTTTTTTGAAAAAACACTTCTAAAGGAAATATTCTAAAATTTAAAGAGCTTTTTCATAGTTTCTAAGAACTTTTCCTTTAAAAATTTTTCTTAGATTATGGATCATATAATGATAATCCAGGAATCATAATACAGTTATGAGGGGCCATAATATGATAACATTTTGAGCATACTATGATTACGTGCGATCATATTATGATAAATTCATTATAAAATGTTTATTTAGGACAATAATATGGTAATTTTTGAATCATAATATAACTGTAGGGACCATATTATGGTAAAAATATGGTTATTTTATTATCATATGATAACCATAATATAGTACAATTATGGTTGATACAACCATTAACCCAAAAATACATGATGCTCTTCGAATATGATTGACCCAACTATGTTTTTTCTTTGCGTTCAGCGGTATTTTTTGCTAATCTTAGCAACACATGTCTGCTGACGTGTAGTAGAATGAAATTAGTAGCCGCTTCTAAATTTTAGTAGACTTTTTGTAAAGTGGAATTTAAACTCGGTTTGCTAAAATCAGCAAAAAAAATACTAAATATGTACTTTTATTTATTTATGTTTATATTAATCATATAATTACAAATTATATATTAATACGCTATCCGAGCACTAGCAACAAAGGCCATCGGCTCGTTGTAGCGAAAACAGACTGGAGCCTCTGGTGGGAATCGAACCCACGACCCCCGCACTGATAAATATTCTGTAATTTGTAAAATGTAAATAGCAAAAAATTTGCTAAATAAATTTTTTTTTTACCAAAAATCAGTACAAGAACCGTTTACAAATTTTTCTACTAACTTTTTTTCTGAGTGTAAATGGTATATTACTACTGATAAAACACTGTGGGATACCGCTGGAGTAGGTGAGACCATGAGGATTATATGGGATGGTCCAGAAACAAAGGGGGCTTTTGAAACTCAGTAAAAGAGAACTTGGCAAGATGGTTAGTATTCTCACCAAGCATTTAATGCTGATGGACAACTTTTGTAGGGACTGCCAGGAGGAAGACGAGACCATGCCACACTACATTTACAACTTTGGGAATAATGGGAAGCAACGCCGCAGTAGAGTGCTCAGCAAACCGACCTTCGGTCTTAAGTGTATATGCTATTTTTCCGATTCCTCTTTTTCAACCCAACCTAATAAAATACACCAATAAGTCAAGATGAAAATTTTGAGGCAGTCTAATTTCAATATACTTTTTTTTTAAATATACGTAAATAGCATCAAATAACTTCAAGGTTAAGGTTACTTATATTCTTAAAAAAGAGTATACAATTTATAGCTAATTACAAGTGGATAATACTGCGAGTTTAACATCATTGCAAAGTGCATAACGACTAATTAGCACATTCGTGGTTTTATGCAACAAAATAAATCTTATGTAATTTTTTTCTTTAAGTTATAGTTAATTTCTACATTTTGTTAAAGTTGAACATAGATAGTTGTATGGGGATGGTATTTTTTTTACTGTACACAGATGAAGAATGAAATGTGTTGATACGAGGGCAGTTCCAAAATTAGAAAACACAACAAATTTGCGAAAATTTTGTTTATTTTTCAACTCAACATAATTTCCTTTTAGCTCGATACACTTATTTCAGCGACATTTAATAGCTTCGATACCCTTTGATAACTGTCTAGCTCCTAAGAATAACCATCAACCGCAAATCTTTTATCATCGAGCTATTTTTCCAAGTTTGTAAATAGAATAGGGTGTTAAATCTGGCGAATAAGGTGTTTTTTGAAGCATTTTAAATTCATTAATTTTGCCCGCTTAAAAAAAATAGATCTGATCAGATCGGCTTTAATCTAATTGGATAGGATTGAATCTAATTTGATCTGGGGCCGTATAAGCAAATATGGTCATCTGGTGCCAGATTGTAGCCATTTGAGCCGTTATTAAAGGCAGCAAAATAAAAATGTATATAAAAACAAGTAAGAGCGGCTAAATTCGGCTATGCCGAATCTTATATACCCTTCACCATGGTTGGGAAAAAACTGAAGTTTATATATGGACATATATGAAATGGACAGATTTATATACGGACGCCTTTAAGAGGAAATTAACCATTTAGTTTGGCGATAAAACTTGGACTCGGGAAGATTTATGGTTCCAGAAAATAGGTATTTTAAAAAAATTTATGTTTTGGGCATAACTTTTTTGTATCTGAACCGATATTTCCGAGTTTTTCAGCAAATATGTTATACTAAAGATTTTCGATCTTTTGCTATATAAGACGTATCCATAGGTCATAATACAGCTCTAGAATAGTGTTTGTTGTTTGTGTATAAAAAGTGAAGAGGGGAAAGAAAAGAATTACAACAAATCGTTAAAAGAAATCACTAGAACTGCATGTGTTTTATTTCTACAAAATAGTTTGATTTAGCTGGCAAATTTGCATTTGGGATTTTATTTCGCTTTTTTATTAGAAATATTTGTAATTTCTTTAGCTTAATTTTAAAAATTTGAAGGAAAATAGTTTATAATTTTTTTTATAAATTATTATAAGTTATGACCTAAAATAGTTGCACTCAAAGGTTAATTATGTATAAAATTTTCTTAATATGTGAGAAATAAAATGTTTTAAAAATCTTTTTATAAATTCTTTTAAATCGGAGCAAAAACTATAAATAAAACCGTTTGTATTTTGTTTGTATCAGAGGGTTTTTATACAAATTTTGATGTTTTTAGCCTATTTATGAATTATTTAATTATTAATATAAAATTTTATTTAAATTAATTATTAAATGTAAAAAAAAAACAAAAATAAACAAAAAAAATCTTAACGAACCCGCGACCCTTCCACCTGTGGTGAAAGGTATAAAAACGTTTGTATTTTGTTTGTATCAGAGGGTTTTTATAAAAATGTTGATGTTTTTAGCCTATTTATGGATTATTTAATTATTAATATAAAATTTTATATAAATTAATTATTAAATGTTAAAAAAAACCAAAAATAAGCAAAAAAAAAAAGTCTTAAGAAAATAATAAAAAAAAATGTACAAAAAAAGTGAATTGACCTGAAACGAGATTTGAACCTCGAACCCCGCGGGCTTAGAGAAAAAAAGTATTTGAGACATAGCCTCTAGACAACTGAGCTATTGAAGCTCACACAAAATCATCGTCAATAGAGATACATATATAAAAGTCTTCGTTCATTAGGGATTTGTTTCGTTTTTATTTAAATGACAAATCTTTATATGTGTGTTGTTTGTATATAAAAGGTGGAGATGAAAGAAAAGAATTTTAATTATTAATATAAAATTTTATATAAATTAATTATTAAATGTTAAAAAAAAACAAAAATAAGCAAAAAAAAAGTCTTAAGAAAATAATAAAAAAAATGTACAAAAAAAAAGTGAATTGACCTGACCGAGATTTGAACCTCGAACCCCGCGGCCTTAGAGAAAAAAAAAGTATTTGTGACACAGCGTCTAGACAACTGAGCTATTGAAGCTCACACAAAATCATCGTCAATAGAGGTACATATATAAAAGTCTTCGTTCATTAGAGATTTGTTTAGTTTTTATTTAAATGACAAATCTTAATATGTGTGTTGTTTGTGTATAAAAGGTGATGAAAGCAAAGAATTTTAATTATTAATATAAAATTTTATATAAATTAATTATTAAATGTTAAAAAAACACAAAAATAAGCAAAAAAAAAGTCTTAAGAAAATAATAAAAAAAATGTACAAAAAAAGTGATTGAACCTCGAACCCCGCGGCCTTAGAGAAAAAAAAGTATTTGCGACACAGCGTCTAGACAACTGAGCTATTGAAGCTCACACAAAATCATCGTCAATAGAGGTACATATATAAAAGTCTTCGTTAATTAGAGATTTGTTTGGTTTTTATTTAAATGACAAATCTTTGTATGTGTGTTGTTTGTGTATAAAAGGTGGAGATGAAAGAAAAGAATTTTAACACATGGATGTGTTGTTATGCTCAAAATTCTACATACATATTAAACAAAGGGATTTTACTGGAAAAATTAGAGGTAGTCCTGGTTTTTTGCTAATATCTCAGCCATTTATTAACCGATCTGTCTGATTTTTAATAGCAAACAGAAATGGATCACCTGTAACAGAAATAAAAAAGAATCAAGTCCTCATCATGTCTGGGTTCTTCGGAAAACCCATTTCAACACACAGACGGACAGACGGATAGACGGACAGACGGACATCGTTAAATCAACTTCGCTCTTCATAAGGACCCAGAATATATATACTTTATAGGGTCTAAGATCAATATTGTAGAAATTACAAACGGAATGACAAACTTATATATACCCTTCCACCTGTGGTGAAGGGTATAATAAAGTTTTTTTTTAATTTATTATTAAATCTGATGGACATATTATAATATCAAGAACAAATTAGACCTAATTATATAGGGTGCGACAGATCTGTCTAGGCTTGATCAGATCTAAATAAATCTCAAATTTGTCCCGAATTTTGAGATCTAATTAGATCAGGTACAATACGATCTAATATAATCAGTTCAGATCGGAATTATTTTACACGGGTGACCACTTTTTCATGTGAGCAATTTTTTTCATGTTATTAATTTTTTTCATGTTTACAAATTCACTATGATCGTTTATTTTTGATGGCTCCAAAAAAAAAAAAAAACTAAACAACGTTGCGTCTTGAAACTTAAAACCAGGGACTGAAACCGAACCCAAACGGGTTCAGGTTCACTGTTTATAAAAACTTTGAACCCGAACCCGCTGAACCCAAAAATTTAACCAGGTTCGAGTTCAAAAATATAAAAAACAAGTAAAAAAGGGCTAAATTCGGCTGTGCCGAATCTTTGAATACCCTCCACCATAGGGGCTGAAGATGATATACGTATATACTAAATTTTGAATGAACTGTAATATGAATATGTTTTTTCAATTTATGTTACGAACTTTTGTTATTTAGTTTTAGTAATGTTATTTATTTAGTTTTAGCAATGTTATTTACAGCGGTCTGCTCTGTTAGCGACTTTAACATTGTTTATTTTCACGTTAACTTAGTTATCAGAGTAACACGCATATAGCTCTAAGAATGTTATTATTCTCAAAGTATGTATGTATGTAAGACAATAAATGTAATCGAACAATAAGAAGACTTAATAACATTTTTACTTACTTAACAGAAAAAAATAGATACAGAAAAATTGTACAAATTTGTATGGAAAATTTAGAGGTACCTTCACATTTTCACTCATAACTTTTGAACCGCTCATTTTAAATACCAAACTGCTCGCGAGGATGTTCAATAATCTGGGTAAAAATAGGCACCCCCGCTTGCGTCTTCGCGTCGTGATCGCCATTTCAACGGACAGACGGACAGACAATTGAAATTTGCAAACGGAAAGAAAAGAAGAGAATTTTATGAGAGAATCAAATTCTTGTTCTTAAGAAGGAACGATTTTGTAAATCAAAGAACAAATTTAAAAGAAGAAAACTTAAAAATATATTAATTATAAAGTTAAACAAAAACTTCTATGAAAAATAAATAAATTTCCTATTAATAAAACATTTACACTTTTTTTAAATATTGTACCCGAATTCTGAACCGAACCGGTCGGTAAATTTTGGGATCGCCCTTGTTAAGTACAAGGGCGATCCCAAAATTTACCGACCGGTTCGGTAACTATTTATTGTATATGAAGGATGTCAGCAATTAATGTAAATTTATTTATGTATTTTCAATCAATTATGTATAAAAGATTTGAGTTTAATTTGTCCTCAACAAGAATTAATAATAAGAAGATTTAAAGTAAAATATAAATTATATAAAACAATAAATATCAAAAGAAACGATTGAGCAATAATTTGTTGCACATACATAATCTATGTAAATACAATTTAAGCCAAAATAATGCAATTTATTATAACAAATAAGTTAAAATAATTCAAAAGAAGATTAAAATAATTGGATTAAAAGAAATGCAAATGATAGTATAACTTTTGCAAAACAACACATTTTCCATGAATATATCATGAAAATATGTAACAAATTTTGGAGAATTTATTGCCATAAGGTTAGTGAAAGAACTAGTGGCTAGTATGACTACATTTTAAATGCTTGAATTTATGTTTGCAACGAATGTCTTTGGTGAATGAAATTTTATTTTAAAATTTTATTTTACAGTTTAATTTTGCAGATAAGGTTCGAATCAATGGTCAAGAAAATTAAATAGGTTTGTGTATAAATTAACAAGTTTATTCACAAAAAAATGTCTGCCTTATTAAGGGCTAATTAAAGGATTTTCACACAAATTTGTTCAGTTTTATCATTTCTTGAATTAAAAAAAAGTTCTTTCAGTAAAAACTATTAAAATTTCCCCTTACGGATTTTAGAGTAAAATTAGTAATTACCATTTTTACTAGTAAAAAATACCATGTAAAAAAACACCACTTAAAATAATCAAACAATGATATCAAAAGATTCCAATTAAATTTATTTAACGTGTCATATTCAATTCAAAGTATTTATTTAACAAGAACTTGATTGGATATGAGAAATGTTTTTGTATGCTAGTGGCTTTAAAAGTGTTGCCATTAGGATTTTTTTTAAATTAGCGAAAAAAAAAAATTTTTCACTTTTTAGTATAGTAAGTTGTTCGGATTTCAAGTGAAAAATCTGTTATACACAATAAAAAATATTTTTTACGTGAAAATTTTGTTAAAAATGTTTTCAAGCTAATTAAATATATGTACAAGACTATTATTTGTCTAGAGGAAAAAAAAAAAACAACCACATAATGTAACAGCGTGATTTTATAAATCATGATATGTGATAAATAAATAAGAGATATGAAAAATGAAAAATAAATAAAATAAAACAATATAAAAGTTTTGATGGATAGTTTACTTATGCATATGAATGTGGTACATGAATTGTACATAATAAATTAATATCTTATATAAATTAAAAAATTTTGGAAGGTTTTTCAAAAAAAAAACCAAAAGTCAATTAACCTAATTCAATGTACAAAGTATTAATATCTTGTTATTAACCTTTCACTCCAGAAGACCGGTGTGGGACTAAACTTGTAGAGTTGCCAAACATTTGCAGTATTTCAAAAATTAGCGACAAAATCAACGAAAAGTTGGATACGAATATCGAAAAAAATCTAAAATATTCTACATAAAATAAAGCCTGCCCAATACCTAAGGCATGATTTAGTTTGCAAGCGCTTACTAAATTGGTTCTAGATTATATAATTTTTGTTCACGATGTGCCACTTGGTGTAATGTAATCGGGCCTTTGTAGGGGTATAAAATCGTTGAAATTTCGTTAGAAATCGGCCAATGAAACTTTCGAATAAATAAATTTTTTATGAAAAGCTTTTTAATAATTTAATATATATTTATATATATATGTATATTTTGTTATGGTGATGAAAAATAATCTTTGAGCAAGTTTAAGACACTTACGAAATTCTTTCTGCCTTTAAGCAAACTGCTTCTATGCATCTCTTAGGTAAATTATATCGAGAGAACCGTGAGAGAACAGTGGGAAGGAAAGCTCTCTATAAAATACGTACTGTCGGCTCAAAGTATGCTCTGGATTCAAAATAAAAAGGTTTTCTTGCATAGGACGCAGCGCAATATCAAATGTAGGTGTAAAAAATTGCACTCATATATTAACACATTTTTTGTAATTTTTTTTTAGTACTTTGAAGAAAATATGGACAAATTGATACCCAAATGAAACACATATATTTCATATATTTACGACAGGTTTCCATTCAAAAACCGATTAATTTTTGACCTTACTTCTTAACCCCAAAACGTAGAGTGGGCAGCTTATTTTTATCTTCTCTATCACATACCGAATTTTTATTAAAATTAGAGAGAACACATCGAGATATCTTCCTTGTAAGTCTAGACATTACTTGTACACTGTGCAATATAAAACATAATTTTGTTCTGTCTAACTAATAAATTTAAATATTTAAAATAATATACAATTTCGCAATTTCTTCAGAATTTTTAACCAACAAAAAATTAAATACGATTAGCTCGATTTATTAAATATTTTTTGTATTTATTTTTATAGAGAATTTGAATAAAAGTCCCAAAGCCTTAGGGTAGAGGAATTTATTAAGAAATTGTAATGGAATGCAAGAACAATTCTACAATACTTTTCTGACGTCATAATAAAGCACTTAATGTGAATGTATATACATTAGAGTGGTCTTTAAAATGCACTCTATCAATTTTTGCTGCTCCCACAAACTGAAATTGCTTAAAGTTTCACCGTTTCGGTCAAAATAAAATTAAAAATTTATTGAAACTCATCAATTAAAAATAAGTTTAGTTTTTAATTTAGCCATAGATACTCAGATAAAAAGTATGAAGATATTAAGGCATCATTAGCCCATTTTAAACTGGTATCAATTTTATTTTTAATTTTTTTAAACCAAATTTTATTTTTTTTTTAAATAAAAATAAAAACGGGGTGTAATAGTGTTTCATAACTAAAGCGTGGATTTTCTATCCCCCAGAACTGCGAATTTTACTTATTAACGCGGGCGCTGAGATAAAAATTAGCTCCAAAAATGGCTGTACTTTCCAATAGTGTGATACTTATAAAAGTTTACACATAATCATTTATATGTATGTGTGTAGTAGTGCAATATAAAGAAAAAAGTTAGTGTTTGGGGTTTATCTAAATATTTTCTTTATTTCGAATTTAAGAGGTTAAAATAATGTTAAATTTTATGCTAAACATTTGAAAATGGATAATATTTCGAATGTTCAAATGATTTTAATTATTAAAAACTACATATGTTATCAAATATGATGTAATTTCCATCAAATAAATAACGAAATAATGTAGGGTATCATGGGGAAAAGTGGCAAGCTATTTTTGAAGAACCAAATCTAGTTTTCATTAAAATTAAAGCGCCTGATTTTTAAACAATTTCGAACAAAACTAGTATTAAAAACTAAAGTCAGTTAAAACATTCCATTTGATACTTTTAAAGATATTTATTTATTTAATTTCGGTTTTTAGAGGCCCCAACACTATAAGTTTATATAGGCCATTTTACAGATTTATATATTCTATCATATTATTGAAGATAGATCCAAGCAATTTGTGTGGTTTTATTTTATTTGTTTATTAACTAATCTAAATGAATATTTTTTTTAAGTCATTTGTTTTGTTCAAACTAGATATTTGTAAAAAATTGAGGTGGAAATTAGAGGAAGGTTTTAAAATAGTCAAGTTTATGCGATTTTGGACCCTGGTTTGCCACCAATATTAAATATTTGAAATAAAGATGAAAACAGAGCTTCGGAATTTGTCGTATAAAACCCAAACAATCTTCCGTTAATATTAAATAATTATCGCTGCACTTTTTCATACAAAATTCCTCATAATTTAATCTTTCGTCCATGTACCAAATTCTTTTTTATTTGCGAGTCGTAGAGTGCAAATCAGAATATATAAATAGATGGAAAAACATCGCAAAATCGATAAGTCGATTGGTGACATGTCCGATATTTTTGGTTACACAAACTTATTATAAGCTGACTAGGTAATAGTGTGGAGTATAAGGGAAATGCCACATTAAACACTTTCCTCTATACCCCATGTTTCCTTATCAATTTCAAAAAAGTATGTCTTCCAAATGGTAATTTGGAATGTATGTTTCATTTAACGACTCAATACCCAAATTTTTATCATCTGTTTGAGATAAAATTTTTAGCATATGTTTGACATAGAATACCAAAAAATTTTAATCTACTATTGTTACTTGAGAACTTATGGCAATTTTCGTTTGTGCCAATTGAGAATTTTTGTGAAAATAACATTAAAGCTAGAAATATTTGAATGAATACTCGCTCATTTATTATTAAAACTTTTGTTTTGACAAATTTGTGGTTTTTTTATGAATGTTCAAAGACAAATAAAAAATAAAAGTTAAATGTTAGGGGTTCTGTTTCGAGTGAAATTTTGTTTATTTTTAAGCAATTTTGCAGAAATAATATAATATGTAAATAATATTCAAATGCTTAAGTTTCAAACAATAGCCATGAAGGCGAACGAAAATCAATTTGTATCTATCTTGGTATCTATTGCTTGAAGTTACGGGCAAAACAAGGAAGTTATCCTCAAAGTCACCCAACGATCTCTTTAAAAATTGGATATGTTTTGGAGGAGAGATTAATAAACAAGTATTTTAAGGGCCCAATTCCACGTCTTTAGGGTAAAAATTGTAAATTTGTTTGTATGGTTACATGTCTGAAATTTAAGCAATTTGTCCACAGAGTTAAAGTACTTAAGATTTCAAATACTTTTGATTTGATCCCAAATTTTTCTTAAATTCTTTAAAATAAACTGGCGATTTCTTCAAAAAAAATATTAAAAAATCCAATTTTTAACTGCATGAAATTGGGTCGCTAAATATTTATTTATCTCCTCTGTCACATATCCGAAACTAGAGATACCTTAAGTAATTACCGTAAGTAAATAATTTAAATTTTTTTTTATTTTTGGCGTCTATGTTCAATAATGGGTTAAGTATAAAACTGCAATTATATTTACAAACACAAAAAATTCTTTGTCTCTTCAAACACCTCTGCCTACTTACTTTATCATAGTGTTTTGTGGTTTAAATTTATTTTTAAGCAGATGTGAAAAAAAATTAATTTTAAAAATACCCAGTCAGAAAAATATAAACGGCAGAACGCTGGCAATATACTGAATAAAAATACAAATTTTTTTGATTACCCTCTACCATCAATAGAAGTAGGATTGCATAAAGTTAAAAATTTTATTTATATGAAAATAATAGTTCCGTTCGTTTACTCAATAATTTGTAAAAATTTTTAAAAGATGCCGTTTGTTTATACAAATACTCAGTAAACAGAAAAAAGAAAGAGAGAAAAAAATGACAGTTCGATGTTGAGAGTTTGAACATTTTTAATGGACAATTTTTTTCCAGCAGGAATTACAAAAGAAACAAATGTAAATTATGTAAAAATAATACTTACAAAGCACTTTTTTTGACTGTACTGGCAGGCAAAACACTGGATTTACAAAAAAATCCTTAGTTTTGCCAGTACTCCTTTTTTTGAATCGTAGGCTATTTTTGACTGGGTATGTATTTAATTTTTTGGTTTTACAGAAAAATTTTAATTATCTTATCACATAGACTTACATATTGTTTTTAATACAACAGTGTGTTTTGCGGTTAATTTATTTGTTAGTTAAAATAGTATTATTGTAAATAAAGACATTGATAGCAATTAATTTGATTTAATGGTTTTAAAAAAGACCTTTATCGTATCTTATATAAGTACAATAAAAAAATTTGTTAGTAAAAAAGTTAGCAACACACCTTGTATTTCCGTTTAGATTTTTGAAAATATTTAGCTACCCTGGGGAGAAATTCTTATTTTGCCATAAAAAAAAGCTTTCACTACTTTACAGGATTCTCAATTCCTATTTTAGTTAATGTCAAAATTTTATCATAACATAATTTTTTTCTAAAGTTTGAAGAAGAATGTCAGTGTTGTAGACTTTAATGAACTTTCTTGGCCATTTTATTTTTTTTTTCGTATTATTTAATTAAAATTTTTAATATTTACTGTAAAAGAAAAATCGTTTGGAAACATCTCATAAAAACATCTGGTAATATGAACTCGCTTAATACGAACCCTCGGTAAAACGAACTATCTTTTGTAAATATATTGACAAATTTTAAACCGAATAATCGGATTTGTTTCCTGGTATCGCAAATAGTTTATTTAAGAAATTCACTTAAAGAATTTGCACAATTTCTGAAATTGTTTTTAGATATTTTAAATATATTGACAAATTTTAAACCGAATAATCGGATTTGTTTCCTGGTATCGCAAACAGTTTATTTAAGAAATCCAATAAAAGAATTTTCACAATTTCTGAAATTGTTTTTGTTAAAGGGTTGTCAACGTATGGCTATCGATATAGTAATAGACAAATATATATAACATTGAATGAAGTACTTGTTGGATACTGTGATAAATCAAATCAAAAACAACAACAAAGTCACCATAAAGGACCCTTTATCAATGCTATGGTTGCATATTGGTAGGAGTATGTATCAATAGGAAACAGCGATACATCAAATTAAAATCAATACACTAATTAGTTTTACTGCCACATAATGCTTTGAAATTTTGATTGATAAAAATCTGTATTTATATAAACAAAAATAATAACAGCAAAATTATAGTCGGTCAAGACCGGCTATTAAAAACGAAATTATCCATCCCAGATCAATTCTATGGCTGAGTATAAAAATGGGGCAAATATTTTATTTTTTTAATAAATTACTTTATTTAACTTTTTATACCCTACACCACGATGTGGGCAGGATATATGAGTTTGTGCTGACATTTGTAACCACCAAAATTATCGGTCAGAGACCCAGACTCAGAATCGCATTTTGATTCGATTTAACATGGACATTATGTTCTACTTGTAATGAAACATAAAGATATTTGAATGGGATTTTGCACTTAAGTTTTTATTCGATGAACCCTATTAAATTCGGTTAAAATCGGTCCATATTAAGACCTACCTCCCATAGAAAGATCCTTTCTTAATTAGGCATAAATAATATTTAGACACATAAAACCGTAGAAAACTGGTTGAAATTCAGTTCAAGAATGTTATATGGGTCCATAAATCACGCCATAGAGTTTGAAGAAATTTGGACGGAATATTTGCTTAAATGAAGTTTTCGCATCCAAAGGTATAAAGGCGACCGTTTTTTGATTTGTGAATAAAAAGTGTTTTTGTTTAAAAAGTAACATTATTTTTTTTTTCTTTAAATCAATCTGATATTTTTAATTTCACCATTATTTACGGCATTTTGAACAAAATTTTAAATTTTCATATCTTCATATACATATGTATATACCTATAGAATAAATCATGTTATTCTAAGCTTTAAGAAAAACTCTTTTTTGTGCTGCATATCAATTTTTTATGTGCACCTAAAAACAATATTTCCTTACTCTGATATACACTTTTAGTTATGGCAATGCAGCAAAACAATACTGATTTATATTTCTTAGTTTTTGTATGCAAATTTGCTGCATTTGCCAAATTTAGCAAAATAATGCACATTAAATGTTAAAATTACGGATGTAGAACAAAGTTGATGCTGGATATATTTTAGATATGATATGGGTTTCGGAATGAGAAAAAGGATATTTACATAATATACAATCCATTCCTAAGGCAATAATAAGCTGACGAACTGTCAAAAAAAATAAAAAAATAAACAAGCAAACTAGTTTAAGTTTGCTAATATTTTCTGCACGAATTTGTAATATTTTTATAGTTCACATTTTGCCTAAATTTATATTAAAAATTAATTATTTCAAAAATGGAGATGATCTGTCTATCATATAAAGTTATAATAACATATATACTTATAAATGCATTTAACAAAAGTAACAATATGTTTATATATCATACACAAATGGATGTTTTGAAAAGAAAATACAATACGCAAAAGTACTTAATTACAAATACAATTACAAATTTACAACACTACTACGAAACAAACTGTATACATGTGAGAGTAAATAAAAATATATTTACATTTGGTAAATTATTTAAAAAAAAGAACCTGCGAAATTAAAAATTAATTTAAAACACTCAATATAATGACATTCCACAATCTACAACCAGCATTCGAAACAAAAAATAAATAACGAGTATTTTTGTATGTTTGTTTTAATTATAAATACAACACCACCAAAAAAAATCTGATATACCTTTAAATTCTTAAAAAAAATACGAAACAAAACGCTTTAAAAATAACTGTTAGATTAAGTTTTTTTGCAATATTTGCTTGCAATACGTATAACGAGCACGTATGCGGTATCCGAACAAGACTAACAAAACAAGACTGTCTCTTTTCAAACAACAACTTCGAATCAAAACACTATTCTACAAAATAGTTTCCACGAAACAACCAGTATGTAGATGAAATAATAACAATCGAAATTGATAAAAAACAAACTTAAATTTACATTCATGAACTAAATTTTAAAACTTTAATTATTGGATGTGGAAAAAGTTTTTTCTTATTGTATTTTTCGAAAGCCAAAATAAGTTTCATTCACAGATTTGGCAATTACGCGAAAACTTCCGTACTTCGTGGTTTATTAAAGCACAATTTAAAATTTAAGAATTCTTGCAGAAATATACGAAAAATTTTGCAATGCCCAAAGGGCCTAGACTCACATCTAAGGGGTTAACATAAGTCTTTTTTTAAGGGAAGCAGCACTCAGAAAATTCTTCCTACTATTTAACGTGTTGTTTTCTTTGGAAAGGACTTCAAATATGGCAATACTGGAATTGCGAAAAATGATAAATCTTAGAACCGATGGTACTCGCGATCTGATGGAGAGTTCGTGAAATTGTTGAAGCATCTTAGTTCATACACCTGTTATTTTATTTTACTTCGGTGGGGTTAAGTGCTACAGGAACACCGAAGGAGGACGTTGTGATATGTATGAGGAATGGAAAAACTCGTATATGATGTTGCCGTCGCTGTGGATCGATCCGGCTATGTTCTGTGTCCAACGCGTTAAAAGGGAGATTATAAGGGAGATAAAAATTGGATACCGCATAACACTCATACGTCACGGTATTTAAATAAATAAAATTAATCATACGCCTCATCTTATGCTGATTTTAAAGAAATTATTATCAATCATCCGCCTTAAGTCTCAATTAAGCGAAATAATACCATAGAGGAAGAATAGTATAGAGGATGCAACGCCGTCAGGGGCCAAATAAAATATTATAAGTTTCGGAAACTTGGAGAAAACAGGGGAAAATTGAGCAAATTTCCCTGATTTCTGCAAAAATTTGAGTAAATTTCCCTGTTTTTAAACTTTTTTTTTAAATCCAATTGGGAAATTTGCTAAAACTAATTGGATTTGCAAAGAAATTTAATTGGAATCGCAAAAAAACCAATTTGAAAAGATGCTGAACCTTTGAAATCTGCACATACAAAAGAAAGAGAACGTTTTTTACGACGTGAGAGACATCGTCATGGTGTGATAATACTCGTACATCGTATATGTGGTTTATTTTTTGAAAAACATTTTAAGCAGCCCATAGACTATCAAGCTTGCTGGACAGCATGATTGTCAGCTGTCTGAACTTGATCGTGCAATGTTTTAGTGAACGGGTTGACAAGCATGTTGAACGAAAAACAAAATTTTGTTGCTTGTTTGTCAAGCATGACAACAATATTTTCAAGTCTTTTCGGAGCTCGGGTCTGTTTTTTTTATGATGGTGTATGTCAAAACAATTTTCATGTTTGTCAAGCATAATGAAAAGCATGCTTGATCGTCTATTGCCTGCTTTACTGTTATTCTTTTATCTTCTTACGAATTATAGATTTTTTAATCTTAAATTTTGAAAAAATCTAATGAAAATTTTCATTAAATCTCTGAATCCATTTTAATAATGCATGAACGAGCTTCCGATTTACCATTATTTTGTGTGCACTACAAAAAAATAATTAAGACATATCAGTTTATTTGTTTTCAGCATTATTTTTATGTATTTTTAGTTTTTCAATTAAATCATGTCGACAACACATATGCAAGTCGCCGTTAGAAGTAAAAATTTTATTGGTGTTAGCACAACTTTTGCTGAATTTACCAATTTCTTTTGGTAAAAATCAGCTTGCATTAGCACTTTTTCTACAAGCGGCCTGACTCAAAATTTGCTGAATTAGCAAGACTTTTTGCTGACTACTAACTTATTTTGAGTATAGAGTCCGGTGACATGTCCTAAGACATATCTGTAACATATCCTAGGACAAGACACCGTTCTATGTTTTTGGGGAGAACTGAATTGTGACAAGTCAAATTTTTCCTCCGAATTGCACGAATTTATTTTTTCTTAATCCAATGTTATTTGTTAATAATAAATTCAAAGCTTTTTATTTTATTGCACATTTCTAAGCTTTTGAAAGGTTTATTAAAAGCTTAGCTAAAACCTGAAAAAGTATTTTTTTTTGTTAAAATAATCAAACACGATTTTTATACAAAAAAAAAACTGTTTGATTTTAAGCTAAAAAACCTGCTGAAAATATTGCAAAACCATTAGATAATTTACTGGGTGTATCTTTGTTATGGCATTTGGTTCCGTCTCAAATGTATGATCAAGTTGGTTAGTTATTGATTTAAATGTTATAATGTATAAAATGTTGCTTCATTTGATTTGCGAAGTGATGAAGAGTAAAATATAAAATAAAGAGCAAAACAAAAAACGATAAAAAATACTCACAAGAGGAATACCAGAATCGTGTTTTAAAAAGCAATTAAACGAAAATAAATTGTTTTTAAAGCAAAGACCTTTGAATTGATAAATTGCAAATTATCTTTATTGTATAAAATGTAATTTTTAATGGTTATATTTTTAGCACTGGATACCAATTCTAAAGGATTTGCAAAGCTGTGCAGCGATGAAGAGTTACCTTCACTCATTTAAAAACAATAAAAATAAATACATAACTTCCAAGTGATAAAACCATTCAGAAACGCTACCCAGTACTGTAATTTAATATCATATTAATTTTACAATTTTACCGGCATACCGTTTTATGTATTTAAACCTGTAGTAAACAGTAAAAGCTTTTTTAACTGTAATTGTATTTAGTTATTTTACTACACTGATAAAAAGAAATATGTATAAATAGCAGAAAAATCTACTAAAATTTAGTTAAAAAGGACGATGCTTAAATTAGCAGAAACTTTCTGCACAAAAACGGAAAAAAACATGCTATATCAACAAAATTATAGGAATATTTAAGTTAAATTAAGACAACTAATTTCGCATTAAAAAAAAAACTTTGAAAATTTAAAGATTTTTCGTGATTTTTTCAGTCTACTAATATTCATTAAATTTTTTGCTCATTTTAGTAGTGTGTAAATTGTTATTTTCAATTAAATAAAATTTTACTCAATATAAAAAATAATTCGCAATTTATACGTTATACAAAAATTTAGCAATAAAAAAAAAATTTTTCAATCACCGCTGTTTACATAACGAAATCTGACAGCTTAACCAGATTTCGATTTTTTTTTACTTAAATAAAATTTAGGTAAAAATTCATACTAATAAGGAAGCGCCAGTGATAGGTTCTCCTGATTGCGGTGAAATTCGGATATGTTATAGAGGAGAAAAAAATTAAAACACGTATTATTTAGCGGACAGATACTTTATTTAGGGGTTAAAAAGAGTGGTTAAAATTACTTAATTTTTTGTATTTTTAGTTTTATTTGTTTTTTATTGTCCAATTTTTTTTTTGTTATTTGAAAAAATGTATTACGAAAGACATGAAAATTGGTGCGTTTCATGGCAAATTGTAGTTGGTTTGGCCTATTTAATTTAATCGATACTCGTATAATAATGTCTATTTTAATTTGACGGAGGGCTGTCTTAGACTTTTCCGATATTTCAAACCATTCAAATTTTAGGCACTTTTTTACGTATTCTAAAATATTTCAAATAGGTCACATCCCTGCTAACTCTACGTAAAAACTATGTGTATCAGTTCTAGTTCTTTAATGATACGTTCCATTTAAATTTCACATTTCCAAACAAAAAAAGTGGTAAATTTTTACCCCACTTTTCGACCTTTAAACGTATGATTGGGTCGCTAAAAAATATGTGTCTCTTATTTTCTTCTCCTCTATCACATAAGAACACCGATGATCGCTAATCATCGGTGCTTTCTATAATGACTATAATACTGGTACTAACAAGGATGGTGTGCTGTGTGATTCATTCCGATTTGGATCAAATTTAAGCATGTAGTAGCGGAGAAAAAATAAATGAATACATTTTTTTTAGCGGCCCAATCTCTAGTTAAGTTAATAAAACGGGTGTGGCAAAAAGGCAATACAATACACAAAGGCAATACACTTGATTTCAAGACTTTTAATATTTCTTCGAAAGTAACTTTAGCTTATGAAAGGAAGCTAATGATTGGAATATCTATCTCTGGGTATATAAAACATGCACAACCGATGTGTTTTAAAAATATTCTTTTTAAGAGTATTTTAAAATTTGTATATGCAAATAAATTTTATTTTCGTATATTTCAGACAGGGTCCCATAAAAAAGTATTAAATATTTTTAACACTCTCTTTTACCCCGTTATTATGATATTCGAAAAATTTTAAATCTCTTAGGAGTTGCTCGAATTAGCTTCTGAAGAACGTTTATATTTATTAAGTAGTAAAATTAATTTACATATGGATAGTTATCTTTAGAGATAGGCGCGTGATTGATTTTTGATTCTCTCACGGACCTTTTTTTCCTACTCACGCTCATGTGTGTAGTAAAAATTACTCACGAACACGAAACTTTCAGTAAACTCTCACGAAATACAGTAAAAATTATAAACAAATTATGGTAAAAAAACCTAACTCATGTGAACTATTTATTCTTCCTCACGCTCACGCACGAATCGCCTGACTATAATAATTATTACTCACAGTCACGCGTGATTCACGCTGGCTCATGAACAAACAAAATTAATCACGCACGCCCAATTTTTCTACTCACGCTCACGTGCATAGTAAAAAATTACTCACAATCACGGAACTCTCACGAAAAACAATAAAAATTAAAAAATCTATGGTAAAAACCTAACACATGGATGAATTATTTATTCTTCCTCATTTACTGACTGTAGTAATTGTTACTCACGATCACGCGTGATTCACGAGTAAAATTCAAGAAATAAAGAATTGGCTTGAATCGAACTATTTTCTAAGCAGCTCTGACAAAACGTTTGCTCGTGTGAGCGTTTGACGTTCGGCGTGAGGCGTATGAGTGACTTTATGTAATTTGTTTTCGTACCTCTGAAGGAAAACTTCACCTGGAAACACCATATAAAAAAATATATGGCGGACCAAACTTTCATTTTTTTTTACCACTGCATAAACTAATAAAGCCAAGAATTAAAAGAGTTCCCTCTTATTTATTAGGATGTTCATATTTATTTAGATATGTGATACGACTTGTTCTTTAAAAATAACAGTTGTTAAATTTTCTAAATATGCAGAAACATGTATAAAAATTGAGATTTTACACATTACCTCATTTCCAATTTTAGCTCATGCTTAACTTTTAATATCTCGCCACCTCAACACATTGTTGCACATATAAGCACACAATTTATAAACTGCAATTCTCACCCAAAAATTGGGCCATTATGTCAACAGCATAAACGTGATCAAAAAATTAAATAAAATACTACCAAGAAACATACAACGTAAGAAATTTGTGCGTTAATCAGTTAAATTGTATAGTAATAAAATAATTCATCTTAAAAGTTTTTACTCATCGATCATGTGGGAATTTTTTAAGAAATTTTGCAGAAAAGTGTACTGTTTTTTCAATAAGCTTATTTTAAGTTTTGTATGTTTATTGCGTCCTCTAGTGGCAGTATACGTAATTAAAATTCAAATTGAGGAGCTAAATTTTTTTCAAAATTAATTATTTAATTTTGTAAATAGTCAATTTTCACTGCAGAGTTAGTTTAAGTCAAAAAGTTTAATGTGGAATATGTCTAATGGCTTTTGAGTTAATTTAATTAGATAAGCATTTCAAAACTCAATATTAAAATAAAAAGTTGTTTTTCGATAACAATATTAAAAATAATTCTATTCATTTGTGTAGTATAATCGAATTCGAATGTTGAAGTCAGGTTTCATATAAATGCGGCTCTTTTTGCTTTTTGAAAAGGATCTCAAATTGTGGATATAAAAAATATGACATTCTATTGTTTTGTGGACAGTAGTGATGAATTAAATTCTCAAAACAAACTCTAATAGTCTTATTTATTAATAAGCCGGAGTTTTGCCATTTTAATAGATGGGGAAATTCAATTCTATGCTTTACCAGTAACACTTTTGAAACCTCTGATATAGTGAAGTTGCCAGGACTGAGCCTTTGACTTTCCGACGACTCGCACAGTTTAGGTCTAGCTATTCATGTACATTTCAATTTCTATTTTACGCCTACTTTGATTTTCGTAGACTATTTTTTTAAATATTTCGTTAAGCTTTATTTAAGCCTTAAATTCAATTGAATTAATAATGAGCTTTTTTTTAGAAATTAATGGTTTTGTTGTGCAAGAATGTTTACAAATATGATATTTTAAGTATTGTCCATCGCTGGCTACAACTTTTTCCCATCTCACTGGTAATTTTTGGATACCAGCCCGAAAGAACGACTCGTCTTTTGAGGTAATTCAATTATCGACCCGTTTTTCATTCATTTGAAGTGAATTTCTGCTGGAACAGGCCAAGTGTTATCGACCGCAACAAGTAGTAGTCGGAAGGAGGGTTTCCAAGTATTTCTTGATCGGTCTTGCAACATGTGGCCAAACGTTGTCATGCAGAAAAATGACTTTGTCGTACCTTTCTTCCTATTACGGCCGTTTTTTCAACATGCGCATGAGTTGAGTCCGATTTGGTTTCCCTGTGATCGTTTCATTCTGTTTGAGCAGCTCGTAGTATAACACGCCGCGCTGGTCACACAAAATACAGAGCATGCCATACGCCTCGGTTTGTCAGCAATGTTTCCAATTCTAAGTCTTCAAAGTTTTTTATTGACCCGGCAGTACCTTGTCTTCAAGATCAAAACCACCACTTTTAAATCTGCCAAATACGCTTACTTACAATAGGTTTAAGCGGCAAGACATTAGAAACTGGAATAATGGATCATATACTAATGGCGTTCTTTTGTGTGAAACGCTGAATATATAATTTACAAAATGTGTGTGATATTCATTTTATTAAGGGAAATGTAGCCATTAATAGATAGATGGACGGTTACGAGGGACATGCTTGGATATTTAGAAAAGATGACAGACAACCTGATACAATTGCATAAAAAGTCAGTATAAAACAACTTGAAATAAGAACAAGTAGTAGATAGAAATGCACCGATTTATGAAAGAAAAACAAAACATGTAATAGACTAAGGAGGTGGTGTAAGAAATATACATTTACAGATTGGCAGACAGACACACGACAAAAAATCGACATATAGAGTATTTTGAGAATTTGTTGCTAATAGCAACAACCAATTATTTGAAAAGACTTTTTGCAATGAACTTTCATTTTACTTTTTGTATTTTTTGTTTGGGTGGTCACTTTAAGTTGTATGAAGTTACATCACAAGGGGGAGGAGAACAAAAAGTATATATAAATATGATTACAAATATGCTTTGCAATGCATTATTACTATTTGCAAGTGGAAACAAAGGTTATTCTAAAATCTTTTAGTATATTTTATAAACAGAACTATGAATAAGGACAGCTATTATAGTTAAAAAGTTAACAAAACAATGATAAGTCTATAAATCAAAGAGAAAATTCAATGAAAAAAAAAAACAAATAAGACAAATGATAATAGTTAAAGTTTTTTGTCCATAGCAATTTTCTGAGACTCGCCAATTAAATCAAAATAAATTAAAATTAAAACTTACCGTACTGCACCCAAGATTTGTAATTTGATTAGAATAATCCTTAAAAATCCCTCTTTAGCTGCTACTGATATGTGTAAATTTTGCTTTTTTGGACACAGAATGTATGTTTTTTTTTTTTTTTATAAAATATATATAACACCAATACCAATTATGTATATTAATTTCTTATTCTTTTTTCTCAAAGCACTTCTAATAATTACACCACAATTTTCTTTTTTCTATTTGTGTTTGTTTACCAACACAATTCTGAAATTTATTATCTTTTATTTTAATAATTTTTTTTATTAGAAAATGATACACCCACCGAAAATCCTCCGTAACTCTGACTTTTCACGCACAGAATTTATTTGACAATGACAATCATATGCTTTTTTATACGAATATTATAAACCATTCACAATAGTATATGCTGAAAAATAAAGTGCGGGTACAGAATAACAACGTACCGTATAACAATTGCCATCGACGTTGTCTTCTGCCGTTCCCATACAAAACGTTGATACATGTCAAATTAGTCACATAAATACAGCTTCTATCTGCAATGCTTGACCTATTTTAATAGTTAATTTGTATGGAAAAATACGGCACAATGTTATTTTATTTCTTCCTAATCGCAACTTCTCAAACAGTATTGCCAACAACTTACAATACAAAAATAATTTTTCCTATTTCTTCTCCTCAATCCCATAACCGAAATTCATTATGATCAGTTTCATGAGGTTATTCTTTTTTGTGTTTAAAATATTCTGTACCGAGTACTCAGTACCCTTATAGTCAATTCTTTTATAACACTATATGTCAATTTACGAACAATTTTGTAAATAAACACAAACGTCGAAAAAATACACACAGGATCCGAAGAACTTGGGTAAATTAAAAATATATTTAAAAAATTATGAAATAATTTAAATAAAATTATCTCTTATTGCAGATAACGAATATCATCAGCGTGATAGCAAAATCAAAACCTATTACGCCGAACTACGCAGTTGTCTTCAATAAAATTAAAAACACGTGTCAAAAGTTTGCTTTTTAATTTCCTTGGGAATCCTTGAAGAAAATATTCGTCTAATATGGGTATGTGTCAAAAACGTAGGAAAATGCACTCTGGTGATACACATCTCCAGAGACGTTGGCGTGTACGTAATCGTACCCGTGATTTGGACTTAATTGATAAAGATGTACGTACACAGTCGGCCCAGCTAATTAATCAGCCAGTAGATTTAGAACAACCTGGTTTTGCACAATTTTATTGTGTTCACTGTGCTAAATATTTTATAGATGACACTGCCATGCAAGCACATTTCCGCACAAAGGTACATAAACGTCGCCTAAAGGCTTTAGAAACAGAACCCTATTCCATCGAAGAGTCTGAACGTGCTGCCGGTCATGGTAGTTATAAAAAACCCTTAAAGCGTACTATGGAAACTCAACCCTCAAAGGAAGAAGTTAAGGCCGGTAAACGATGCAAAGTTGAGATTGTTGATGAAGATGCTCCTAAACCCTCTAAGAAGATACAAAAAATGGAATCATAATATGGATTGATAAATGCAATGACTTTTTATAACTTATTATAGGCATAGTAAGATCTATTAATTTTTGTAAAAATGAATTGTAGTTGAATATTTTTGTTTTCATAAAGTAATTTAACTTGGCATCTTCACGGGACTAAAATATCAATGTTAAATAAGAAAAGTACATTATTTTTTCTTGTTTTAACATTGATTTTATGTCTGGTGTAGACAAGTTATCAAACTCCAAAAAATTGTTTGTGTATCGTAAAGTTATTTTCTAATAATAATAAAGCTAGTATTGTCTCAAGCTAGAATTAACCATACGTAACGTGACGGATCAGCTGATTCTATCTAAATGAATGAGTTAAAACGACACGTATGGCTAATTCCAGCTTAAAGTAGAATTACCCATACGTTGTGACTAATCAGCTGATTAAATGGATGAGTTAAAGCGAGACAATCAGAGGGAGATACATTAAGTGACATATGGCTAATTCTATGGAAAACATATGGAAATACGTCATTACGTATGGCTAATTCTAGATTCATGTAGCCATACGTAACGGACGGACGTTGCCTCTTTTTAACTCAAACAATTATATTGAATCAGTTTGTTCGTCACGTTACGCATAGCAAAGTGTGTAAGTAATACGTTTACATCTGGCTAATCCAACCTTAAAGATTTTGATTTATTTCGATTTCTTTTAGATAAGTTGCAACGATGCTTAATTAAAAAATAAAACATCACAATTTGTTTATTGTTACATAATTATTCACAAACTAAGTGGATTAAACATGACATAGCAACACAAGGTAAATTCATTATGTAGTGTTTGGGACTTTTATTTGACATACAACGGATTTTTGTTTACTACTTATATGAGTTTTGTCATTTTGTTGTGGTTAAGTAGAGAGAGCAATTTCTGCTGTCTACCAGGTATTGTTATGCCATGATGCAGAGATAAACGCTTTTATATATATATTTTTAAAGTATATAAAGAATATCCATATTTACAAAAAAAATTTTTGTACATTTCAACAAGGAGATTTTTAAATTAGTTCGCATCATAACTTCTCTTACAAAAATAGCCAACGTTAAACTATAACCACAGATAATCTATTTAAGCACTAAACTTTGGTTATTTGTAGATAAGTTAGCAAGTCATAAAGAAATAATACAAATAATTGTTTCTAAATGTATTTTATACAAGGGATATTTTTAAGTTATTTTTAAGCATTTATACAACAAATTTTTAATAAAAATTAAAGGAAAAGACATAATTAAGAAGTAAATTAAACAACTAATAACAAATTGTTGATGGAATATAAAAATAAAAACAAAAAGCTTTGGCAAAATAAAGAAACTAGAGTCCGATCGAAATCGCATTTTTTTTTTTTTTTTTTTTTGAAGAACTGAATATTCGCTTCGGAAATCATTATTCGGTAGAAAGCGAATCCAACTTTTTCAAAGTTTTTGTTAATATTTTTCCTTATAACTATGTAGAATTGTTTAGCTAATGAGAGAGGAAAACTAATGGAGATGGAGCAAAAATAACAAAACAATTTTACCGAATAGTTGCCGAATGTCGTGTTTTTGCCTAAACCGAATATTCGATCGGACTCTAAAAGAAACTAAAAATTTTGAAATAAAAAAAAAATACAAAAATTAAAACAAATGTACTACAACAGTAAGGGGTTAATCATTAAATGAGTCACTAACACAAGCAGCAGCTGCTGCTAAGGGAGTATTTTGCTGATGATGTTGCACGATGTTTGCCATTAAGGCAGGAGGTGATGTTGTTGTCGCCGACGATGATGTTGAACTTGAGGTAGTTGTGGTATGGTTATTGTTGTTATTGTTTTTGTGAAGTTCCAGAAAGAATGGATGACTTAAAGCTTCATCGGCTGTTATACGTTTATGTGGATTAACTTCCAATAATCTATAAAGTAGATCATAGGCACTGGGCGGGAAAACATCATCACCATCTAGAGATTCCGTAATAAAATTCGAATCCATACATAAACAATTAAAGAAAAATTGATCACAGTTTTTACAAACTTCACAGGTACCATCAGGTTGTTGATATTTCTTTAAAAGTTCGGATGAACTAAATTTTGTACGATTACGAAAACGTACACAGAGTTTTCGTAAATCGAGAGGTTTGGTTTTTTGTGACAACGTTACCAAACGATCCAGTATAAGGGCCGTTTTACGTATGGCCTTATCACCAAATATCGTTATCATTTCGGCTAAGGCCACGTAATCATTGGGTGCTTTAAAGAAGGGATACACCGAGGAGAGGATGGAGAGAAATATAACACCAGCAGCCCAAACATCTACTGATGTTGTTTGGTCGGGATATTTGAGTAAAACTTCAGGTGGTCTATACCCAGGCGTGCCAGCACGCGAAGCATGAATTTCCTTTTTAACTAGGCATATATTACAAACTTGATGATTACCATAACAATAACATTTCGGACTATTCGTTGAGTTTAAATTACGATTTGTATTATATTTAGCATCACTACTGTTTATATTGTTGTTATTAGATCCTGTTGTTGTTTTTGTTATAGGTGGAGTATTTTTACCCAGACCTGCTGAAGAAGTACGGGTACTAGTGTTAACAGATTCAGCACCACCTTGGGCACGTAATTTTTGTTGTAAACGACTGCTCATTGTATGAGTGGCAATACCACCACCGCCACCTGATTTATGTTCATTTGCACTTGCATTATTACCTGCTTCTGTGGCTAAAGCTCCTTTTGATCCTATAGGAGTATTATGAATCTCATTAATTTGTTTTAAAGGCATTTTAAATGGTGTATGTGATAATGTACCAGTATTTGCCGCCATTGAAGCTCGAGTTGTAGGACCAGTTGCCACCGGTTGTTGTAGTTGATCACCTTGTTGTTGTGGTCCCGCACATCGCACACGTTTAGCAGTACTACTAATAACCTCTCCAGCACCTGTAACTGCCACAGCACCCTCCAAACATTTTTTTACACTGCCACTATCATCTTGTTCACGTAATCTTTTGCCTTCGCCACCAGCTGAAACTGTACATTGTGCTGGTAGCGTTAGATTGGCTATTTTTCCTGTTAAACTATTTGTCGATGACGTTAGACTCATCATGTGCGATGCGGGCACGTGTTGTGCTAGACCAAAATCAACTAATAGAAACTGTCTTTTGCGACGATTATATAAAAAATTACTTGGTTTAACGTCACGATGTATGACATTGAATCGATGGACATGACGTAAAGCGATTAATAGATTTTTCATATAGAATTGTACTTCGGCTACATCCATTTTATTGTAGAAATCATGAAAGCGATCATGTGCCAAATAGGGCATTATAAATGCTACAGATTCATTGTAACGTATACAACAATTGATGCCAACCACATTATCGGTACCACTGCAAATAAAATAAATCAATAAATAAATAAATAAATTAAAGGTTAATAAATACAAATGTTATTGTAAAGTTTGTTTTATTTAATTTTAATAATCATTTCATTAATATCAAATGGTGAACAATTCAATTTTTGAAATAAAAAGGAATTGTAAAAATGTTTATTAAAAGATTTGATTTTTATCGATAAAAAAATCTTATCCTCATATTCATAATGGGCCAGTTTACGCTCGAAATCTAGTTTAAACTGGATTTCGATCATATGGTACTGTATTCTAATATACACAAACTGGATTTTAAAATCTAGTTTAAGTAAATTAGAAAGAATACCAAAGATTTAAGGGTTTGTAAACACATTAATATATAAAATTAATCTAAACATATGCAAAAAATAAACTGCATCTCTGTAATTCAATATCTATTATTTCCTAGTATTAAGGATAAGAAATGTTATTTTCGAAAGAGAATTTGATAATTCATATCTCTAATACTTCACACAAAAAAATTGATAAAAAATAAAACCCTATTGTGTTAGTCGAAAATAAAAGTTTAAATCAACAACCCTTTGCATTATGTTTATCAATATTCCAACATTTAAAAATAATACTAAAGAAATGACCACCAAAACGATGGAAAAAATTCCGTTGGTTTTTTTAGGTTAGTATTTTTTAATAGGTTTTTTGCAATACCAATTAATTTTCATTACAAGACCAATTGTATCTCTTGCAAGTTCAATTGGGTTTTTAGCAGATTCCCCAATTGGTTTAAAAAAGGGTTTTTTTTATCAAAATCAACTCAGTGATTCAAAATTTCTAAAATCCCTACACAAAATGTTATATTTCATTATTTGGAAGGACAACTTCAATATAAGGTGTGTTCGTCGTACGTTACCGCGGGTGCCCGCGGCAACCAAATCTTACCAAAAAGCGTTTTTTGTAACAAAAATTGGGTACATGAGAGCGTTCATAAGAGGGTAATTGTGTTTCTCATTTTACCAGAACTTACCCGTACGTTTTGTTTGGGTAAAATGGAAAAATTGTCAAATCATCAGCGGTTGCTAATAAATTAGCTGTTTTGCATTTTTGAAAAAAAAATTAAAGTTAAATAAAAATTTACTATAAAGAACTTTTCCTTCTTAATAATAAAAAATACATTTGAAAATGCAAATAGATATTTGCCATGTCAAATATATTTATTATTTAAGCTGTTTTTTAATACGAATAAATTTGACGTTTATTTTCATTTATTTCATGGTTTATTTTATGGTTTTGTGCGTTCGCAGTATTTTGGACTTTTTTGTGGTTTTTTTAGAGAATTTATTCCTTACTCTCATTTTACCAAACTTTACCCAAAATTACCTCGTACAGACCTATAGTTATCCTCACATTTTCGCTCAAAACTTCCACATGCTCAAATACCTGCTGATATTAATACGAAAAAGAATTTTTGAAATATTTTTCTTGTTTTGCAAGCTATTTAAGCAAAATATTATCAAAAATCTATGACAAAAATTTACAATATATTTTAGTCTAAAAACTTTCAAATTAAAAAAAAAAGATAAAAAAACATTACAGTAAAATCGCAAATATTCAGCAGTTACATTTGAATATGGTTGTGCTAACCGTATAAATTTGTTGTCGCAACCAAAATAAACTTTTCAATTCGGTTGGCATTAAATTTTTCTGTGTGTACTTCTATCGTATATCTATTATGTCTCATGACGCAAAAGCTCAAAAAGGCAATGACGTCGATGACATTTCTTTGGCATGACGTATTATGTGTTTATTTTTGCAGAGAATAGCAAAAAAAAAACGAAAGAAAAGGCACCACATTACATTTAATATAACAAAAGAACCCACGCTAAATATTGATTGCTGGAAAATTATGTATATAATGAATGTATAACAACATATCTGTGAACTTTTGATAAACAACTTAAGCCGACTTAAGAAAAAATTTATAGATTTTTGAAACCGCATATTTCTCGTAAGACCAAGTTTAAGGATATAGATTATCTTTAAACTTAGTTTACGGGTCTTTGTCATGAGGCATCACTGTCCGGAAATTGGCTAAAACTTTATATAACTTTTGAAAAAACCTTATCAGGATTTTTCCATAATTTATTTGAAAAATAAAAATAAAACTGGTGGAATATATAACTTTATTAAAAACTGTGTCATTGACCTGTTAGTTCTGTAGGAATTCTACCTTTTATCACATCTTTATCAATAAAATTAGAACAATTTCATCATTTCTTCAGATTGTAAGATATTCTGGGTCCCATTTATAACAAAAAGGTTTTAAAATTTATTAAAAAAAAATGTATACAGACAGATTTGTGCAACACTTAAGGTTTTTTTTTTTTTTTTTTTTTTTTTTTTTTTTTGCTTTCTTGCAAAATGTGTGTTTTTGAAATAAGTGCTTTTGTCAAACGTCCAAAGATATAGAAAATAAAATTAGAATAACAGATAGTTTTGTAGTTTTCTGGGAACTTAAAAACTTGGCGTATTACCGGCATATGTTTATAACAGGCATATACCAAATTACTATAATTCACCCAGAAATTTTGTACAGCCAATCAATTTTTCAGTTTACCTTAGAAATCAAGGTTAAGGTTAACATTTTATTTGAAAACATTTGAAATAATAAAAAAAGAGAAAGTAAATATGAATTACTTGTACATCAGGCAAAATTATATACAGAAAATGCCGGTTGTTATATATTACATACGTCATGTACCTAGTAATAAAAAGTTGTTTGTGCAAAATTTCTACTGTTAAAATTCTTCGTGATAACGTTGATAGTAGAGTATTCAAAACCCGAAACCGAAAACCGGTCAACCGGTTTCTTTATTTTTAAAAACCGATCGGTTTCGCATATTTTGTAAATTCGAAGAAAACCGAAAACCGATATTTTTTGTTCGGTTAACCGGTTTTTTTAATTACATCACCAACTGGGTTACTTGGTCTCTTTTATTTTTTCCGAACACTTTTATAATCGTTTGTTTGGTTATGAAGATTTAGATGTAAGTCTGATAGATTCCGATGAAGACTTAACTGTGGATATTCCAAATTCAAATAGTTTAATTTCTGATCTATATAACACAAAGAGCATTCAAAATCCTCAAAAAGAGACTGTACAAAATCATTCATCATTATATGTGACCTGCTCCGAGAAAAGGGACCTAGTGTGTGAAAGTGAAGTTTTGGGATAAAAACATTTAAAGTTTTATAACGCATTATCACTGTGAACACACCTTCAGTTGGGAAATGCGATTTGGTATGGTTGGTTATGATTGGGTGCCGACTTTGGTGACGTCTTGCCTATGTGGTGACGTATTTTTTTTTTCGCTTTTAGAGTGACAATTTAAAAACAATTTAAAATCAAAAAAAGTAAAATTTTAATGTTTTTTCCATTTTTATCGATTTTCCCAAGTTCGTTTTGTACGTTTTTATGGGGTAAATAAATTTTTATCAGAAATCTAACTCATTTCATCTTATTCTACACCCTTTTAGGTACCAGAATCCACTCTTAAGTCCAAACCCGTTTTTTGAAAAAAACCGGTTGACCGGTTTTTTCTGCAAAAATCGAAACCGGTTTTTTTAAAATTAGATTTTTCGAAGAAAACCGAAACCGGTTTTTTCAAAAGGCCGGTTTTTTGAATATTCTAGTTGATAGGCAGGGCGCATAAAAAAAGCTTAAACTAACTACGAGTTGTAAGTTTTTACTCTGGAGTATAAGTACTATGTATTGCGTTTTTTTTGGCCTTAATGGCTTTCGTATTACAATATGGATTAATAATTAAATAAACTAAAATTAGTTATTTTAAGAGTTATTGCATATGTTGAGGAAATATATTTAAAGAAAATCTATTAAAAAAACGACTGTCCTTTTGATTTTATTAAGAAAAGGCAAGGTATAGATTTTTTGTTGCCATATCGGTATCAGTTACCCAGTTAAAAAATGCCGATGGTACAAGAAGAAAGCTCTTGTAGAGCACTGTTTTACTATAGTACTAATACAAAAGCAATAGCCGACGATTAATTTGCGATGATTTGCCAACTTTTGAAAAAAGTGTATTGCGAACACTGTCAATAAAAAAATATATAACTGTTTATGAAATATGAAAGTTTTGACAACGCTAGCAAAAGGCACTTTCCCAATGGATATTTTTAAATACAGCCATTTACAAACCAACAATTTTGAGGACTGTGACAACGATTCAAATAGCAATTTGCCAACGTTTTATTTTAACAACTATTAAAAAATCTTCCCCATGCAACATATACATACGACATGCCTGTATAGGCATAATTTTAATTTCAACGCGGCCGGTAGTTGTACCGTTTTGAAATTTAGTTTCAAATATCTCCTCTAGATAAAAAATATTCGCCAAACAATGATCTGTTTCCACAAAGTATGTTCTTAAAATTTACTGTCATTTGAAGACCGGCAACAAAAGGGGTTTTAATTTAAAACCAAATGACAGTATTTCAATATATTAAGATTTTTATATTCTTATAATAAACCTCTATGTAAACATTAAAAAATGTATCTCAAACTTATACAAAAGTTTTCAAAATAATTAACACTGCTCTTTTGTGTTTATTATTTAATACTTTTGTGCAAAAAATGACGTCACAGTCAATAGTCTGTCATTAAATACAGTTAAAATATAATGATTATTATATACCTACATATATTTGCGTATCCTACACTGATAAAAATAAATGTTCAAATAACAGAAAATTGCTTAAAAATTGTAATTTATTAATTGGCCTCTAGTCTTTGAAATTACAATTATTTTGCAAATCCCTTCTAATCTTATTTTTAGTAATTTCTGCACTTTTTCTATTAGTGTTTATTATATTTACACATTAATAATTATCTTTAAACATTTATCATTAAATGTTCAATTAGAAAATACTAGCTCATTTACAATAAATTAATGTTAATAAAACGTTTAATATAAAATGTTGTAGTTGTCCTACATGTATTACTATTATCTTAGAAAATTGTATGAATGATAAAATTGTATTCAAAACTTACCCAATTTTGGCCATACATTGTAATTCTTTCATTATTCTATCTGGATGACTAGTTGGTATGTGATGTTTAATAGCAAATTTTCGTTTAGAATTTTCCTGTATATCACGTTCTTTTTTTAAAGTACCTAAGAGGACCGTACTGAAGGTACCATTACCAATTCGACTATGTATATCGAAAATATTTTCAATTTCAGGTATGCGTGTACGTAAATCATTAATTGCTTCTGTAAAAGAACAAAAATATGAAGTTAATTTCTAGTAAAAAGTAACAAATTTGTAATCTTTTGCAAATAAAATAATTGGTGATTTCCAAATATAGACATAAAATTTATCAGAAATCTATCTAAATTGTACCTTAACGTACAAATTTTTTATTGTTCGATATTGATTTGTACAAATCCGGTAAACGAATGGAGCTATTGTAATATGTATAGATTTCAAAATATATTAATTATAAATTTAAGCAAACAATTTATAACTTGAACATTAAATTTTTTAAATTTTAGAAAAAAAAAATATAAAGTTTTCTCAATAATTGTTCTAGATATTAATCAAGTATTCATTTATGTTTTGCAAACTTTATTGTATTAATTAGCTTCTATAAAATACATGAAAATTTGAAAAAAACATTAATGATCGCTACAAATTTTAATCGATTTACTTTATTGCAGTTTATCTCGGTTAGCAGAAAAATCCTTTCCGTAAATTTCATCCTTTCCACCTATTTTCGCAAAATTTAACTATATATGGGCCCTTTCAAAAAGGAATTTTTGCAAGTAAATTGATTTATTACCTAATTTTATTCTATGTATATGTAGTAATCATTTGCCAGAACACAGTTGTAATTACACTAAAGGAAACAGGACTTGTACTATTCTTAAAATAAACCCTTTATTTACTATAAATTAAATGGTTTGAAGTAGAGAAATGTCAAATAAAGAACAAAACACACGATGATCAAATAAAAATGTATAAAAAAATAAATGGCAATGTGTATTATATTATTAGCATTGTCCGTAAAAAAATTAAATATTCTTACCTTCATTCTTATTACGACTTGAAGTAGCCTTTGCATGAACTGCTGCCAGCTGTTCCATGGGTGAGGCAATACAAGCAGCAGCTGCTACTTTAGCACTTAACAATGGTTGATTATCGTTGTTGCTAATTGCATTGTTTTTCTGATTTGTATGCAACGCCGTCGTTAATTGCGGTAAATTTGTTGATGTATTGCTAGATGTGATATTGTTGGTACGCTGTCTTGTGTTGTGATAATATGTCTGCTGCTGATTTTGATTTAACCCACTGGCATCTTTGTTGTTAAAAGGTGGGGGTGGCGCTATTGCAAATGGTGGTATTGAGGTAGTCGTTGATGGAATCACATAAGAATTGGAGCTTAAAGAAGTACTTTGAAATGCTGTTTTTACTGCAGCAGATGCCGCTAAAGCAGCTTTACTAACTGCACCCGTTGACGCTGTACGATGTCCTTTAGCTTTAATGGATTTTTTTAATTTTTTATCCATAATACAATTGTTACAGCTCTGAATATAGTTTTTGGTTAAATTTAAAAATTATTCACTGGAATTTAAGATTGGTTTCCCCTTTTTTAATGAACAAAATTGCTTAAAATCAAAATTGTCAACCAAAGTTTCCAAGTCTAATTTTTTTGTTGAAGCAATATGTGTTGTGCTAACACTTTTATATCTTTTGCGGTTTCTCTTAACATTTGACTATTTACACTCTCCTAAATTTTTATAATTGCAAATTTTTTATTTTTGCTATAAAAACATTAATTAAATACATAGAATTTCTTATTTTTCACAATAGAAATTACGGAACTTTTTTGAGTTCACTTTTAATTTCCAATTATTTTTTCTTTTGACAAGCGGTGTGACTTTTTTTATTACCTTTGTATTTATCTAAATATTCTATAAAATTTTATAATCACTTTCAAAGATTTTGTAAATTGACTTTTTAAGGCTTTTAAAAATACAAAAATTAAGTTTTTTTCGGAAATAAAAAATTAATATAAAAATTAAAAACACTTTTCTTCGAACCGCTAGTAACAAACGAAGAAAACGTAATGGAAAAGTAGAGAAGCCGATGAAAGCACAATAGCAAACTTTACAGTGTTGCTAACTCGCTCAAAAAATACGTTTTTTTACAGTATGCACCGAGAAAATTAATGTTAAAAATTAAAACATGGTTGGTAAACGAAACAATAAGTCAATTATTATGAAACAAAATTCCAACCAATGCCAAAAACAAATTACCTACCATTAATTATTTTTTCTTTTTAATAATAAATATGACATTTATTTTCTTCAATTTATATAAACAAGTCCATATACGATTATTAAATGCTGCTTCATAACAATAGTTGGGAATAATAGCTGTGTTTATGCGGGAAGCTATCGACGTTGCCATCTGTCATTCCCATACAAATTTGACATGTTACTTTAAGCGTTAACACAAAACGTTGGCCAATTTTTATGGGAATGACATGATTTCTTTAGAAATAATAGGTTGTCTGAAAATTAAAAAGTTGAGAGAGACGACAGAAAATACAAATATTCCATAAATCCAAGCTGAAAGTGCAAAACACCTCAGATTCCTACGTTGAGTATTCCATATAATACAGTGACGTATCGGATTCACCCGTTGTGGTTTCATGTCCCAAACGGAAAAAAGAAAATTATCTACTATATTATAATCAGACACTATAAATTTTAAAATTAATTGTGCAAACCACTGGTTTTTAATAAAATATCAAAAAATATTCTTAATTAAAATAATACATAGTTCACACGGTTTTTTAAATTTCATACATCAAGTTGAAAAAAATGTTTCTTCAGTATGAGTGGAATAACTATTTCAAGGTTCATTTTTCACCGGGCAATATTTTGCTGTATAGATATGGCAATATCAAAATATTTACGCAAACTAGCCAATAAACCTCTTAAATCTTGAGATTTTTTTAAAAATTTTTGTATTTGAAGAAAATTTGGATGTTGGGGATAAATTTCTACTATATCGTATATCTGATCCGTTTCGCTATATGAAATATAACATATATCACAGTAACGAAGCTAAAAACAAATTAGAATAAAAGATATGCACAAATGTAAAGCAAGTCATACTTACAGTTACCTGTAATCTATTATTTTCAAATATTTGATATTTGAAAACATCATAACCAAATAGTAAAGATATATCTTGTAAAAATTCAATTTTATTGTCGGCGTACGAATTTTCAGCTAAAATAAAGAATTTTTCTTAAATCTTTCTCTTGCAAATGGGGTAAATTTCTTACAGTCTTTTAGTTTTCTTTCCCAATCACTTTCCTCTTTCCTTGCTATTTCAAACTCCTCTTTTATTGATAATAAACGCTTTGTAAACTTTTCACTGTTTTCCAAATATTGGCTCCTTTCAGCAGCCAAATTTTCAAACTCAGTTTTAATCTCTTTATATTTTTCCTGCAATTTATGTGTGCTAACCAATTCTTTTAATTTTTTTAATTGATTGCTTGAGAAGTCTAAAGAATTATTTGTTGTTTGCATTTTTATACTTGTTGAAGAATATTGCAAATTTTTTAAAACAAAAATGCGCTTATAAGCAAGTATTTAGGAAGTGTTTGGAAATTAAAATGGCGTATGATAAAAACTCGCCAAGTGATTAAACACATTGAATAAAGTTACTAGCAGCAGAAAAACCATGGTACCGATGCAGTATATTTTATCACTGCTCATTTCAATGAGTGAATAGATTTTTTTCACTTTACAGCTTCGCAAATCATTCAGAACCGTTATCCAGGTTTTTCCATATATTATGTATGTCGAGAAAACTGCTGCCAAGCTGCTTGCACTGATAAATGATATATAAACACTTATTGGTAGCAGCACATCTGTCTGCCTGTTGGCTTGGCAGAATTTTGCTCTTCATATAAAGGTGTTTACGTGTACTGTTAAAATTTGTATTTTACTATGATGACGATTTTCAGTTAATTAACATGTTCCTATGTGTACCTAAGCGATTTTGTGACGTTATTTATGTAGCAAGCTATCATTCCATATAAATTTGACATAAGCCAACGTTTACTGTTAACGCTTAACGTTATGTCAAATTCGTATGGGAATGGCATAAGCCTACTTTGGTAGACATATTACATATTTATCTCTGAAATAAAGATGGAGAGATTTGTAGCATTAAACGTTCACTAAACGCTGGCTAATGTGAAATTTACATGTATCAAAAATTTGACGTATAAGCCAGTGGTGTAAGTAGCAAACTAATGTTCATTATGTATTAAAATTACGAATGTAGAGCCAAGACGATGGTGAATATCTATCACGAGAAAAAGAATAATTAGAATATATATTATCAAAAATGGTCAGTGGCAGCAAAAAAGCTGTTGATTAATGCGATTAGAGCGATTCCGGTTAAAAAAAAACGTGTCAGTGTGCACTCTATAGCTCTAAAAAAGGCACTTTTATGCCAATTTAACCAACAGTGGTGTAGACGTCAAGTAAAAACGCAAGTGTCAGGAAAAAGATGGAAACATTAAAAACAAAAACACTTTCTTTTTTACCTTCATAAAATCCATTAAACAGTTATTTTGCTAAAACGATGTTTTGTTAAAAAAAATTAAGATAAAATTTTAAGTGATTAAATAAAATTTTGCATGCTTTTTAATTTGGCAAAATGGATAAAATTATCCGTAAGACACAACCTGATTGTTTGCGTTATTTTCTAAAAATTTTGCGTTTTCCAAATACCAACAATGACGACAACAACAATTGTGGACGTGAAGAATCATGTTCGGTTGACAGTTTGGTAGAAATTTTAATAAATAAAGGAAATTATGCTTTAAGTAAGTTAAAAACACACATTTTTTATAATTTTAAACTGATTTTTTGTCTTGTGAATTTCTGCTATATATTTAGTTACGGCCAAAGAAATGGTAGCGAATGCTTTAAAAGAGGGCTTACTTATGCCTGTAGCAGCCTCAGTTTCTTCACCACGTTCTCCCAGAACAATTGTGCCTGAACTTAAACGAGTTCGTTTACCAACTTTGCAAGAGGTAAAAGTTATATCCTCTCATGATTTGTATTGTTATGAATGCCATTTTCCTGGCATGCTTGAAGAATGTCGTCAATGCTGGCGTTCATTTCATCGTTTATGCTATCGAAAAAATCCTGAACGTCCAAATTATGCTATACCATCTTCAAAAATACAAAAAAATCGTTTACCAGCTTTTAGTTCAGAAACTGAATCCGATTCCGATATAAATGACACTGTACGTTGTTCCACTGCTTTAGATTATGAAAGTGATATTCGTGCCAATTCATCACTTATGCACTTGGATCACACATCTACAGCCACCAATACACCACAACGTCAAATTGGTGTAACGGAAGAAATTCTTAACATTGATAGTTGTTCTCCTCCTTCAGTGGCTATTGCCAATGTATCATCAGAGTCTGCTGCTGCTGCTGCTAATATGGTTGCTAATAAAGAAGGAAAACCTTTTTTAGATGACCTTGAGAGCAAGACTAAGGTAGAAGTTGTTTGTATGGGTGAAATTCGTCCACCCAATCGTCAACGTCCCAATACCACAGCATCTAGCATCTCCTACAAAAGTGAAATTTCACCTAACGAAGAAGATGAAAATGATTTAGATTTATGCACTTGTTGTCGTCTACTTAAACGAGCCGATCTACGCAATCCGGCCAACTTGCAAGCCGATGAATTGTGTCATTTAGTTAATTTTACTTTTTCCTACAATCGTGAATGGTTGACTCAGGATGTTTGTTCGTATTTGGATTCTAAACGCATAAATTCCAAGGAATTTAATATTATATCCCGATTATTGCTACACTCGCCGATAAAACGTTTAGATGATGTAGCTGAGAAATTGAAAAATATGGAGTATTCATTGTTAATGGAATTTATGGTCGATTTATTGGATATACAACATAGCGTTGGTGTTTTTTTTGGTCGTAAGTATATAAATTATTAATGTTTTTTACGAAATTTATAGTCTGACCAAAAAGCGGTTGACAGATTTTTTTTAATGGAAAAATGTTTGCAGAAATTATCTAGTTTTCCTTTGAATGAATTTATGTTTTATTGGAATAAAAGTCCCAATTAGTAGCTAACGCTAGTCCCAATTGTTAATATAAATGTATACTGAGTTAACAATGGCTTATTGCATTGTAAATAAATAATAAAAAAATAATTTCATTTTAAATTTTAACATTTGACACAGATGTTTTATATAAAACTTGTTATTTTTTATAATTCTAAAAGTGTAATATATTTAGACCGAGCAAAAACTACCTGGATTTGGTACAAAACTAACTATTTCTTGCTTGCTTTTTATAAATGCATTTTGACAAGTAAAAACTACCCAACTAGATCATTTTTGCCCAGTCTAAATAACATATTCTATAAAATCGATTATTTTAGATGGCAGTACCGAAGTGGAATCTACAAAATGGTTATTACGTGATATAACCCATGATCTATCGGAAATACGACGCTGCCCAGACTGTTTTCGCTATTCACATGAAAAACAATCCAACATATGGTTTGCCAAGCCATGTGTACAACGTCATGAATTAGTTTATGCAAAACACAGCGGTTTCCCCTATTGGCCGGCCAAAGTAATACGGGTCCTACCGAATAATAAATTTGATGTACGATTTTTTGGTGGCAATCATTCACGAGCATTAATAGATGTACGTTATATTAAAACCATTGATGCAGATATAAAATCTTTAAAAATAGGCAATAGCCCAGCCATTAAGAAAGCAATGGAAGAATTACGTTATCATCAAATGCTGTCTACGTATCCACCAAGTAAATTTAGTTTTCATGCCAATCCTCGAGAAACTGACGAAATCATACGTACTGTTTTGGGAAGCGCATCCATGGAAGGCATTATGGGTAAAGGCAAAAGTGATAGGCGTAAACGTAAAATATCAACAATTAATACAAGCAAAGATAATAAAAAATTAAGAAGAAATGATAATACAGCAGATTTACTTACACAAGATGAGAAAGACAAGAATCATGTAACAAATAGTAAAACTACACAATGTACTGAAGTTTCAGTATCATTAAAACGCCTTAAGACAACATCACATTTAAATAACACTTTTAATGCAGAAAATAATAACAAAAGATCCACGCGTAAATCAAATAAAATTGCAAATCAAGATGAAATAAGTAAAATGGTAAATATTAAATAGCAAAAAAAACAAATAAATTTCCTATTTGCGCCACATTTTATATATTTTTATATAATAGCAATGTTTTTGCGGCAAGCCATCAACATCAACGTTGGCTTGTGCCATTCCCATATAGATTTGACATAAGTAACGTTAAGCGTTAACACTAAATGTTGTCAAACTTAAATGGGGTATGACATAAGCTAACTTTGATTGCTTGCCCCATAAACACAGCTAATATATACAATTTTGCCATATGACCTAATGTCTTTCACATTTGCTGCAATTTAATAACTTGTATAGCCTGACAAATCATGTGGCAAAATTGTATTAAAATGAATATTGGCATGTTTGATTTATATGATGGTTTATTTATATAAACACGTTTTTTTTTAATTTCAGTTAAAAGATTTGGACGAAGCTGAGAAACTCATAAATGAGTATAAACAAAAAAATGAAAAATTAGAGGCGCAAAAACAAAAACTTAAAGATGCCATTAAAAAACAAGAAGTTGAACGTAAAGTAATGAAGCGTAAACTTTGGGTATGTATTCGACTCAAAATTGTTTTGTATAATTTCCACAATAAAGCATTTCAATTTAATTTTTTAATATGTAGTGTTACTGGTGTTTGGAAGAAGCCATTTATTTGTGCTGTTTTCGTGCCGCTTATTGTTCTGAAATATGTCAAGCACGTCACTGGAAGGATGGTCACAGTAAAGTTTGTAAAAATCAATCAGAATCTAAAAAAACGTTATAATATGTTCATATTTGTTTAATCTACCTACATAAATACTTATGTACATTTTTTAACTTATTAATTTTCAGTTTTTCCTCTATTAATTTTATTATTAAAGCAATCTAGATTTTTTTTATAAAAAAAAAAGGTGTAAAATTGAAAGAACATGGATTTCATCACAATCGTTTTTAGTATAAGGGCCCAACTACAATACAATTAGCTTAAGTGACTTAAGCTTTGTTTTAGAAGGAAAAATACAAAATTTTGAATTTTCCCTTTTTAACTATACGTAGCTTAAGTCATTTAAGCTAATTATGTCTTTATTTTCCTTTTTTCTTTTAAACTTTACATTTTGAATTGAGTTCAAATTTAAACTTTTTTATCTTAAAGTATAAAGATGTGTAAACTTTAACTTTTCCTTTTTTTATTTTTAAACTTTTCATTTTGAATTGAGTTCAAATTTAAAATTTTTTTAACTTAAAATATAATGATGTTTAAACTTTAACTTTTCCTTTTTGTGTTATTTTTTTTAAATAAAAAATTACTTTGAATTATGTTGAAATTTTGTATTTTGTTTTATTAAATTGCTAAGCATTTTATTGTCGGAATCTTAGAATACCATGTTTAGGAAATCTAATAGAAAATGTTTAGTTTCTAAAGG
The DNA here is from genome assembly GCA_949748255.1 of Eustalomyia histrio. Classification (NCBI taxonomy): domain Eukaryota; kingdom Metazoa; phylum Arthropoda; class Insecta; order Diptera; family Anthomyiidae; genus Eustalomyia; species Eustalomyia histrio. The sequence continues at coordinate 155,678,647 of OX456525.1, forward strand.
AATAGATCACTATATCACTCTGGATTGCACTTGCCAATAAAATCTAAGCGCACAATTGCGCACGCTTTACCTATGTCGCACATTTATTATGGTATTGAGATTATATGTGGTACGCTATCCTATAATATAGATATGCTTGAACGTGTTCTTAGAAGAATAGTACGTTTTGTGTTTGAAATTGCTTATGATTAAGATGATCGCATTATTGGAGCTGTTAATGAATTTTTGGGCTGTACTTTGGAACAATATATCTCCAATTAAGTAATATTGAGGGTATTCATTCTTGGTAGTAAACTACCCTTGTAGACCTTGTAGAGGTTGTAGATATAGTAAAAGTACTACCATTTACTACACCATAACAACAAAATGTATAGAACTAAAACTTACTAGGGTGTGGTTAAAATACAAGACCAAAAGGTATAGTAAATACATGTTGTACATTTACAAGACTAAAACAGCTGATCGTTTAGCCGCCAAAACTATTGTTTGATTTTTTATTTTTCATTTTGTGGTCACTATTAAAATAAAGTTGAATAATGGATCAAAATAATGAAAAACCCAACTTCAAACAAAAGCGTGAAAAAATAAGTAATAAAAGATGGAACGATAGTGAAATTCAGCAGCTATTGGTTTTTATTATTACAAGTTATACCGTATCTTAAGCCCAGGATCCCTGCAAATTCCATTTGGTTAATTGCGTTTTGCTCTAAAAAAATTTATAATTTTATATTTTTCCGTAATTATAGGCATTTTTTTAACGTCAAATTCTTTTTGATATTTTAAGTTTTCAAATAGATGAAAAACAAAACAAAAATCAGCTGATTGATTAAATTACAATAGCTGTGTTTATGCGGGAAGTAAATATACGAAAAAGTCGTTCACGCTTTGTAGTCTAAAATCGTTCTAAATATACAAGGGTTGTAAATATACCACCAAGAGTGAAAACTCTTATTTATTTATTTTAAAATCCTCAAATTTCAGGTACCTTATTGTTTGGCTTCTAAATCTGTGTTTTTAGATCTGAGAGAAACACACACATTGTTTATCCTATTTACAGTTGCTTAGTTTATGAACGATTGTTTCTTGTGAGAACTGCGAGAATTTGGAATCACTTGCCAGAGAATTTGCATGATTTAACTGTTTCCACCGATACTTTAAAAAATAGACTTTTTCGTCTGATGAATCAGTAACTTTGTCTGAACTTCGCTGATTGGGACTACTGATTCTTGGGTTTCATATTTGTGTAACTCGGCTGTATCTTACAAGAGTGTTTTAGTTTTATATTTAGGTTGCTACTTTATATAGTTTTCATATTTTTATTATTATTAACAATTATTTGAATATTGTGTACTACTTAAGCTATGTACAGACGGTTGTCAGATCTTACAATATTGTCATACAAATTTTCAAAAAATTTCTAACAACCGTGTGAACTTACAATTTTTGTCTTACAACGTTGTCAGAAAAAGCATTGTCAGTACATTGTAAGACAGTAATATTGCCAGAACTCAGACAATCGTGTGAACACTCTACGTTGCCATTGTCTGATAATTGTCAGACAGTGTAAGCTCATTTTTTATTGGCAGATGTGTTAAAATTAATGCATCTGACAATGGCATGATTGTCAGATAAATATTTCTATTGGCAGCACTGTCTTGAAATAAAAAAAATAAAGAACAACATATAAAAAAGTGAAATATAAAAAAATAAAGAACAGAATATAAAAAAGTGAAATAAAGTTAAAAATAAAATTAAATAAAAAATGGAAAGTGACATTTCCTTTAGTGAAACTAGCTTTATAAATACCAGCTATGAGTCTGCTGTCCAGTCTCCAACAGGATCACAAACAATATGCTCTGAAGGCGGGAAAATGTCAAGGACGAAGCAAAAATCCTACCGCAAAAAGGTGGAATCCGTGTGGTCACACGAAAGTACCATAAAACTTATTGAGGAAGTTGAGGTACGGCGAAGTTTATGGGACGCTGGTTGCGCTGAATATAAACTTCGCAAAGATATTTTATGGCAAGAGGTCGCAGATGCCATACAGGTAAGTTTAAACGACTGCAAAGGAAAATGGGCAAATCTCCGCACATCATTCAACTGCAATTTGGAAAAATATAGAAGAAAAAAGTCAGGCCAAGGCACTGAAGAAAATTTTCAAATTGTTTGGAAATACTTCAGGCCGATGATGTTTTTGGAGACCACAAAAGTACGCCAAACTACGCAATCCATTTCGTCTATGCAATTGGTAAGTTTAAATGCATTTGGAAATAAAGTGTGTATACATATATTAATCGTTTAATATCTTTTCTATTCTTACAGGAATCTGCGACCACAGATGAAACAATAATATGTGATATGGGAATAACAGATGAATTGAGATCAACAGCACCATGCACGTCGGGGCAACAGCGAAATCGAAAAAGCACTCCAACAATGTCATCAACCTCATCTAGTTCTGGACGCAATGCAGATCTAAAGGAGATGGCTGTACAGGCACTGCAATCATTACAATGTAACGACTCTCAACCGAAGGACACATCCACGGTTTTTGGGGAGTATATTGCAGCCGAATTAAGAAATCTGCCGCCAGAACTATCTGCATTAGCTAGAACGAAATTAAGGCGTGCATTCATCGACATATTGGATGAGGTGGCTCTGATGGTAAATGAATCATTATTTTCTTTCTTCTAAGCAGCTTTATTCTAATGTATTTTTAATTACTTTACCATGCAATGAAGGTACCATGCAATGAAGGCCTTATAGGCTTGCTGTATTACGAATAAATAAATAAAATAGGTAGCACTTGGCAAAGCTATGGAACGTTAGCTATCGGTACACTGAAACAATTTTGCCGGTAAAATCTACTGAAAATCAATTCTAACCATAGTGCCCTCGTAAATTTAGACAACGAGTATGGCACTCTCAATTAAAAAAAAATAAAGTTGTGATACCTTTATTAAGACGCGTAATATTAAAATTGTATGAGCACTGACCATGGTGTTTTGCACACGTTGCAAGAATGCTCAGTTTGCATCGTCATAACTACTCTGATACCCAAGACATTTTACTAATATTTCTTTTAACTTATTTCTTTGAGTGTGTACAGCTATATTGATTATGCAATTCTAAACTTTTTCATGTAATACATAAACTTTTTAATGTAATGCATAAAAAAATAGCAATTTTTTTTGTATACATTTAAGAAATTATAAACAAATTAAAAAGTTTTCTAATTAAAACTTATTTGCAAACAATTGAAATATTTTATAAATATTGATACAATTTAATGTAATTAAATATTTCTACCCCATTTTTACCCCATATAACAGAAACTCCCTGTTTCCCAAAAGCTATAACAAATCCGTTTAGGGAAATACAAAGACTACGGAACTTATATTTAACCAAACCTAAATATAACAGCAATTTAACCAGGTCTGAATGTATTATGTTAGCCCGCCTAAGGGTGGGTAAATATGAATTTAACTCAAAACACTACTACGAAAAAACTGATCGACCAAGATGTTTTAATTGTAATGTTACACTTGTCATTCCTCATTTGTTAGAATCTTGTGAAGTCTCGGGGATCGAAAATCGCTGGGAGAAATACTAGTATTTTTTAACACTTTTTGAAATTAATTATATTTTAAATTTTAATAATTACACAATGGATTTAATTTCAAATCACTTTATCTTTTATAATACGAGCGCATATGGTATTGTAACCGGCGCCATTTTTGCTATATTTTATAAATTTATTTTGTAAATAAATAATTCCAGGTTTTTAAAATAACAACAAAAAAAAACAAAATTGTGTATACGCTTGAACAACGCTGGGAAATATTGCGACATTACTTTGAAAATCATGGAAATGTTGCAGAATGTCATCCTTTCAATGTCATCTTTTCAGATGAAGCTCATTTTGATCTTAGCGGGTAAACAAGCAAAAATGTCACACTTGGGGCACAGAAAACCCGCACACATACATTGAAAAGCGATGCACCCAAAACGAGTCACTGTTTGGTGCGGATTTTGGCCCAGAGGCATATTTGGGCCATTTTTCTTCGAAAATGAGCAAGGAGTGGCCGTTACAGTCAATGGCGATCGTTATCGGGCCATGTTGAACGAATTTTTGTTCACAAAAATTGAAGAGGAGGCTATTGGCAACATTTGGTTTCAACAGGACGGCGCCACGTGCCACACAGCCGAAGCTACACTCGATGTTTTGCGCCCTGTTTTTAAAGATCGCATTATCAGCCGCAGAGCTGATGTCGTTTGGCTACCTCGGAGCTGCGATTTGACACCGTTGAACTATTATTTGTGTCGTGTCGTCAAAGATAAGTGTTACTCCGACAAGCCAGAGACAATTGACGCTTTAAAGGACAATATTCGTGAAGCCATTGGTGAAATTTGTTATTACATAACTTTTATTATATTTTTAAGCTAGTTTTAGTGCTTTACTTGGGATTGTAAATTGTTATGCAATACGTTTTTTTTGGCCTGGATGGCTTTGTATTGCAATGTGGATAAATAAATAAATAAAATACATCTGCAAACAATCGACAATGTGCTTAAAAATTGGACCGATCGTGTAGGCTACTGCATGGCCAGCCGAGGCAGCCATTTAAATAAAATTATTTTCCATTATTAACCGGAAGGATTGTACTTTCAAATAAAAAAAGAAATTTGAGAAAATATTCAGTAGTTTTTTTTTATATAGGTGGACCCTATATTATAATATCTTGACTTTGCTTTTTCTTTTAGTTTAACACTTCACTTAAAATGTTTTACTTATTTTGATGAAACAAAATTCGGTTGATATATTAAATTTAAAAGGAAACGGTGTTAGTATTATACAATGGAAGAATCAACAAAAGAAATATTAAAAAAATATTTTTGCAATGACAACCGTTACTATTTTGAACACCAGTTGTAACAGTTTTTCTTCGAAGACCTTCGAACTCATACATCATGCCATTATCGGACGATATTCCAAATACTAATTTAGCATTTTACTATCATTGGAAAGTATGGCAATTGATGGGTATGAAAGCACCCATAGGAATACATTTGAATGTTTATCGTTTTTATGCGGTATTAATTAATTTATTGGTAACATTTCTATTTCCCTTAACATTGATTCTAAATGTATTTTATGCACAAAATATGCAACAATTATGTGAAAATTTAACTATAACTATATCGGATACAGTAGCAAATTTAAAATTTGTAAACGTCTGCATCAAGCGCAATGATTTGGAAAGAATTAAGGAAATATTAAGAAAGTTAGACAGGAGAGCTAAACATGTACAGGAACGAAAAGTGCTAAATACGGCAATTAAAACTTCACAAACATATTTTATGGTATTTTTACGTATTTCAACGGTGGGTACATGCTTAAGCGTTTTAAGAGTTATGTTTGCCGATAAACGAAGTTTACTATTTCCGGCTTGGTTTGGTGTAAATTGGTTAAATGATGGTCGTATTTATGCCATTGTCATACTGTATCAATTGTTTGCTCTAACCATACAGGCTCTACAAAATGTCGCTTGTGATTCATATCCTCCAGCGTACTTGGTTATTTTAACGGCCCAGATGAAAGCTTTGGAATTACGAGTTAAAGCTATTGGTAGATCGTCAATAAATGGTATCGAGAAAATGTGTTTAACCCAAAAGGAACAACGAAACAATTTATATGAGTTTAATGAATGCATTAAGGATTATTCCAATATATTAAAGTAATTGTTTTGTATTTTTTTTTTCTGCGTCCTATAAAAATGTGTAAAGGGAAAAAGGAGTTATACACCATTCATTATATTCCCTAAATGCAATTCCTAAAGGGTGGTTAATTTATATATATAAAAAATTGTTGCAAGTGTGTTGTGACTTTTATAACTCACGAACGGTCAAACCGAATTCGATTAAATTTGTTTCGATTTAATTTGTTCGTATGGTCGTGTAGATGGTTTATCTAAAACAGGGGTGCCCAAAAGTTCCTTATGGAAGAGCAAACACCAATACATTTAAAGAATAACTAATTTTGATTCAATATTTTTTATTGTAAAAACGAATTCATACAAAGAAAAAGTAATATTTCATATCATACGTTAAACAAAAACAAAATCTACATTGATGATCGCTGTCGTCAATGTTTACTAGCAAAGCATACGAAAGTGTTGTTGCTTTGCACTTGCGTGTATACAGTGAAGAACGACAAAAAAACTAATAAGACAAAGTTGTTTGTGTATTTCTTATTGCTATTGCTGAGTGCTCTATGTGTATTAAAACACACAGCCTATAGCTAAGAGCATTTACAAAAACAAATGAGCATAAAGAGTATAGGCCTTGGACACCCTTGATCTAAAGTTGGGACTAAATCGGTCGACGCGTTCGTGAGTTATGACTTTTTATTTTTACATGTGATTTTGTCCATATAAAAAAAACAACAACAAATGTGTGCTGTGTGCTGACTTCATACACACGGTAAATACACGTTGTAGCGCATACACATTGAATTTGATTCAATGTTAATATTCATGCGTAGCGAAGCACGCCGGTATCCGCTAGTTTGTAATCAAATGGTTGGAAATGTCCTTATTCTCTTTACATCTACACTGATAAAATTGATAAATTAATTTAAATTCTCTTCAGGTTATTCGCCATTGTTGAAAATATAATTTCAAAGGCCTGTTTAGCTCAATTTACTTGCTCGGCCTGTGTACAATGTACTGTTGGTATACATTTCTTGTATGTTGTGGATTCTGCTGACTATGGTGCTCAAATTATGTCGATAATATTTTTTGTAGCGGTTACCTTAGAAGTATTTGTTATATGTTACTTTGGTCATTGCATGAGTTCTCAAAGTTTGGACTTAACTTATGCATTTTATTCATGTGGTTGGTTGGCTCAATCTTCATATTTTAAAAATAATTTAATAATTACCTTAATGCGAACGCAACGACATTTGATTATTCATGCTGGATCGTTTATACCAGTGGATTTGCCAACATTTGTTCAGGTTAGTAATTGCGGACAATCGTAATTTATTTAATAAAACAAGTGTTAAATCCGACTGTGTCGATTTTTTGTGCCCTCTGCAATATTGCAAAACTTATTTGCAAAGTAAACTTTTGGCCGAAATGTAGCACAAACATCGCGTGCTGTTGGCAAGTTTGTGTAAAAAGTTTATGAGTCTAGAGGGACTTTCGAGTGTTCCGGCCAAAACTTCTTTTTAACAAACGCAAAGTGTGCGCAACACAGCACTCACTTTGAAAGTAAGTTTGCAATATTTCCCAACGTTGTTTAAGCGTGAAGCGACTCATGATGGCCACGGAGGTATGATACTGAATGATAGTCAAAAATAACATATGATTTGAAAATATGCCTGTATTTTTTCGTCTTCGTAACACAAATCGCGAGTTTTTAGCATAGTCTAAAGGGGAGGGGAGGGTATAAAAAAAACTCGCCAGTCTTATATATTTTATAGATTTTAACAATTTTCTTAATAATCTTCCAGTTAATGAAGTATGCATATTCTACATTTACTCTATTGATACGATTTAAATAAGTTCAACAACTGAAAAATATTGTCATCACATCACTGAAACTTTATCTGGTTTTTGATTTATTGCAAAAAAAATGTATTTTTTCAGAAATATTTGACACAAAAAAGAATTATTTAGTTATCGCATAGCATAGGCTGCACTCTTGTTGAATTTAAATAAAATATAAATTTTATTAAATACTTAAAACCAAACAACAATTATGTAGTTTTGATTATTAAGCTTTCAGAGTTATCACTATTATCATTATTATTTTATTATTTATCGATCAAGTGTCAAATTGTGTTATTTTAACCATCAATAGTAAGTTAAGGCGTGAAAAGATCTGCTAATGCAAGTTGGGACAAGATTACTGAATAATTAACTATTAGTTAAATTTTAAAAGGGAAACAGCTAATGTTAAGTCCAAGTCCCAGTTACAACCTAATGAAACATTGTAAAAATAAGGCTAATGTGTGGTTTAGAAGAAATATTCAAAAAAATTTATGGAAAACAAAAATGGATTATTAAACCGCCGCGCTCTTATTAAAATTGAAAAAATAGAAATATAATGAATTACTTAACTTTTACTGATGTTATCCTTAGACCCATTATTATCATCAGACTCTGTGGAAGTATCGGTTTCAATGTCTTTTTCATTCGGAACATTGTCATTTCTTGAATTTTCATTCGAAACATTGTCATTTCTTGAATTTTCATTATCTGTAAAATTGTCTTTATCCTTAACCATTTCGGTAGTTTGTATATCTCCGGTAGTTTCTTTAAGTTTTTTCCACATTTTAGCAGCGGCCAATAGTTTAAGATTAGGTCTGGCCATTTCATCTTCGGGAAATATATAGTCAAATACTTCTTCCCAACCTTCTTCCACACCAGATTCTGATATAATCTTTTGACGTTTTTTCACACGACGTGGCATCTTTTCCATCACCTTTTCCAAGCTCTGTTGATCACCAGATTCACGTTCAAAATCACGCCAAGCTTCTAGCAACAATACTCTAGATTCTTTATCACCCAATTGTCGTAAAGTATCATTAGCTCTCTCATAAACTCTACGAGCTAAACGTAAATTCATTTCTATATCATCTTCTCCTAACTGTGAAGTTAATTCAAATTTAGCATAAGACATCCACACTTTAACGTGTTGTGTACGCTCTAATAATCTCTCATACAGTTGGCGGGCCAATTCAGATTCTCCTTGGGCTACTTCAAAATCTATATAAGCCTTCCACAATAGTTCTGGCATATCTAGGCGCGGTTGTTGCACAGCTAACTCATATATAGCTCTGGCTCTTTCGCTATCACCCAATAGATTTTCCAATTCAGCAAATTTCATCCAAGTAACACAATTTTCCGGTCCGAATTCCAAAAATTTCTCATATAATAAGCGACAGCGATCAAATTCACGTAATTGTATTTCTAATTCTATATAACCTCTGAATAGTTTATCTCTAGGACACATACCAATAGCCATACCTAAAGTTTTGCGGGCTTTTTGTAAATCTTTGCATCTTATTTCAAATTGTGCATTCATTAGCCATATTTTACTAAAGGTGAATTTTTTGTGTGGTATCAATTCTAGGCAGGTTTTATATATTTGACGTGTACGTTCTAAGTCTTCTGTTTCCAATTCTTCGTAGAGAGCGTAATTAATCCATAGATAGATGTAACGTCGCCAATAATTCTTTTCATTAGCTGGTGGAACATTTGAAATGGCACGTTCGTAGGTTTCTCGTATAAGATCAGTATCTCCTTCGCCTGCAAAAAAAGGAATTCCATTGAAAAGCAGTTATTTTCTGACTTTTACCTACAGAAAAACTCAAATTCTGATGACTTTTCCATATGGAAAATCTGTTTTAAGGTATTCTTCGCAGAGAAAAACTCTTTGGTTCTGAGGAAAATTCACTGTAAAAAAACACTTAAATACTGAGATTTTTCTCCGACAGAAAAAAATCGTAAGATACAGAGATATTTTTTATAGAAAAATTGCCATAATTAATGAAATTTTTCCTATAGGAAAAAATATCAATCAAATTCTGATGACTCATAGAAAAAACCCCAAATTAATTTTTTTTATTATTATTCAACATATTATTTTTGAGAATTTTTTTCTATGGGACAAGCTATCAGACTGACGAATTTTTCCTACAGAATACCCATTAAACTGTGAGGACATTTTCCTATAAAAAAAAAAACATCAGACTATAAGAAATATTTCCTCTGGTAAATACCATTAGAATCTGTGAGAACTTTTGCTTATAAGATAACCCTTTAGACTCTAAGGACTGTATCCTATAGGAAAAAACGCCACACTCTGAATATTTTTCTTTCAGAAAAACCCTCAGATTTTGCAATATTTCTATAGATAAATCTCAGTTTCTGAGGACCACTCAAATTCTGAAGACCTTTCTTTCGAGACCCTTTTAAAAACTTACCTTCAATCAATCTTAAATAATCAAACCATGCATCATAATTTTGTGGATTACTTGCAACCTCCTGTTCGTATTGAAATTTTCGTTTAGATACAATAACATCTTCAATCCCAGCACGATCACCATACTTTTTCTCATGTATTGTATATGCTTTATACAATTCCTGTGTACGATCCTTGGGCAAATGATCCAAAGCATATTTGTATATAACACGAGCACGATCATGTTCCTTTTGGCCTTCTTCAAAACGTGCAAATGCTATAAACAAACGCTCATCTATGTAATCATCACCAAAAAATTCTACTGCCCTTTCGAAAACTCTACGAGAGCCATGTATAAAGCCATGAGATTCTTCGAATCGTGCAAACTTAATCCAGTTTTTAACATCTGGATGAACATATACAAAACGTTCATAAATACCTCGGGCTCGATCAATTTCTTTATAGCGAAGTTCAAAGTTAACATACGTTTGCCAAGCCTGTTCTTCTGGTTGCCATTCCATCCATCTTTCAAAGACTTGTCTGGCACCGGCTACATTTTCCAACATTTCTTCCATGTATGTATATTTATACCAGAATTGATTAACACGCGGCATAATGGTTACAGCTCTATCCCATAGATTACGAGCATGATTGACTTGTTTATTTTTCATTTCCATTTCGGCATATTTAAGCCAAATTGTAACATTACGATGTTCATTGTCCAAGGCACGTTCCCATATGGAACGTGCTCGTTGTATTTCTTTTTGTGATTCTTCCCATTGAGCATACTTAATCCAATGACTGACAACCATACGGTTCTTGCGTAAATTATCTTCGAAAACCTTGCGCTTACGTTGTTGGTAATCGGCTAATTCAGCTGGATCGGAGATTTTTTGTTTAGGTGGCGGGGGTAATATTTCCAAATCACGTTCTTTAGCTTCACGCAGCAATTGTTCAGCAGTAATTTGCACCTCTGCAGGTGCTTTGTTTTTGACCTAAAATTGAAATAAACATTGAGTTGAAGAATTAAATTTCTTAAGTTTAAACTTACCTTGGCCACTTTAGGCATTTTTTGAGGTCGCTCCATGTTGATAATTATTAGAACTTGTTAACTAATATGTATTAATGAATTTTATTAAAATATTTCGTTTTATTTACTTTTGCACTATTCTTGGTAAACGTTGAGAAATGCGGAATACGGAGCTTCTAAATAACAACAAAATGTGTAAACGTTAAAAATCAAATCATGCCAATAAGAGAGAATATGTATTTTTTTAATTTTATTTAAATATTTCGCTTATTTTTTTATTTACTTTTGCACTATTATTGGTAAACGTTAAAGAAACGAGGAACACGAAGCTTTTACAAGACAAACATGTCAATAAGAAAGAACGTAGCGAACGGCTCGATGTTTAGCCGCTGCTTAATTTCATACAAGCGGCTTACACTACATATCAGTTTTCTGTCACTAAACCACGACCACGCTAAACCATACACTGTAATTGGATTGCATTGAAATTTAACAGCTTAAACGCAGCATTACACAATTTTTAGCTGTTTTTTGTGAAAAAACTTCAATCGATTTAAACGATTTTTGCATTTTATAACAAAAGACAAAATGTCACTTTTTCACAGAATTTTTACGTAAAATTCATTATCGTGAAAAGTCATTTCCTTTATATTTAGTTTTTTCACGTGAACCTCGAAAAATTATAGTGTTTTAAAATATATTTTCTAAGTAACAAAAGAAAAAACAAAGTATTTTGAAGTATGGAATAGGTCACGAACTAATGCAACAAAAAAAATTTAATATATGTAAATTGTATTTTTTGAAGTATTTAAAATTTTTTGGAACGGATGGCTTTTGTATTACAATATGGATTGAACTCTCTATGGGAGGGGTTTTCATATGCCTCTGATTTTAACTTAGCCGCCGCTAACAATTGCATATCGGCTTCTTTTTTTTTTTTTAACAAAACACATACTCTGTTACTTTTGAAAAATTTCTTTACTTTGACATTCTTGTCAGCCATTGCTTTTAAACCCCCTTCCACCCCTTTAGTATTCGAAAAAACTTCATCTGAATTTGATTCCATTACGGTGGCGATTAGGGAAAAACAAAAAGAAAGTCACATAATTTGAGTTCAAAAATAAGCCAAAGTATGTTATTCCAACTTTTACTACGTTCTTCGCTGCGCGGCGTTCAACAATTAAAGAACACACGCTGGATAAACACATCTGTTATGGTAAGTATTGTCTAGGAGTATATAATTATTCTTCATCTGCATTTGTCAGGATTATGTAATTGGTAAAAGATTTTTTAGGACTAAACTTGAACAAGATAGCAATTGGATAAATGCTGATATCTAAAAAAAAAATTATAATTGGGAAGATTTGTCCAACTAAATTTTATCCATTTTTTAAAGGTAATATGATTATGAATTTGTGGATGCATTGCAAACATTGCAAATTTTTGCTATAAAATGATATACATTTACCGGTATCTTACATCTATAAAGCAGTATAAAAACTACCCAATAGAAATTTTTATCTTAGCTTCGTTAATATTATTTAAGGTTGATGTTAGATGAAAGGTTTTAATTGGTTTTGCTTGCCTACTTTTTACAGAAAATTCTTACAATAACGATTCTAATAGCAGACACCTTTTCAAATAAATATTTAAAGCTAAATTACCTTCCTATAGTGGACCATCTCCTGACCGGATGCGAAATCAAAATTTTCCAATTTTTAAAAAATTTATTTCAAGGCTTTCGCTTTGCTTAAAAAAATTTAAAATTTGGTATAATAAAACCAGAAATACTATGCAGTATCGTATACGATATTATATTTGAAAACTTTAGTGATATCATTTACGATATTCAAAAATGATATCACATTTTTTAAAAATAATCGTTATTAGAGAAAAACGAAAATGTTTTTTAAAATTTCTGTATATGAAAAAAATACTTTTAAATTTTTAAAAAACTAACGATATTTTATTTATTAACTAACTTGGACTCAAATTAATCAAAAAAATCAGTACAGCTTATTACTTTATGATAAGTAAACATAATTCATTTGCAAAATGTGCAATATATCTACATATTTTATTTATTTCATACCAAATTAAATATGTAATAATTATTATATGAATAATAAATTGGAATTTTTTACTATTTAATAATTTATATATTTTACAAATATTTTAAATATTGTCAAGGATATTTCTTTTAGTTTATTTCATGGAATAAATCGAAAATATCGCGCCGCTTTATATTTTCGATATCATTATGACAGCGTTATTTCATAGAAAAAGATGACATTTAAAGCCTAATTAAAGGCAATTTTAAAATTTTTAATTAAAACTAGAAAAAGGACAATAGAAAGGAAAATTATATTTATATACAAAATATATGATTTTTACTAAAATCTTTGAAATACAAATTGGCATTAAAGTGTTTTTTTTTTTAGTTATCCTACCACGTCCTTTGGACTAACGCCACTAATGAGACTAAAAATTACGATCTTCACCAGTAGTCTTTAATAAAAATGAGTTTGATTTAATTTTTAATAAATCCAATATTTATTTAATGAAATTTTATATATGAAAGTTTTTTATTGGTAGAAGATTGTAAACTATATCTTCCACGACGTTTTGGCCATCATCTGTTAAAACTGGTTTATTAATGAGAGTGTTTTTATTAAACAATTTTTAATTTTTGTGGTAAATCATGAGAACAGTTTTTATTAGTATTTAACCTAAATCAAGTAAAAAAAAAAACAATTATAGTATGTACACTATTTATAAACAAGTCTTTATAGATATGGGTGGAGGAAAAGCAAACAATTCTACATTGCGTCGTTATCTCTTGAGTGAAACAAATTCATTTCAGTTGTTTTATTGACTTTCAAACAAGGTTGGCAACAGATGCCTTTCTAAAGAATTGAAAATTTTATAAAAAATGGCATTATTTTAGTGCAAGGTTTCAATGGACGAATTGCAGCGAAACTTCATTGATTTAATGTGAAATCTGTTTAATAAAACCGTTACGTACCGGTATCGATTTGGTTATACCGATACGAATAAAATATTGTTACTGATACAATAAAAAAATCGTTTCAGTTGCCATCTTTGCTTTCAAATGTAAAAAAAATCAGCATATTTTAAGAAAACTTGATTAGTTTAATAAAAAACATTCTAAAAAATGGTGCGAGTTTCTTTTCCAGCAAATTAAATTACGATTTAAGATTATTTGTTTGCACATAATTTATATTATTCAATTGTTAATTTTAGGCTTCCCAAGATTATCGCCTTGAAACTGATACCTTTGGTGAACTGAAGGTGCCAGCTGATAAATACTATGGCGCCCAAACTATGCGTTCTCAAATTAATTTCCCAATTGGTGGTCCAACGGAACGCATGCCTAAACCTGTTGTTCAAGCCATGGGTATTTTGAAAAAAGCTGCTGCTGAAGTTAACAAAGAATTTGGTTTGGATCCCAAAGTAAGTGAAGCCATTTCAAAGGCTGCTGATGATGTAATCTCAGGAAAGCTTTATGATGATCATTTTCCCTTGGTTATTTGGCAAACTGGATCTGGTACCCAAAGTAATATGAATGTGAATGAGGTAAGTACAGTGAATTTAATTACAAATCCATAAAAGTTTAACAAAAAGAATATAAGATGCTAGTTGTTTGTGAGGCGTTAAAAAAAACGATAGGTCAAGAAAAAACGAATGCCCAAATCAATTTACGAACATTGATGCTCAGGGTATAGGAAAGTTTTTAATTCTAATGGAGGAATGCAAACTGGAATATATGTTTGATTTAGATGCAAATAAATTAAATAGAGAACTTTTATCTCATAGTAAGAATGGCTATGTTAATGATTTGCGACAGATATCTATTATAGTTCCCATACTGTCAAAATTGTTGAATATAATTTTATATAGGAAAATTCTAAGGTTCTATTAATCCAATTTCATTAGCGGAATATATGGCAACATTTTAAACAACCCAGCAAAAAACAGGGTTTCAACTACATACCAGGCTATTTACTTGCTTCATTACTTTTGTTCGCGATGTCCAAAAAGTAATGAGTGGTCATTATCTTCTCACTTACAAAAAACACAATGGTAATGGGTGGTCATTACCCTCTCGCTTACGAACAGCCAAAAAATAATGGGTAGCCATTACTTTTTGGACATCGCGAACAAAATTAATTAAGCAAGTAAATAGTCTGGTAAGTAGTTGATACAATGTTTTTGCTAGGAATTACACTGTCTCAATTTTTTTAATTATAATTTTCCAATATTAATTTTAGGTCATTAGCAATCGTGCTATTGAATTAATGGGTGGCAAATTGGGCTCCAAGGAACCTGTTCATCCCAATGATCATGTTAACAAATCTCAAAGTTCCAACGACACCTTCCCCACAGCCATTCATATTTCCGTTGCCTTGGAATTGAATAACAATCTTAAACCAGCCATTAAAATTTTGCACGATGCTTTAAAGGCCAAATCGGAGGAATTCCAGAATATCATTAAGATTGGTCGTACCCATACCATGGATGCTGTACCTTTAACTTTGGGCCAAGAATTCAGTGGCTATACTCAACAAATGGCTTATGCATTGGATCGTATTGATGCCTGTTTGCCACGTGTTTATGAATTGGCTTTGGGTGGCACTGCCGTCGGTACTGGTCTCAATACCCGTATTGGTTTCGCTGAAAAATGCGCTGCTAAAATTGCTCAACTTACATGTTTGCCATTCGTTACTGCGCCCAATAAGTTCGAAGCTTTAGCTGGACGTGATGCTATGGTTGAGGTTCATGGTGTTTTGAATACTATTGCTGTTAGCTTAATGAAAATTGCCAATGATATTCGTTTCTTGGGTAGCGGACCTAGATGTGGTTTGGGAGAACTTATGTTGCCTGAAAATGAGCCTGGTAGCTCTATTATGCCTGGTAAAGTAAATCCTACCCAATGCGAATCTATGACTATGGTAGCGGCTCAAGTTATGGGTAATCAAGTGGCTGTTACAATCGGTGGCTCCAATGGTCATTTTGAATTGAATGTTTTCAAGCCATTGGTAGTGTCGAATGTTTTACGTTCTATTCGTTTGTTGTGTAAGTTATAAAAATAAAACAACTCATTTCATTTGCAACTTCTTTTTTTTTAACTAAATGTCTTTTGATCATTTTAGCTGATGGTAGCCGTACGTTCACTGCCAATTGTGTACAAGGCATTCAAGCCAATACAGATCGTATTAATAAAATTATGAATGAATCCCTTATGTTGGTCACTGCCTTAAATCCTCACATTGGCTACGACAAGGCCGCTAAAATTGCCAAGACTGCCCACAAGAACGGTACCACACTGAAGGAAGAAGCTATAAAATTGGGTTATCTTACTGAGGAACAATTCAATCAATGGGTCAGACCTCAAGATATGTTGGGTCCCAAGTAAATTCAGTCGTAACTGTATTGTAAATTTTATTTATTGTTGTCAATGTTTAAGTTGATATTTTTTTGCAAAATAAACAAATGAAAAAAAAATTAAATAATTTTCGTAATAGTTTAAAATAAAGGAAAATGAAACCATTTAAATGCCGGTAAGTTAAAAAAAAGTTTGCTTTTGACACCACATGCGTCCCCAGTATGATAGTTGGGTATCCGCCCCTAGAGTGATGAATGGTGACTTGTGCCCAAGGTGCAATGGATGCGAATCCATTCTCGATGTGATGGATGGAAATACGCTCGCAAGTGTGACAGATAGGAATCCATCTCCCTCTTTTGTTTATTATGTACAATATTTTACTTTTTTTCAGCACAAATTTAGCTCAAGGATTTGTGTCCTCATCCCTATAAGTGATTTGGATACAGTTTGTTTTTAAATTGAATTTAAACTATAAATATTTTTCTTTTTTTTTAATTAGCAATTTAAAAACAAAAAAGATTTGTCGCGCCAGAAAAAATAGATTCATTCGTTTACTTTTCTCAGTCAAGTTCAGTAAGATTTACTCAGTAACAAACACATTTTTTTCTCTTGTTTCTTTATGCTTACTGAGTATTTGGGTAAACGAACAATATCCAGTAAAAATTTGTACAAATTATTGGGTAAACGAACGAATCTAATATTGAATTGCAAAGCACCTTTGCAACGGTCTAAAATTCAAAAATGCAAGTCAATCATGACATGGTAAGGTTACAGCTTTAACAGACACGTTACAAGTATCAGATGTGTCAAAACTTTTCAAAATGATACATTTTTTTATGAATGATATAAATTGTGTAAACCCCATTATGCTTTATTCATTCTTACAACAACGATAGTATTTTACAAAGAGAGTAGGCCAACAAAAGAAATCCAACTCATTCCCAGCTTTTATTTAATTTTTTTAATAAAATTACTAAAAATGCAAAACAATTTTATATTATATATTAGTTTATAATGACCTTAGGTTAAGTAGATGTGGAAGCATGCCAATCAGACTTACTTAGACTATAAAGTCCCTTGTGATACCACTGAAGCTAGTTAAAATTACATCACTAGCTTTCCCCGTCGCACCATCCCGATTGCCTCAAAAAGCCCCTAAGTCGGCCGATATCAACATCAGCCAAATCACCCAGGTCCTCAAAGAAACATGAACCCAAATGCAGTCCCCTTCTGCGAGCCAGGGCAGGACAAGTGCAGAGAAGGTTCTCCACAGACTCCTCTCCGTCACCACAGCTTCTGCAAGTCACTAGCCGCAACCCTCCACCTAACTGCGTTCCTTCCAATCAGACTGTCCCGTCATGACGTACACAAGTAGGGATATATCGGGCCTTGACAGTGACAGCAACCTGTGCGTGCGCTTCCTATCCAGACGGGGCCACATCTGTCTGGAACGAATACAATCACGGACAGAGGCCCACCTATCTCTTGCCAACCCAAAAGCACTCTCCCGCAGCCGAAGCTTACAAGTGGCCAGAGGTATGCACACAGATTCCAATTCGTGTGGAATGTGTAAGGTAGTTCCCAGTCTTGCAAGCTCGTCTACCCTACAGTTCCCTGGTATGGTCCTGTGGCCCGGCACCCAAATAACATGAATGCTGAACCATCTCGTTAAGAGATCTGCGACAGTTCAGGGCTGATGTCGAATCCAGAGATCTAATGGCAGCTTGCTATCAGAGAATATATTAATCCTCAGTGTTGTGAGGGCATTATACCTAAGTTACTCCGCTACCTCCCTATTGGCCAGAATTTCAGCCTGAAAAACACTACAGTGATTCGGCAGTCTCCGCGCAATACTCAGATGTAGGTCCCTGAAGTAGACCCCGAAGCCTACCTGATCGTCGAGTTTAGAGCCGTCGGTATAGAAGTCGACACAACGCCCCCTATTGGGAGTTCCGTGTTTCCACGAATCCCTATGCGGTATAAGCGTCTGGTACCTCTTGTCAGTGGTTCAGCCACAGTTTAGTCAATGATGCCTGGAAGTTCAGGCATCATGTTAAGGATTACACTGTGACCATAGCCACTGTCCGACCAAAGTGACAGCGCCCTCAACCGGACTGCTGCAGCTGCATTATAATTATTTATTTTGTCAACACATTGGGTGACTTCTTCAGGGGAATTTTTTTTTTTACAAAAAAAAAAAAAAAGTCACGCAATGTGGTGACGAAATATTGGGATAAATAAATAATTATAATTAATGTTTATAAATAAAAAAAAGAAGATCTTAAGCTCATTCTAAACTAATATACAAATCAAGAAGATCGAAGAAAACTAATAAAATTTTATATTATTTTACATATTTTTTTTTGATTATTCGTTTTATTTAAATAATAATTTAAGGAATTTATCGATTAAAATAAAAAGTCGATTAATTGAATATCCTAGTATTTTTAAATAAAACTTCAAGAATTTGTGTATATTAAATAATTTTTATTTTTATATTCCTTTAATTACATACTAAATTTTAATAAAATATTAAATATTAAAAGGTGGTTAGATATTGATGAAAGAAAAAAAACAAATTAAAATTAGCATAGCATATGTTTAAATAAATTGTATTTTATTGATAAAAGTAGCGTCATAATTTTAACTTGCTTTTAAAAAAAAAAAATTTTTGGAAATTAAGACAAACAATACAAATGAAAAAAGAGCTTTACTCCATCCTCATTATCAAATGTTATTCCATTCTAAAGAATACATTTCATTCGTTGCAAAATGTTTCCAAAAGGAGATTAATTTTAAAAATATTTACTCCTCCTTTGATGAAAATATAGGCCAACAAAATATGTAGTTTTCAAAAATTAATTTTAAAAAAAAAAGAAATTAGTAATCGAACGAAATTAATGATTTTTATGGCCAAATATCCTTATTCAAAATTAAAAATAACAAAAATGTAGTTAATGAAAATTGTCATTAATTATGTTATTTATTATTTTTTTTTGACTAATTCTCTAACAATGATTGTTTGCGTTTAGAATACGGATATAAGCTAACAATCATTTTATCATTCGACTACTTTTGACAAAAGCAAATTTCGTTTTTATTTTTTATTTCAATTAATTCAAAGCATTTACGTCACAACATTTAATTAGAATTTTTGTATTATTTTATATCAATGATTTTACAAATAATGAGTATACAATACATATTTCAAAAAATAGCAAAAACTATATTATTAGTATTCATTTTATATTTAAGCTTTGAATTGTTCTTATTTAAATAGTTACTTTCGTTTATAATTGATTATAGAGATGTGTATGTAGTAAACAATCATCATCTTCCAAAAAAAAAAAAAATTAAACATAAGACTTAAATTTATAAATCTTTGTATATAATTTATTTTATTTAAACTTAGTGACCGCAAAGTGCAGACGTAAAACAATTTTAGTTCTTTTTAATAGTTTTGCATTCAAAAAACTTCTATAATTAATCGTTTTGTTGTAGTAAATAGTTGTTGGATGATACATTTAATTATTTCATTGATAAATAGACAGACATACATTTTATTTAGTAATTTTAAAGTTAAAAATATTCAATTTAAGCATTTAAAGTTATTTTTTAAAAAATACTTTATCTTTGTTTTCGTATTTGTTGCTTCGACTCTAATAATTTAAGAAACAAAAATTAAAGTGGGGTTGATTATGTATTGTTATTAAAATTTACTTTTATTTTTTGTTTGATACTGAAGCTCTTCTACTACTTTGAAAATGTTTAAATTTACTTTTTTAAAAAGTTTATTTAAGCAGTTTTTTTATTTTTATTTGCATTTGATTTTGCTTCTTTTTTATCGTCCTTTTTGGCTGTATTATTTGTTTGTTTGTCTTTTTCATCCTGTAAAAAGTTTTATTTAAAAGAAAATTAAAAATAAAAGATTTAATTTTTTTTTTGTAATTTAAATTAAAGCATAGTAAATTGTTTTTTCGTGTGAAAAAACTTCACTCAAACTTTTAAGTAATCAAATCATAATTTTAATTGAGAATCAGAACAATGTTTTTATTTTACAAGGCACAATATCAAATAAAGACAAAACATCAATTTTTAGTCAGAAAAATAGTCTTGTTGATTTAATTTGGATTAAAAAAATGGTCTTTTGAGACTCATTATTGTGAAAAATTATTTTTTGTGGAGTATAAAAGTTTTGCAAGTGAAATCGTAACAACTTACTATGCTCAGCAAATAAATAATTATATTTAGGTTAATAATGCAAACTGAAAAATAATAAAATATCAGTCGTTATATAACGACTTTTATTATACCCACATCTTCACCTAAATCTTTATGACTATCTTAGTGTTATTTTGTCCGGTAGGCATGGTAAAATAACACCGAGTCTTACAAGAGAGGTCTCCAAGTGCGTATTAGAAAAAAATACGATTTTAGTGGCACAATCCCGCTTTTAAGCATTTTAAATAAAGTCAAAAGTGAACCCTTTTATTAGTGGGTATATTTAACGTAAGATGTGAGTATATTTATAAAAAGAAACTTATACATAGTAAGAAAATAATTAGAATTTACAAAAAATAAGTAACCATAATCTCTAATGTGCTAAAAAAAAAAAAAATTAACCCTCTTTGGAGACTAACTACTTCAAAAAATTTTATATGAAAATTTTATACTAAATTTATATTCTTTTAACCAATGACAACGTTTCGAACAGGTATTAGATGTGGCAATGTGTTTTAAAATCTTGGAGATACGAAATTTAAAAGGCGGGATCCTGGGATGAATCGGAGTTTTTTGAAAATTTGTAGTGTCCAACCCAGTATTCAGCTTCGGTGTTCGAAAAAATTTTCGCGGCACGCAGAGCTTTTACATAAATCAATACTTTAATATGAAATTTATTTTGCGTAATAACATGCACATTAGGGTGTCCCGAACATTTTCCACTTGCGTATATTTTTTATTATTATTCCGATAATCAGATCTTAAATACGCGTCTAAGTCATACACCGCGAAATTAAAGAGTTCTAAAGTTTGTAAATGATCGAGTTTTTCTAAATCACGATTGATATTTTAAATATGCCGTAAATCGCGATTATCGATTAGTTTCAATATTTTTAATTTAACTGTTTAACTTTTTAATTGTAAAAAAAAAACAATATTCGGTGTAACAAAATAATTTTCTTTACTCTTCTATTGACTAATAACAAAACATAATTAATTTCATAACTATTCGAATAAAAATGTGTTCAATTTAATCACTTGTTGCATTAAAACATATTACAAAATTTACTACTTTTTCACCCTTCAAACTATTTTTGTTCAATTTAAAAAAAAAACCTTTTTAAAACAGAAAAAAATATTTAATAATTCACCACAAATATATTTTTTATCTCAGGCATATATTATTGATTATAACAAATGTAGTTCTTCTTTTAATAAAGCTTGGTTAAATTTTAAGGGCCGATGTTGAGTGTGAACCCCACCTAAACGTCAAGTTTTTTTCTGCATTTCATTTGACATTTCTCAATTTTAGACTAACTTAATTTGAACCATGGAAAGATACACAATCGAGCAACGCGTTAAAGTTATTCAGGCATATTATGAAAATGGGCGTTCAAATGCATTTCGTGCACTTTGTGATTTTTTTTTGGTCCACAATCGGGAGAATTGTGGGCAAATAGTATACACAGTGCATCACACTACAATGTTTGAGCGATCGTTCCAGATTAGGCTTTCACGGATATGGAATTCCCTGTCTATGAACCTGAGGGGTTTCACTTTTTCAGCCCAGGTATTTATGCGAAAGCTGAAGGATTACTTTCATGTTTAATAGCGGTTTGTGCTACCTTTCTTTTTTTTTTTTTTGTTATATATACATATCTCTCAAAATTTAAATTTAATTTTCTTTTTTTTTTTATTTAATTCTTTAAGGAAAACTAAATGTCTAGGTAAAGTTTTTTCTTGTTTTGTTTATTTTTCTTTACTATTTCTACACTTAGGGAAACCAGATAATTGTACTGCTCTTATGCTATATATATTTTATTTTTATTTTACTTTATTTTTTATAATTAGTTTTTTTTTATTATATAAATTGTTATATTTATTTTTTATTATGTAGTAGCTTTTATTAATCATATATGGCCTAAGGGCTTTGGTTATGTAATTTGAAGAAAATAAATTCTATATTTATTATAAAAAAAAAAATTCAGCAAACCGGGTCTGTGAAAACACCTATGCATGCTCGCCCAGTTCGTTCAGCGGAAAAAAATGTTGTTGTTCGCGATAGTGTGTCATAAGGTCGGCCAAGCATTTACCGTAAATAGTGTTCGCTACCGCGTGATGATAACGAACTTATTATGGCCAGGAATTGAGTATATGACCCTGAACGATATGTGGTTTCAACAGGACGGTGCCACTTGCCACAGAGCTAACGAAACCATGGCTCTTTTGCGCGACAAATTCAATGGCCGTATTATCTCACGTGGTGGCGATGTCAATTGGCACCCAAGATCATGTGATTTGACACTGTTGGACTTTCTTTGGGGTTATTTGAATGAAAAAGTGTACGTCGATAAGCCAGCAACAGTTCAAGAGCTAAAGGATGAAATAATTCGGCACATTAACGGCATAGAACCTCAATTATGACTCAGCTTCATCGAAAATTTGGACCATCGGATGGAGCTGTGCCAAAGAAGTCGCGGCGGCCATTTGGCCGATATTTTGTTCCATACATAATTGAACCGTACCATATTATCATAATAAAAAGAAATGACAATTTCCTAAATAATTTATTTTATTCAAAATCAACATCGGCCCTTAAAATTTAACCACCCTTTATTTGTTAGCAACAGGGAAAACTCTGATATTTTTTATTTTAAATTTACCTTTAAAATATAATTTTAAAGGTAAATTTAAAATTTTATAACTTAAAGATCGTTTTTTTTTTTGCAATAACACAATGTCTCACGTATTCTGTAGAAGTAGGCGTTTTTCCAAGCCCAATATTCTGAACGAATAACTTCATCACGAATATTCGGCTATATGCCTGTTGGTTACACCGCCATCTAGAACTAATTTTTATAACCACAAAAAAATCAAGCACTTGTTAATTTACCTAAAATATTTCAAACTTAAATTGTTGTTCTCCATTTGCTGGACTATGCAGTTTGTAATACAGATTGTATTCAAACCTTAAAACTAGAAAACAAAGCTGAAATTGGACTTGCATTCCAATCAAAATATTTATAAGAAAGTGCATTTCGGTTTCACTTGATCGATAATTATCTTTCATACATATTAAAAAAAAAAGTTTCAAACCTAAATTCCTTCAGACTAGTATCTGAGCAAATAATTCCTCTCCATGTGTCAACAACTATCATTTAATACGTCTACTTGTTTTAATGTTTAGTAAATAGTGCACAAAAATAATAAACGTTCAAAATAAAATTATTCAAGTTACCTTAGCCTTAACAGCGGCAGCCTCTTTTTTTAAATACTCCTCGCGTGCAGCCTCATACATGGACACAAATTTATCACGTTGCACTTTAAATTGTGCAAAAAGATCATCATCTTTATTGCCTTTAAGACGATTTTCGATATCGACCTTTTTTTCATGTTCCCCACGTATCTCATCATTTACCCAGGGTTTATCGAGGGGATATTGATTGATAAGATTCTTCAAAGTCTTAATCGTACTCTTGCCCTTCACAACCTTTTTATTTAATTTACCTTTTTTGTTGATTTTTCCAGGCCCGCTAATTGGGGGACCATTAAAGGGAACTGGTGGCATACCGCGAGCCATGCGTGGTGGTAACATGGGCGGCATTGGTGGTGGCATTGGACCATTACCACGTCGCATAAATGGGGGTGGTATTGGGGCACCCATTGGTGGCAATGGTCCTCTAGGACCCATCGGTGGCATAGGAGGAATCATAGGTGGCTGAAAACCTAAAGGTGGTGGTATTTGTGGACCCATTAGATCCATACCACCACGAGGACCACCCATGGGTCCCATTAAACGATTACTTCTACGGGGATTACCCATAGGTTGAAAATTGCGCCCACCGCCATTAAAGCGGGTATTGCCTCCTCCAACACCTTGATTTTTATTCTTCCATCCACCACCATTTGGTTGATTACCCTGTTGTGTTTTATTTCTTTGTTTATTTTTGTTATTCTTCTTTTTTTGTGATGCACCGCCGCCGCCATTGGAAGAATTATTATTTGAAGCAGCCCTATTACCTGTCGCATTATTTCCTGCAGTCGGTGGTGTAGGTAAATTGAAATCTAAATATCCGGGATTGTCTGGTATTTGACTGACATTAAACATTGGATTATTGAAATTTTGCATCATCGGTGGTTTTACGGGTGGTTTCTTATAAGGCATTTGTCGTTGTTGATTGACTCTGCCATTTTGTTGAAAATTTTTCTTTGATACCATTTTTTTCCCAACCTCCAATTGGGTTTTTCTTGTAAAACAATTTTCCTTTATGTTTATATATGTAAAAGTTTGTAAACTAAATAGGTGGATTACTGTTTGATAAGTTTGTATTTAAGTTAGATATTTTTTAAACTACTTGATATTTATTATGTGGTATATATATTTTCACACAAAATTGCGATATTTTTTTCTTCAATCACTAAAATGTCTGCTTGATAAAAAAAAGACGCAGTTAGATAATTTTGCTGAATAAAAAAAGGGTTGTATTTTAAAGTAGTTTTTTTTCAGAAGAATAAAGTAGCATAGAACATTACATATAGTAGGATAAAACATGGTTGCTTTGATCATGCATTTGGGTTATAGTGACAGCAAACGGATTAACTCTTGACGTTTAAAAAATATACGAAAATATGAGAACCATGATTTTTAAAGTTGTAACTTTAAAAAAAGAATAAACAAAAAAATTCCAAACGAAGTGATTGAGAAAATATAGAAGAATTTCCGCTCTAACAAAACAGAATGCTCTATGAGAAACCCCGCATATGTTTCCTTTCAGTTTTGTATAACAATGTTATTTCTGACAGTACAATATTTTAGAACAGGGGTGCCCAAAAGTTCCTTATGGAAGAGTAAACACCAATACAATTAAAGAATAACTAATTTTTATTCAATATTTTTTATTGTAAAAACCAATACATACAAAGAAAATAAAATATTTCATATCATACGTTAAACAAAAACAAAATCTACATTGATGATCGCTGTCGTCAATGTTTACCAACAAAGCATACGAAAGGCAAAGTTGTATTTTTTATTGCTATTGCTGAGTGCTCTATGTGTATTAAAACACACAGCCTATAGCCAAGAGCATTTACAAAAACAAATGAGCATCAAGAGCATAGGGCTTGGACACCCTTGTTTTAGAAGATGCACTATTTTTTTACTTTTGCTAAGCTGCGTCATCAACCAAGATAATTTGATTTTTACTGAAATTTAACATTTTGATTTGCAATTTTTATTTTACTGCTAATAAGCAAACAGGTTCTGTTAATTTTAGCAGTAGATTTTAGATTTTTCTGCTAATTTTATCGAGAATGCTTCGATGTAATGGTTTTAATAGAAAATTGAAAAAAAAAAATAATTAAATTGTATGTTGCAAAAATATGCACATTTAGAAAAAAAATTTTTACTTATTTTTTTTATTCCACATTTTGTAATTTGAAAGCCTAGAGGCCAATTAATAATTTACAATATTCCACTCAAAATATTTCTAGATGTACTCAGTGGATTTGCAAGGTTGACCTCTCTATTTATTCAATAAAGTTCCGAGGTCCTTAAACTACCCTTTAACATTTCCCGCCATGATCATTATCAAATAAAAAATAATTTTTATAAAGAATTTAAATTTGTAAAAATAAAAGATTATAAATTACGTATCCCCAATATTGAGTCCTTTTTTGCCTGGGTCAAAAATGAAATATTTATATTTCTGTTTAGGTCAAAATGCTTTTAAAAAAGTTTTAGTAGAGGTCTGGGCAAAACCCATGTCGAATAATGTTATTAGAGTGTAGTTTATATATATATATTTTTATAAAAATGTTTATTAATAGAGAAAAATATATATTTATAAATCGTTGGATACATCAACATAGAGAAAAACATCACTAGGATTTATTTTAGCCAATTCATCAAGTATTTCATTATGAATTTTATATTCTGGATTTAATCTTGCGTATTTCCAACATTCTAAGGCATTATAATTTTGACCTCTTTTCAAATTAATTAATGCCAAATAAGCCCATGTATATGGCATATATAAGTTATATTTCGTACTAAGGGCAAAATATTTTTCAGCCTCCTCTAATTGACCAAGCTGTAAAAGTCAGGTTTTTGTTTTTTGTTTGTGAAATAAAATTAATTTTATCATTAATGCTTACATGATAGCAAGCCTTGCCTTTTCCGATGGCAGCTGCAATACAATTGACCTGTTCGTCGCAACAATAAAGAAATGCTCTGCCAGCTTCTTTATATTGCTTTTCTTCCATCATGCGATAAGCAAACCTAAGAATACCTAATTGATAATAATGGCATACAATATCCAAATCCTTAATGTTAATAATAGAATTATAATATTTCATTGATTCGTCACTTAAGGGATTGCGAAGATATTCCAAATTTCCATTCACTTGAAATAAAGTAGCGCTCTTAAATAATAAAAATAAACAAGGTAATTAATTACAAATTAACACCAAAATATGAATTAAAAATTTAAAACTTGCCATATTTAACGGATTTAAAGTTTTTTCAACAGGAAAATATTTAATAACAAAATTTTTATCCAAATTATTACATAAAATGCTAAATGTATTAAACATACAATATCTTTCAACTTCCATACATTCATGGGATATTTCATCAAAAACCCATTTGGCAAATTCGTACAATCCCATACTTAACAATTGTTCCATAACTGTAATATAATTTTGACCTTTGGCTGATTTTAGGTCAAGTTTATATGGCATATAGATTTCCCAGCGACTTTTGGGTATATCTTCTAATTTAACAAATATATTATTATAGAGATTTTCATATTTGCAACGTGTAAAAGACATTCCAGGTTGATAATTGTGTTTTTTATATAGACAATATAAAATAATCCATCCGGTTAAAGATTTTGGATAGCAGTGTGTACAATATTCGTTTAAAGATTTTATAAGATTTTCTTCAGCAATTTCTTCTTGCAATTCTAATTTGTAGTTCAGATAAATGTCTATGAGATCCCTAAATTAAATAAGATTTATAAAGATTTTATGATTTTGTATTAGCCAGGGACCATATTTTTCAATAACATGATCTGTGCTTTTCAAATTTTAAAGAAAATCAGATGTAAAATTTGATGTTATACCAAAATTTCCTGACATTTAATAAAAACAAACTAATATATAGTTAAATAACATGTCAACCTAGTTTTTTTGTTTTATTAAATTTACAAAGAAAAATATGGAAATATGAATTTTCGAAAGAACTGATAGAAAAAAGACATCTGACAATAGGTCTGTACGAGGTAATTTTTGGTAAAGTCTGGTAAAATGAGAGTAAGCAAAAAATTCTCTCACAAAACCATAGAAATGCCCAAAATACTGCGAACGCACAAAACCACATTTCATACCCAAAAATAAACGTCAAATTTATTCGTATTAAAAAACAGCTTAAATAATAAATATATTTGAAATTGCAAATATATATTTACATTTTCAAATGTATTTTTCATTATTAAGAAGGAAAAGTTCTTTTTAGTAAATTTTTATTTAACTTTAATTTTTTTCAAAAATGCAAAACAGTTAATTTTTAGCAACAGCTGATGATTTGACAATTTTACCATTTTACCCAAACAAAAAGTACGGGTAAGTTCTGGTAAAAAGAGAAACACAATTACTCTCTCATGAACGCTCTCATTTACCCAATTTTTGATACAAGAAACGCTTTCTGGTAAGATTGGGTTCCCGCGGGCACCCGCGCAATTTCAAATATATTTATTATTTACGCTGTTTTTTAATATGAATAAATTTGACGTTTATTTTTGGGTATGAAATGTGGTTTTGTGTGTTCGCAGTATTTTGGGCATTTTTATGGTTTTGTGAGAGAATTTTTTGCTTACACTCATTTTACCAGACTTTACCCAAAATTACCTCGTACAGACCTAATATGGTTTGTGAAATATAGCAAAATTGAAGTTACAAATCACATATTGTTGGAGTTTTTTTATTTTCTTAAAACAAATTAAAAATTTGTGTTTCAACAAAAATTTTCAAGCTAAAATTGCGAACGAAAAATGTTCATGTTATAAATTTATTGAAATAAATAAAAAACAATTAAGAAAAACTAAATATATTGTCAAATGTAATCTCAGGTAAAAAATACATTTACTTTTTCCAAAATTTTTTTACTTTTTTTTAAATAAAAAAACTATTTTTTCTCCTACTTTTGTTGAAGTGTTTTACTTAACTTTTTTAATTTTGCTTTTTTCCAATATTTTTTATTTTTTTTTTGCCTTTTGTCTTCTCTAGTAATCAGCAATTCTTTAATTGAATATAGATTTTAGTTGATTTTACTGCTGTTTTTGGTTCAGTGTAGTTTTCCTGATATAGATTTAAATATTCCCGTACACAACAACGCATATACAAATAATAAATTAATTATTTTAAATACGGAAATTACTTACGTAAATAATTGACCCTCAATATATTTCGCATCAAGAGGTTTCTCTAAATATTCTTTAGATAGTTGAAAATCTTGTCTCTCCATATTATATAAGAAAATGAAAAAGTTTAACATTGGATTGTTTGAATATTCATTACGTATGTTATCCATAAAAAAATCAGCCATTTCCAAATTTCCAACTTCATACATATATTTGGCCATACTCATGCGTGTTATAATTATATTTTGATCATTTACCTCCTTACTACCGACGCATTTTTCTATACTATTTCTACTACATTTTTTTATAGACTCAAAGATCCTGTTTACCAAC
Source organism: Eustalomyia histrio (assembly GCA_949748255.1). Taxonomy (NCBI): domain Eukaryota; kingdom Metazoa; phylum Arthropoda; class Insecta; order Diptera; family Anthomyiidae; genus Eustalomyia; species Eustalomyia histrio. The sequence continues at coordinate 155,708,030 of OX456525.1, forward strand.
TCTTGATAAACGGTGGTCAATAAATTCTAAAATAATACAATTGGAAATATTTTACAAAATTTATATAGATTGTTTACGAGAGTTGTGTTGCATGAAAATCAAAAATTGATCAAATTTAATTTTTAATTAAATAAATCAGAAAAAATACTAAATTTAACAAGTGTCATATAGGTTTAGTAATGGTTTACCGTAAATTCAATATTAGTTTTTGTTGGATATCCCACGTTAAAATCACATGCTATTAACTTCATTATTCTATTAGTCATATTACCCAATTGGGAACAAAAGAATTCATTGTCGTCATCCACTACTTTAATATTATTCTTGATTGTATGATTTAAAATTTCACGTACTAAATCATCAAATGCTCTGTAATTATTAGCACATATTTCTTTTAAAGATATTTTAGCAGTATTCGAATATTGTGCCATTGAACATTGTTCAAATTTATCAAGTTTTATCTCATGTATTGTTAATTCTGTTATATCTTGGATAGGATTTGTAATTGGTTTATCTAAACAGATTTGCAAAACAGCAAAAGGAATTTTGTCTTCCATTATTAATTGCGCCCCCGAATCAAGCGATCTTTTTCCTTTATTTTTATTTTTGCCACGTTTTGGAGTCTCTTGTGACGTGGGAAAATTTTGTGATTTATAGCTAGGAGCTCTTAATTCAATTGCAAATGAACAATACTTAACTGAAATATAAGAATGGTTTAGATTTATTTTACAATCGCTTTTAGATAATGTAGAAATGGAAAAAATCAATAAGCATGTTTTGGAACTGTTACATGATTTATCAAGTAAATTAGTCTAAAATGGGGGTAGCTAATTAGCCGGTGGTGGATGGTGCAAGTAACAACTGTACTGTTTCAACTGAGGTTTTGAATTTTCTATGAAATTTGAAAATTTTTTCAAATATTTTTCAAAGAAGTTTTAAACCCTTGTGTCAATTTGTATTTAGTTTAGAATTTATTTAGCCAACTCGCACAGGGAGTTTGGATAAATTTGTTCCTAAATTTAAGGAAAATTTCTTAAATTAATTTCTTTTTACAACATAATTCTTTTTCTTGTTTAAATTTGGGATAGCAAAATATTATATATTTTATTTATACAGTATCAAATAAATAGTTATCAGTGTTTTAATTTCTAAATTTTAAGGTAACCTTAAGTGAGTGGAATATTGTAATTTTTTGATTGGCCTCTAGGCTTTCAAATTACAAAATATTAAAAAAAAGCAAGTGTATTCTTCTTAAATTTTAAGTTTTAAGCTTGGGCTAACGCCGAATAACAGATAGAAAAATCATAAGATTTTACAAACTACATCTGTAGTAATATTATCATTTGTCCCCATCATTAAAACTTACCTTCTGGATACATAAATATAGACAAATCAACAGAACCTTGTAATAAAATCTTACTCGCATCTCGTTCAGAATATATTTCCATTATTAACTGATGTTGATTGTGGGACAAAATTTCTTCTAAAGTTTTTTCCATGATATCAGTTAAAATAAAACGATGCATGGAATTGCAAACTAGGGCATAATCTTCTGTTATGTTTATATTATCAAAATAAAAATCGACATTTTCGGTGGATAAAATATTATAAAACAATTTGTTAAGGCTGAATTTTGATTCTGAAAGTATACCCATGCTATGTAAATTATTGAGTTCTCTATTCTTAAGATTTTCCCATTTTTTAGATAGGTTTTGCTCGGAAATAATACATTTTGATATAGCAGTAAATTGGCATATAAAAACTTTTTCATATTCATTATTTTCATTGGAAATTTTCGATACAAATGATAACTTGACAACCAAATTTTCACAATCCTCCATTAGAGAATCATTTACATTGTAGAGTGAACCGAGAGTTATAAATGCCACATTTGATAATACGGTATTTTTTAAAAGAGGATGCAATGAATATATTTCCCACTCCGTTTTACATGTCAATGCGCTAGCCGAAGTTTCAAGAGGATATAGGTAAATAGTTTCGCTACTATGAGAACGTTTTCTATTAAAATATTTAATTACATCAATATAACCCTGAGCTACAGGTATACGTTCTTCTATTAATGATTTTTCCACTTCTTCTTCTCCGACGCATTTAGTCTTAGAACCAGAGGATGATGTTATTACATATAGTGTTAAAACTATTGGAGCATTACTGAGGCACGTTATATCTTCGATACTATCTTGTTCGATGGTAAAACTAAATGTTGGCTTATCAATATTGAATAGGTCAGCATGTATGATATTGCTAGGCATATAATGATCACTTAATGTTGTAATTGTATTTTTTTCATGTTCCAATTCAATTTCCACTCTTCCAGCAGGTACATCTTCTGAAGGATATGAAATCGATTGTGGTTGCAAATATAAAAAAACTCGTTGTGGTAATTCTACCTTTCCCAAATTTCCCTGATCATTTTCTGCAGTAATCTGTGCAAAATTGAACATTTAAAAAATTGCTTAAAATTAAAAATAAAAGTCCCTTTTACAATAATATGTATTGTGTTCTTTGTGGAATGAAGTTTATTTCCTTCTCCTTTATTCTATCTCGAATTATGTATAGGACACTTTATCATACTCTATTGTAAGTAACATTATTACACATATTTATATGGATATTTTCTTAGGTGTTATCCCCTTTTTCGAATATATAAAAATATTTGAAATTTTTTCATCAAAATGTTTGAAGCCCAATATCTGCTACAAAACCTTAAAAATTTACAACTTTGTGAAGAATTGTATGTGTTGCATTGTACTACTGGAAACAGACTTGTTGATAGAACCTGTAATAGTACCTTCATACAATTGTGTGACATGTTTAAGAAAACTCAAGAGAAAAGCGTCGTCAGTTTTTTACGACGATGCAATAAAAGAATACTTAGTACACGTTTTGAACTTCCTAAGTACACCTTGTGAACTCCTTAACTACACCTTGTAACTCCTTTATACTAAAAGTTAACATGCTTTTATTGCACTTACCAAAGATGTGTTTTTGCGACTTTTTCTCTTCGTTTTAACTTTTGCAGCAAGCATGCTGAGGTCTATTGAATGTTTTTCTCGGAATCTCTTATTTTTTTCCATTTAACCAACAAATTGACTATTTTAATTCAAACTGTTTTTTTTTTATAAAATAAAACACTTTTTTTGATATATTTTGACTGGACTGATATTTTTTAAATATAAAAATATTTAAATGTTGAAAAATACAAAAAGTAAACAAAGCTTTGCGGTTGGCAAGCGATATCTTTTTAATACCGTTTTATTACTCATGAACGAAATCACAAACAAATCAGACACGACACAAGTGACAAATGTCAAAATAGTTTGACGACTTCATATGAACAACATCGTTACACTCTTAGAAAAAAGTTTATACTAAAAGTTAACATGCTTTTATTGCACTTACCAAAGATGTGTTTTTGCGACTTTTTCTCTTCGTTTTAACTTTTGCAGCAAGCATGCTGAGGTCTATTGAATGTTTTTCTCGGAATCTCTTATTTTTTTCCATTTAACCAACAAATTGACTATTTTAATTCAAACTGTTTTTTTTTTATAAAATAAAACACTTTTTTTGATATATTTTGACTGGACTGATATTTTTTAAATATAAAAATATTTAAATGTTGAAAAATACAAAAAGTAAACAAAGCTTTGCGGTTGGCAAGCGATATCTTTTTAATACCGTTTTATTACTCATGAACGAAATCACAAACAAATCAGACACGACACAAGTGACAAATGTCAAAATAGTTTGACGACTTCATATGAACAACATCGTTACACTCTTAGAAAAAAGTTAGTAACCCAAATTTAACAAAATATGTTTCCAATTTTTTGGTGAATTTAGCTACAAATATTTTTACAATATTTTTTTTGCGTCATGGCGCTATGTTGCTTTCAGTAGTGATTTGTATATTTATTTATTATATATATATACAAATATACGTGAAATTCATTATCGTGAAAAACAATTTTTTTGTATGGAGTATAAAAATTATTTCTCATAAAACCCGAACAACTGTGTCTTACTGATTTTGAAATAATGCGACATTTTTTTTTTTTTTGCAAGATTTACGAATTTGAATTTCGTTTTCGGAAACCTACACTTGAACATGTCAGCACTGGCACTAATTCCCTTATCCACCTATCTTAAAAGTTCGATTATTCACCATATTATAGTCAAGTTTAGTGTTTTCTTTTTCCGTTCACTTTTTGATAATACTTGCAACAACTTTCTGTAAATTTCATTGCAATTTCTGATAAGTTTTAACTAATTTATATTTTTCCACCATTTTTCTAACCTATTTCTTACTAGGTATTGTTTTACTTCTGACGCTTTTATTTTCTTTTTTTGGCGGTAAATAAAAAAACAGTTAAGAAAACAGAGTTGTTTCATTCATTTCTTACAGAGTTGCTTTACTCCTCTAAGTGGAAGAATCTTTGCTACCAAAAAAATAATACAACTATGATTATATTCAGCACAATTCAGCAAATAAACCGCTTTTAAATTTATTTTCCAACTGAAATAAACGCGTACCTTTCAAGAATATATTTTTAGTGATAAAATCCTTAAATCCTTAAAAAATTAAAAATATTTACAAATATACAATAGAAATTTAAGAATTAAAAATTAAAGAAAGAGAATTAAAAACTATTTAAAACAATAAGAATAAAAAAATTGGTTTAAAAATGATAGAATTCGAATCAGAAAAAAAGGAGATGCTATCGCTGACCCAAAAATATGTAGACAAATTGACAGGCATATGGAAACAAATATTTCAACAAGAAATGTGTGGAGAAAATTTACGTAAATTAGTAACTCACGCAACTAACTTTTATGGTGAACTAGTAGAAGAGTCTTTGTCACACAAAAAATATATACAAAATGAAATTGATGATTTAAAAAAAGAGGCAGAAAATTTAAAAAGATTATTAAAGACCGATATACAATTGCCCAGTTACGACACGGATGAGGTGCCTTTGCTAATGGTGCAATCAGAATTGGACAAAAGTTTGGAGGGCTTACGAGAGCAGCTAAGATTACGAAAGGAACAAATATGTGAGTTGTTATTGGAACAGGAAGCCCTGTGTGAGGAATTAGGAGAACCACCACGTGCTTTATTAGCTGATCCTTTGCCTACTGCCGAAGAAATTGATAACTTTTCTATATACTTGGAGTCGTTAAGAGATAAAAAAGTCGAACGTATAAATAGAATTTCAACAATGAGAAGAGAAATCAAACACTTTTTACAATTGCTGGAACTACAGGTTAGTACTGAAACTGAAGACCGGTTATTGAATCACCGTCAAATTAAGATGAATAAGGAAACATTTGATGGCTTGAAACGTATGCACGATTGCTATGAGGCTCAAGTGAAAGAATTAAAAGACACTATTGATGGTATGCGCAAAAAGTTGCATACTTTATGGGAACGATTGAATGCCTCACCCAATACTCGTAACAAATTTGATCGTTATAATGACTACAACCAACATACTTATGAAGTCTTCTATGGTGAGCTGCAAAGGTGTGAAACTTTAAAATCACAAAATATTAAATTATTTGTACAACAAATACGAGATGAAATTACCAAATGGTGGGATAAGACTTTAAAATCGGAAACACAAAAAAGTCGTTTTTCTCATTTTCTCTCCAATTGTTACACGGATGATTTGTTGGTTCTTCATGAAATGGAACTGGAAGATTTAAAGTTGTACTATGAAACAAATGTTCAAATATTTGAACTTTTTGCCGACCGCAACATATTATGGGATCGTATGTGTGCCTTGGAAGCTAAAGCCTCCGAGCCTGGTAGATATAACAATCGAGGAGGTCAGTTGCTAAAGGAAGAAAAAGAAAGGAAAACTATAGCGACTAAGTTGCCTAAAATTGAACTACAAATACGAGAATTGGTGGAGGAATATCAAAAGCGAGAACATGCACCATTTTTGGTTTATGGCGAAAATATTATCGATGTTATGACAACGCAATGGGAACAAAAACGTAAGGATAAGGAAACAATGCAATCGGCAAGAAAAAATGCTGGTAAAACACCAGCTCGAGCTAATAAAACTAATTCCATTATGCGGACACCTATGTCTGTAAAAAATGCTTCTTCAGTGTCATCTTTAAGAAAAACACCCTCCACAATATCTTTGGCTGCTGGCCCCAATACAGTATCGTCACAAAAACGTAAATTAAATCCGACGGAAAAATTTAAACCAGTGGCTAAACGATCTTTAATGCAAGCTTTGAATAGTCCAAGTATATTTTTAAAGCCTTCAACCAGTAAATCCAATATACAACATACTGCTTCATCATTGGCAACCCAATCAAAAAACAATAACTCTGGCTCAAATTTTAAGTCGCCGCATAAAAAAACTAAACTTGTAGCCACTACTATACGTCGTAGAAGTTTTAGACATAGTGGTAATTTAAAAAAACGCCGAACTACCTCTAAAAATCCTCCGGCCAGACCCATTCCCAAAATAGTGGTGGATCCTTGTCAATCAGATGGTTATAGTACGGATTATAATGATGACACCTACGATTCATTTGAAAAATGTATAGAACCGGCCTCGCGGTCCTCTGTTATACATAATATTACTACCAACAATGATTCGACTCGCACTAAACGTATGCAGAAAATTGTGCGTGACGAAAATACCAGATTGGCTAAATTGCCTAAACCTCGCTCTCCAACCAAGAAGCAGTACCATCATTCAAGTATTTCTAACTTAACCCGTACTCCTACACACAATAATCATCATTCGCCTGCTTCAGCAACTACAGGACGTAAATTGACTACAAAAAATCTGCCCATAATTATTTAAGTTGACTTTTAATATTTTAAATAATTTTTTTTTTTTTTTGTGAGTTATAATTAATGTTAGGTTTTCAATTTTTGTGTTTAATATATTTTTATTTGGTGTTAGTTATATATATTTTTTTTTTACTTTGTAATTTTGTTAAACTTCTTTTTAATTTTGAAAATGATTTTTCCCAAATATAATGAAATACTTGGTTATTTTATTAAAAGTTTTTTGATATTTTTATATAATTTTGCATTTACACTTAACCAAGAACTCGTAGCTTTTGAAATGAAATTTTGAATAAAAAATCGAAAGTTTTTAAAAATTATTAGTTTGTGGTTGTAAATTGAACTTGTAGAAATGTTTTAAGTTTCTTTCGATTTCGTCATTTATATTAAATATTTCTTTTTCAAAAATTCCGAAAAATTCAAGTCATTTACATACCGAGCACGACACAACTTTTAAAAAACATAATAATTGTCTTTTTTTTCCTATACTTAAAAATTGTATAATTCGTTACTTTAAAATCAATTATGTAGACTTGTCAAAATAGTGCACACAATAATATTAATTATTAGTTAACTCACTTAAAATAAGTTATTTTTGTCAAAAGTCCACAGAATTGTAATTAATATTTTTCAAATATTGGTATTTTCTAAATTTCAACAAAAATATAGGATATTTTTTTTTTTTTTTTACTTGAATGTATACTTTTTTGCTTCTTGGCAGCTTTACAAAAAAACAACGTCTTATTTAGAGATTGTTTGCATGTAACACATGTAATTAAATATGCATAAATCAAATCATAAAAAAATAATGACATTAAAAAAATTCATTGATTTAAGTAAAATGTGGTTTGGTAATTCTCAATCATTCAGTTTCCCTTTCGAGTTCAAAATCGGATTAAGAAATTATTTTTTTAATAGCTCTTAATGGATCAAAAGATTTTTGAATGTGTATTTGTTTTCTTCATATTGAATTGTAGCATTTTTCTTTAAATATAAAAATATCAAAATCTTTAGTTTTACTATAATTCCCTTAAAGGTTTTTATTAATTTAATGCTTGTTTCTTAATTATTTTCAAAATAAAAATTTGTTTTTAGGTTCTATGAATACTAAGCTTGTACTTTAATTATTTTTAGCTATTCGAGAAGACACTTTCACTATTCATTTCATGGTAAAAGTGAGTTCGCAAATAGACAGTATTTCTTTATTTTAATTATATAACTTTTGATTTGCAATTATAATTTAATTGACTTTTAAAAAGTACTTAATATTTCAAACTTATATATGTGTATTAAATAAAAATGATTAATAAAATAAAAACTTTTTTTCTGAATAAAAAATGCTGTAAATTTATTATTTATTGAAAGAATTTGGTTAAGAAGTATTATTTATTTGTTTATTTTATTTATTAATCATATAATTAGAAATTATATGTTAATACCCTAACCGAGCACTAGCAACAAAGGCCTTCGGCTCGTTGTAGCGAAAACAGACCAGAGCCTCTGGTGGGAATTGAACCTACTGATAAGCTAGCACGCTACCAACTAGCCTACCGGGGCGCTCGGTTAAGAAGTATGATATATGAAATATATTGGAATGTATTTTTGCGTATATATCGCCCTATAAAATTATATCTGGCAATTTTATTTTTCAACAACTCACGCCAAAGCCCAAAAATAATTTTGAGCAAATACCTTTCAGAAGCAAAGAATTTTTAACAAAATGGCGTCGATTTGATGCTGCATATTTTGATTAAAATGCATATTTAATAATTTTAAATGCATATTTTTGTTAACCGCCATCCTTGTAAGTTATTCATTTAAAATAAATAATTACGCATTCTATGGAATTATAATTATTTTATTTATAGTTTCAAAATAATTTAAGACATATAAATACACTTAATGCTACGGAATTAAAAAAAAAATATGAGAAAAAACTTAAAATTAGTCAGCGTTATCCGAGTTTGTAATACTGCATTTGTGTGATACGCTTAGTTCCATACTAAAACTTTTAAAGTTAACTCAAAACATTATTGTTATTTTGTGTGTCGACATTGTCTTTTATTTAATTGTTAAGTTAAAGTTATCCCGGCAGTATGGAGACCCAGCGTAAATGTATAATAAATTGTGAATTTTATTTTTTTTTTTTGTTTTTCAGAGGAAGCAACACTTTAGGCAATTCTTTCTATTAATTAACCCAAATTCTCCTTAATTAAAAAAAATAGTGCAAATTTTATCATACACAAAAAAAAACAAGAAAAAATTTAAGAAAATCGGTGCAAGGATACTAAACTACTGTGTCAATTTACATTTCAATCTTAGCAAGGACTAGTTTTCACTCAGGAAAAAAATAATTAAAAAAAAAAATATTAAAAAACTCACTAAATTGACAAAACTTCATAATATGTTCTTATGTTGAAACATTTTCAGAAATATTAATGCAACTTCTGGATAAATATGAAGTAACTTTTTCATTAATCTGATTAAACTTCATCATAAATATTGATGAAAAAATAAATAAAAAACTTCATATATTGATGAAACTTCTTCATAAAATGAAATTATTTCTCTTGAAGGTTGAAAAAGTGTTTAATATTTGCTTAAAAGACACGAAATGGTCAAAGTGCACAAAATCAAAATTTCTATAGTTACAACTTTCGCTGAAAATTGTTCCCTCTTTTTCGTTATTTTTATACAAAATTGATTGTTTTTCACAAGTCTTTGAAATTTACTTTTCTTTATATTTTTTTTATTAAAAACTTTAATTTTGCACGCAGCTATGTACATGTAAAGGGTGGTTAAATTTTAAGGGCCGATGTTGAATATGAACCACACCTAAACGTAAAGTTTTTTTCTGCATTTCATTTGACATTTCTCAATTTCAGACTAACTCAATTTAAACCATGGAAAGATACACAATCGAGCAACGCGTTAAAATTATTCAGGCTTATTATGAAAATGGGCGTTCAAATCAAAATGCATTTCGTGCACTTCGTGATTTTTATTGGTCAGCATTATCGACCAAATGTGTCCACAATCGGGAGAATTGTGGGCAAATTTCAGCAAACCGGGTCTGTGAAAACACCTGTGCATGCTCGCCCAGTTCGTCTGCGGAAAAGATTGTTGTTCGCGATAGTGTCATGAGGTCGGCCAAGCATTTACCGTGAATTGTGTTCGCTACCGCGAGATGATAACGAACTTATTATGGCCAGAAATTGAGGATATGACCCTGGACGATATGTGGTTTCAATAGGACGCTGCCGCTTGCCACACAGCTAACGAAACAATGACTCTTTTGCGCTACAAATTCAATGGCCGTGTTATGTCACGTGGTGGCGATGTCAATTGGCCGCCAAGATCATGTGATTTGACATCGTTGGACTTCTTTCTTTGGGGTTATTTGAAAGAACAGGTGTACGTAGATAAGCCAGCAGCAATTCAAGAGATAAAGGATGAGATAATTCGGCACATTAACGGCATAGAACCTCAATTATGCCTCAGCGTCATCGAAAATTTGGACCATCGAATGGAGGTGTGCCCCGAGGTAGCGGCGGCCATTTGGCCGATATTTTGTTCCATACATAATTGAACCATACCATATTATCATAATAAAAAAAAATGACAATAATTTCCTAAATAATTTGTGTTTTATTAAAAATCAACATCGGCCCTTAAAATTTAACCACCCTTTATTTTTTTATTTATTTATTTTATTTTATTAAACATATAATTACAAATTATATCTTAATTCCCTAACCGAGCACTAGCAACGAAGGCCTTCGGCTCGTTGTAGCGAAAACAGACCAGAGCCTCTGGTGGGAATCGAACCCACGACCCCCGCACTGATGAGCTAGCACGCTACCAACTAGCCTACCGGGGCGCTCAACAAAATGAAACAATAAAAAAGAAGCACAGCTTTGCAGTTGCAAAGAAAGGAATGTAAAAAGTGCAAGTAGATGCTTTGTTGACAATGTCACCAAAAAAGGGAATGTAAAAAATGTAGACGCTTTGTTGACAATGTCACCAAAATATTCGACTAAAGTGGCGACTTGAAGACACTTGACCCCAGGCTTCATACAGGCTGTACACAGCTTTTATTTTGTGTGTGTTTTTATCTTTTTAAATTAAATTATTCTTTGTTTTTTTTTTTGTTGTTGTTATAGCTGAACTTGTATAATATTTTATGATTTTTATCAAGTACTGATCTGATAATATCGTCGTCATATGACAACGCTAGGATAATATGGGTTAATGTGTTGCTTTCTTTAAAGAAAGGTGATAGGGGAGTGATGTAAGGTGTTGCAAGATGAATGGCTTCAATTATGGCAAATAATTATTATTTAATTAAAAAAAAAAAAATAATAATTATATATTTATAGATTTAATGCGCGCACAAATTTAATTAATTGGATTTGGTATTGGTATTGGTGGTGGCAATGGTAGTGGTATTGTTATTGATGGTGGTAATGGATAATTTGTATGACGAGTCGTTTGATTGTGTCGACTTAATTGCCGATGCGTAGCAAACTTTTTATCGCATTTATTGCAGGCAAATTGTTTTTCGCCGTGCACATCACGCAAATGTTTTTGCAGATTATCTTTGCGTTTGAAGGTTTTAAAACATACATGACAAGTGAACGGCCGATCGTCGGTATGTGTCAACATGTGGCGTACCAAATTACGTTGCAATTTAAATTCAAGTTGACATTCGACACAATGGAACATATTCGTTTGAGGATTTCGCTGATATTTGTTATTGAAAGTTTTATTGAAACTTTTATTAAAACTGTTATTAAAACTGTTATTAAATCTGCTATCGATACTTGTAATTGGTGTTATAAAATGTTTTCGAATGTCAAATGGATGTAGAAATTTACCTTCGTCTTCTGTAAATGTATTCTCATCATCATCTTCATCATCTTCTTCTTCCTCTTCCGGAATAATTGTTTCTGGTTCAATTTTGGGTTCGTGAATATCATCAAACATATATGCATCCATATAATCATTTGGCTCGACTAAAAATACAAGAAAGAAAAAAAGAAACATAAAGTAAATATTTTGCTTAAAAGACCCACGTTAGTCTATTGCTTAGACGTTTATAGTGGTACAACTAAAACTAACATAAAGCGTTTGCGCTTGATATATAACCGAATTCTCAGATACATTTTCAGTCTCAGGGTATCAGACCATGTGTCTAATTATTCCTTTAACTTTCTAGATTGTACTTTTGGTGACTTTGTACAGATAAAGAGTTTTATTGACTCTGCACCGCCGCATGATAAAGTTGAATATACCATTATGTATTGTTGAGAACTTAAATTTTTCGCGGTCTACACGAAATCCACAGTTAACTCTACCGAAAATAAATAACACCAGTTTTCAGAAATCTTTTCTAGTGAGGACTTCAAGAATTTGGAATGGGCTTCCAATTCATTTGAGAACCTTTGATTACTCCAGTTCAATTTTAAAACGGAAATATTTAGATTATTATAAAAACTCTTATTGATTTTGTTAGTCACAACAATAGGACCTATGATTCATAAGGTGTGTTCGACGTACGTTACCCGCGGAAACCCAATCTTACCAGAAAGCGTTTTTAAGGCTGATTTTTAGAACCAAAAAAATTTTTAGTGGATGTCCATGACATGAATCGGTGTATTCACTTCCGATCCCTTTTTTCAATATATGTAACAGTTTAAGGCAATTTAAGTTTGTAGGTGTAAGTTTTAATTACAAATAATATTTACTTAATATCCACCTTTTTAAAATTAGTAAATTTTTTTGCTAATTTTAGCAAATCGGCTAATTTCTGAAATTAGCAACAAAAATTTGTAAATATTCTGTAAAAATGCTGTAATTTGTAAAATGTAAATAGGAAAAAGATTTGTTAAATAATAATTTTTTTACTAAAAATCAGTGCAAAAATAGTAAAGTGGGATTGAAAACCGTTTACAAATTTTTCTACTAACTTTTTTTTCTGAGTGTATATATTCGTGATCCTTATGAAATTTTAAGTCGATCTAGCTATGTCCGTATGTCTATTGAAATGAGGATCACGGAACGAAGACGCAAGCGGGGTGCTTATTTTTACCTAGATTAATGTATACTCTTCAGTTTGGTATTAAAAATTACTTTGCTCCAGCGTTTAAAAAGTTATGAGTGAAAATGTGAAGGTAGCTCTAAATTTTCCATACAAATGGCTGTATTTTAGTACAATTTCATAATAGCAAGTTAAATATTTTCCCTTGTTTTTTTACTAGTCCCTTTGAATTGAATAATATTTTATATTCACCTCAAAAATTTTTTTCACCACTAAAATTTTTGTCACCAAAAAAATTTTTTTTCACCAAGTTATATTAAACATTCGGTGTGTTCGACGTACGTTACCGCGGGTGCCCGCGGGAACCCAATCTTACCAGAAAGCGTTTCTTGTATCAACAATTGGGTATATGAGAGCGTTCATGAGAGAGTAATTGTGTTTCTCTTTTTACCAGAACTTACCCGTACTTTTTGTTTGGGTAAAATGGTAAAATTGTCAAATCATCAGCTGTTGCTAAAAATTAACTGTTTTGCATTTTTGAAAAAAATTAAAGTTAAATAAAAATTTACTAAAAAGAACTTTTCCTTCTTAATAATGAAAAATACATTTGAAAATGTAAATATATATTTGCAATTTCAAATATATTTATTATTTAAGCTGTTTTTTAATACGAATAAATTTGACGTTTATTTTTGGGTATGAAATGTGGTTTTGTGTGTTCGCAGTATTTTGGGCATTTTTATGGTTTTGTGAGAGAATTTTTTGCTTACTCTCATTTTACCAGACTTTACCCAAAATTACCTCGTACAGACCTAATAATTTATTTTTCAATATAGATTTTTTATTTTAATAAAAGTTCAAAAAATTTCTTTTTGTTTTCGAAAAAAAAAAATTAAAATCTTTACTGATATTTATCAACAAAGTTGATGAAAAAAGTACAAAAATTAAAACAAACAAAATTAATTAAAATATTAAATAAAAAATATATTCAGTTTAATTTCTTCGACCTTTTTAACATAAATTCCAGGTAATAAGTATTCATTATTTTATTATTTATTTTTTATCCAATATTTCGCTATCTCAATGGAAAGCATCTTCAGGGATTTTTTGATTTTTAATTTTAAACAAATTTTCAAATTTTAAAAAAAAAAAATCAAAATTCATGAAACAACAAAATTGTCAATTTAAAAAAAAAATATTAAAAATTATACACAGGAAACAAAAATTATTCTATTACATTTTTATAAACTTATTTAATTTCCTATCTTATTTTTATAAATTAAATGTTTGTAATTCTGAGCTACATTGTCTGTAGATTAAAGAATTAATTTTAAAACAGAAACAGACAATGTAGCTCAGAATTACAGACATTCAATTTATAAAAATAAGATAGGAAATTAAATAAGTTTATAAAAATGTAAATAATTTTGTAAAAATAGACCTTGAGCTTGAATTCTTATTACCTGGAATTGTAAAAAAAGTTAATGCATTAATAAAATAATAAAGTGTTTTTCTAGAACGTAATAAATTAAAAACGAATAAAGAACAAAATCAATTTTTTCAAAATTTTTTGATTAAAAAAAACAAAACGTTTTTTTGTCAACTTTTTTTTTTAACTTTGATATTTATCATAGTGGATATTTTAAAATATTCATTATGAGGGATATTTTTGTTTGCAATTATATTTTTTTATTTTGTTTTTGGAATCGTTATAAAAAAAACTTTTGAAATAAAAATATATTTATTTTTAATGAAAACAAAAAATAAAACGTTTTCGGGTGCCTGGAAACAAGGGCTTTCTTGGCGGGAAAAAATTTGAAGGCCTGTGTTTTCTTCTCACATGAAAGAACTTAATAAAAATCGGAGAAAACCTATCGGGATAGTTTTACAATTTTTCGGATTTTTATAGAACTAAAGCAAAACAGATCACATTTTTAAAGCAGTAAAATCTAAATTTCAAATAGTCGTAGGTTTCATTGAAGCAGCCAAAAAATTAATAGACATCAGGAAAAGTCCATGTCTCCGTAGGAGAGTTCCTTGACATCTACCCACTATTTTCAAAGTTGTTTCATCAGTTGCTCCGATAGAGGTTAATTTGCATAAGCAAGATTATGTGGTCGTTAAATAAATAGACAAATAATTTATAATTTTTTTAAAGTTAACATTTATACTGCATTTCGACTGAGCCAAAACTACCTAATTTGTGCAAAACTTTCTTTTTATATTTGCATTTTAACAAATAACAACTAGCAATAGCCAAAAAGTAGGTATTTTTATGCTTAGTGTAAATGCAGTATTAGGTTGTTTACAAGGGGTGTGCCAAGTGTTGTATTGTCCTATTTATCTATGCCACAATAGATGTGATAGGACGACACTTAGTATGCCTTGTGAACTCCATTAATATGTATATAATTTATTGAATAAAATTTTTTTATTTATTAAAATTTTAAAACAAAATAAATCCTAAGGATTTTTTTTAATGATAAAAACATAAATTCACTATTCTACATTTGCATTTGTTGTGATGCAGTATGTGTGAGCGGATGTGTTGCTATTGGAGATATCTCAAGGGGAGATGTTGGTGTTGGTACTGCAATAACTGGCATTGGATTTATAAAATGATGTCCTAAATATAATGGTGAAGGTGTAGAGTTACTATTTTTATGTGGCGAAGATAACGATGTGTGAGACTGCTCTGGCGCGGCAACGCTTGGTAGTTGAGTTGGTGGTGCTGGCGGTTGTTGTCCTAGAAGTTCGGCCGGGTCAATAGGTTGATCAGTTTTTCGCAAACGACCGGTAAATGAGGTAACTATTATACCATGCGCCGTTCTTAAATGAGCATTTAAACCATAACGCTGTAAAAATGCTGCACTACACACATCACAACGGAAACGTTCACCTGTATGACGTCTAATATGAGCCTTCAAGTCATTACTTTGAGCAAATGCTTGAGGACATTGATTACATTTGTAGGGCTTCTCACCCGTATGAGTACGCATATGAATGGTAAGATTATAGGGACGATGAAAACCTTTGCCGCAAAGTGTACACAGATTAGGTTTATGACCAATATGATATCTAAAAATTTAAAGAAAGAAAAATTTAAATAACGCTATGCTAATTGAAAATGTTCAATCAATTTAAATTTTTGTAGTACTTACCGTTCGTGCATTTTTAAATCTGTGCTACGTGGAAAACCTTTTTCACAGAAACGGCATTTGTATGGTTTTTCTCCGGTATGACGACGCATATGAATCTTAAGGTATTCATTGCGTTGAAACGAATCACCACAAATATTACATAGAAAGTTGCGGGGTTGGGTGTGTTCTCTCTTTTGATGTTCTTTCATTTGTTCCTTTTCTGTGAACGTTTCCGAACAATGTTTACAGGCATACAAACGATCTGTATGCAATAGTTTATGTTTAGCTAGATAAGCTTTTGTTGTAAACTTTTTCTCGCACATGTCACAATCAAATTGTGGCTTTTGTACCGAAGAATCTTTATTGTGTCGTGTTTCTATGTGACGTTGCAGATGATCTTTGCGACCATAAGCACTGGGACACTGATCACATTTAAAACTCTTTTCACAATGTATACTTTGTACGTGTTTTTGCAAATGGTCCGACCTTGCAAAACCTTTATTACAAAAATTGCAAACATGTGGCTTTTCATCACTATGTGTTAACATATGGCGCAGTAGATGATTGTAACGTGTAAATGAACGATTGCATATTTTACAATGATTATCTTCATCCTTGAACGAACCACGTCTTCTTTTTTGTGGTGTTGTTTTTATATTATTTGCTAGTGTTGCTTTTGTAAAGATGGAACATGTGGGATTTTCTTGTTTTATCGTTGCTGCTGATATAGCCTTTTCGGGGCTAGTTTTTTTAGCATGTTCGTAACTGTCATCATCAGCATCATGATCATAGCCGTCAGTATCATCATCATCACTTGTTTGGTTAATACTGTGTTGATCATCATCAGCTGTGTGAAATGTATTTTTATTATCATCTTCGTTATTTTTAGCGTCTTTGTTAACATCATAGTCTTCCGATTTCTCCGGTTTCAATGGAGAAACTTCGGCCTTTGTTTCTTTATATAGTGTGCTATCAATTGATTTTTGTAGTTTTTCTTTCTTTTCCGTTAAAATATTATAACTGTAGTCTGGATTTTCCACTGTAATCAATAAATATTTTACAAAAATAATGAACTTTAATTGAGATTTATTCAACAAAAATTATACGAACCCATAATTTTTTTTCATCTTTTGTATTTTTTTTTTTTTTGATTATTTGAAAATTTGCACTTAATTTTTAAAAAGAATTTCAAGTTTCTGTTACGAAAGATTTCTTTAATTATCCCCCCATATTATAATTAGTTTGTTTAGTTTTATTAATATAAGTAACTCTATTTTTTTTTCGTTTTAATTCTTCTTACCTTTTATAGATATTTCAGGATGTGCTATAGTTTCCACAAATTGTTTAACATCTTGTTCATTCATGTCATTGAAATTTTGATTATCTAGTCCCTCATCTTCACTGGAGAATGGATTTGTTGCTGTGATATTATCATTTTCGTGGTTGTCTATTGCTATCGGTTCATTGTCATTATCTTCTTGATAATCAGGCCAATGACTGCTGTAGTTATTTAGACTAGTGGAAATTATTGGTGGGTTTTCAATTTCCGGTTCATCGAGAGATACTTTGGAACTAAAAATTTGAATTAGTTGAGTAATTTCTTTATATTTAAATTTGTAAGATTAGTATGCAAATTTTTGTGCACGTGACCAGAATTGTAAATATATTACATTTTTATATATTTTCTATAGTAAATTTATCGGAATTACTTTTTGTAGAAATATATATAGTCATACGAAAGTTCCAAACGTATCGGAAACTTATCTTTTGTGATAAAATTTGTAACTAGACCTAAAAACACATTTTAAGATAATTTTTTTTCAACATTATTCCACGAATATGATCTACAGCATCGAACAGTACCTAATAACTTTTAAAATTCATAAGCGAATGAAATACAATTTTTAATTTATTTTAATCATTAAGCCTAAATAAACAAACTAAACCATTTGAGTTTGAAAAACAAATAATTAAAAATTGTGTAAAAACAATAAAAAAAAAGTACAAAAATATTTTTTGAACTCATATCAAATATATATCAAAAATAAAGCGTTATTGAGACAAACATATTAAAAGCAATTAATTACCAACTAGTCTATGTTTGGTATTAATTTTAAATAAATTCTTTTTTTTAACTTTGGTCTACAAGGAACAAAATTTTCGTAAGTGATAATATTTTATAGTTTAAGGGCAACAAATAAACACAATGAAATTTTTGTTTTATAAAAAATATTACGTTAAGAAATTCGGTATTTTTATTTTGAATACGTAGACATATTGCTAAGAAGGAAATTTACCATTCTCATTTAACGGATTTATAAAAAATGATCTCGTTCCTAGTGAATTAACTCACTTGATGTGATAAAAAGAACTGTTACAATTGATTTAATAATTTTCAATTTTATGATTAGCAATTTTTGTTTTAGTTTGGAAACTCTAATTAAAAAACTTACATTTTCAATTTGACTTCTTCCATTTTATGTACCCTTATCAAATGTCTTTTTAAATGATCCTTTCGGGTAAATTCTCTTAAACAAATGTGACATTTAAAATCACAACGTATACCTTCACCAGGATGTTCTGTAGACAAATGAACCTTCAACTGACCCAAATGAAAGAATTTTTCACCACATACACGACATTTTTTACCATCTGTTATGTGTGCGGTTTCACGATGCTTTATTAATTCGTTTTGGGCAAAAAACTTTTTCGGGCAAGACTCACACTGAAACACAGTGCTTTTTTCAGTTTGTGTATACCTATCTGTTGTGAGGGCACCCACCCTCACAACACTACTACCCTTCTCCTGTTTGGGAACCCATGTTATGTCATATAAAGCCTTAAGACGGCAGTAGGATTCCTCAGTAAGTTTTTTAAATTGATGGGCATTACGAGCTGCTTCCATGCATATATTGCATATTTGTGTTGGTAGTTGATCATTAAAATCCACCGGAAATTTTGTACACTCTGTAATAATATCGGCCACAGTAACAGAGCCGTCGCCCATGTATACATCATTAAATATAGGAAATAAATTTATATCCTCTTGCATACAAATACGGCAAATTGTAGTATTATTGTAATTTGGTAAACTTGCATTTACTTCCATTTTAAATTTTTTGTAATTACTTTTTTTAAATTAAAACATTTTTTTCGGGGGAAAAATTAAGAAAATTATTGATTTTGTTTACAGGAATTGGCTTGTATAAGGGATGATAAAGTTGCCACTAAAGTACTTGTAATGGTACAACAGAGCATAAAAACTGTGGTACCTAAGTGATTCATTTAGATTTCGACAGGTTATCAATGCCATATGTTAAATTTGTTTCTTTCCTTCATTGCGGTGATTTGCAGAGTGAGATAGAAAAAAGAATATCTGTACAACACTGATATTTTTTCCATTTTATTTAAACATTTTGTTTTATACAGCTTTCTCCTGTCTATACAATGAGTGTTTTGTTATATATTTTTGTATAAATTTTGATATGCTGTATCATGTGATGAAATCTGGATGATTTTAGATTTCGATCGTGTTTCTACATTGTAATATTCTGTTTAGAATAAATATTATTAAATTTTAGTCATATCCCAAAAATCGTAATAAACTGCATTTAAATGCTCGAAATCTATTTAACCAAATTACGATCATATGGCAAGGTTAAACAAACTAAACACAGCTTTTGAAGTGTCAACAAATTGTTGTTTACTTTTTGTTTTTAGCAAGTACATACATTCTTCCTCCACAACAAAAGTGTAATTTTCTTCAAAAAATATTAATATCAATTAACAAAAATGGATTCAACAACAAAGTTGGATATTGAAAAAATATGTCGTGTTTGTTTGCAAAGTAATTTGGAAATGAAAGTCATATTTGAGTCACAAGAATATCCAACAATTGCCCAAATGCTCAGTGAGCTTACAATTTATAAGGTAAAAGGGTGTTAATTGGCTTGAATGGCTTTTAAACCATACAAAACAAATTCATAAATCTTGTTTCAGGTGGAACGTTTTGATGATATGCCCCATTTAATATGTCTAGATTGTTTACATGTGGTCCATAGTGCTTATAAACTAAAACAACAATGTGAACGATCCTATAGAACTTTAATGAGTGTGATACATAATGATAAAAGGGTTGACAATGCAATATGTAAATTACCAATTGGCCGGATGGAAAAAGGGACACAAACAGAAGAATCATCTATGTATCCTTGTGAACGTTGTCAACAAAAATTTTTTTCATATGATGCATTAAGGGTAAGTAAAAATAGTTTAGGTACAATTGTCATATAAAACTGCAATTAAACGTCCAAAAATTGTCCATTTAAACTGAAAGGAAGGTATCCTGATTTGTTGTCTCTGATCTTAATGTGATAGATAAATAAAAATAACGAGAATCGATATTTGTATGAAAACATGACATAAATTTATAAAAATTACAGTTTTTTTTCTAAATTATAAGAAATAAACTAAAAAAGCAAAAAATGGATAATATTTGACCACATTTCGTTTCAAATAAGAGTCTTTTATTTTTCTTTATCTTTATATATGAATTTCATTAAGATTGGAAAAAATCCATTGGATTATTCTCCTTTTGATCCATTTCAGTAAAATTTTTATTTTATTATTTCATTATTATTATTTATTTTATTAAATCGACCATTCATCTTAGTTTCATCGACAAAATGAACACAAAGGAGGACACATTGTCTGTCGATTTTGTTCACGTTCATTTGATCGTATTGGTTATTTAAAAAACCACTTGGCAGTTTTTCATCCTGATTCTGGTTATATATCCCATAATCAATGCCATATTTGTAAACGGCAATTTACCCGTCGGGAACATATAAAAAGACATTTAAGAGTTGTACATAAAATTATGAATGATGACTTGAAAAAATCAAAAAAAGAAAGAAATATCAAAAGTAATCCAGAAAATATCGAAGTAGCCAAAAGGGAAAAGGGATTTTACTATTTATTACATAATGATAATGTAGAAATCTTAACAGACGATGAAGACGAAAAACCTTTGGCTGACTTAATAAATAATTCTGCAACAGCATTTGAAATAATGGAAGTTGATGAACTTGAAAAACCCTTGGCTAATTTGTTTAAAACTGCAGTATCATCATCACAAACAACAGATGGTAATTGAAAATTTAACTATGAGACCAGTTTGTAAATTAATTATATTTTCAGATGTTTTAACAAAAGAAAATAATTCTACAGAATCTGGAAAAGCTTTAAATCAAACAAAACATATTTTAGAAGTCATTAAACCGCCTCCCAAACGAAGTCGAGGACGTCCTTCTAAAAAACTACCTAATTGTAAATATTCTGATAAATCCTTTAAAGGTCCCTCAATGCTAAAAGAACACATTGATGAAGATGATGAAAAAGCTCAACAATTTTCATGTAAAATTTGTAGCCATCTTTTAACCAACCAAAATGATTTGGAAAATCATTTAACCATTAAACACAAAGAAGAAAATCAACTTATAAATTGTAATCAATGTAATAAATCATTTAACAATCCTAGCAATTACAATATACATAAAGAAACCCATCAAAATAAATTGTATCAGTGTTCTAAATGTAAAAAATCTTTCTCTACAAAAAAATTCTTACAAAAACATATTGATAATCATGATAAAAAACGTTATGCTTGTAAAGAATGTTCTCAAGATTTTCTTACACGAGATGAATTAAATAATCATGCCAAAGTGGAAGGACATGATAAGCCATTATTATGTCCCGAATGTGGTTTACGTTGTAAAACAACAAATATATTAACTGTACATATGAGACGTCATAAGGGGGAAAAACCATTCAAATGTAAATTTTGTAGTAAAGGATTTCCACGTATGGATGATTTAAGAATACACGAAAAGTATGTTTTAATAAAAAAAAATATTGCATAAAACCTATAAAAACGATTACGCTTATTACAGATATCACACTGGTGAAAAATCGCATTTCTGCGAAACATGTGGTAAGGGTTTTCTACGTAAATATAATCTTAGAATACATTTACGTGTTCATACTGGGGAGAAACCTTATAAATGTCCTCACTGCCCTCAAGCATTTTCCCAGGGTAATGATTTAAAAGCTCACATACGTCGGCATACCGGTGAACGTTTTCGTTGCGATATATGTAATGCTGCCTTTTTGCAAGCCTATCAAATACGTCAGCATAGATTGCAAGAACATGGTATACATGAAATACCTCCAACACAAAGGGTCAAGAAATTTACCTCACCAGAGGAGCAAGAAAAACAAATTCAACAAAATTTGAAAAGAGAACGCGGGTACGATATATTTCGAATGCTGTTAACCTTAATTTTACAAATTTGTTCTTCGTTTTAGGAAGGCAAAAGTTCTTGGAGATTCTAAGGAAGAATGTGCACCAACAAATTAAATATCGGTAAGGTATTTTATTTATTTAAAAAATATAAAGGATAAAATTATTGACGTTATTCTTACCTCTTTTACATAGATGCTATCAGTTAATAGTGAACATTCTTGTTTACACGTTGCCGCACAAACACAAAAGCTGTTACTAATCCATGGACATGACAAAAGCAACTATTATGGCAAACATACAATCCTACTGTGGTTATAGCTACATTTATGCGGTTGTATTGTATTGCTATGTAATACGTTTTTTGGCCTGGATGGCTTTTGTATTACAATATGAATAAATAAAATATGTTCAATAATCCTATGTAAATTTTGCATTAGTTCACGTGGAGTTATTTTTAACTTCTTTTATATATGCTATCAGTTTTAAAATAATATTCCTGTTAACACCATGACGTATAAACACTAGCAAATATAATTTTCTATTTATATTGTCATCCACTTTGCATTAGTACCATCAACATGCAACACTGTATCATCACATTTGACCTTTTTTAGAAGTGCTGCTGCATTGTTATTCAATAAAGCGAAAAAGTTTTTTTTAAATAGAAACAACATAAAATATAAACCTTAGAATGTCTTGTTTACTAAAAAATTTTCATTTTGCACAAACCCTAAAAGCTTTCAGCCTGAATCAAATACAACAGGTCCAACTCTTACACACTACACCGGTGTGCAATGAAATACGTAAAATGGCCCGTTTACGTGTTGTGGACAACAGTGATTTGGGAAAACGAGCTATGGCCGAAGGAAGACCACCACGTTGTATACATGTTTATAATAAACGTGGCATTGGCTTAATTGGTGACAAGGTATTAGTTGCCATCAAGGGTAGCATGAAAAAAGGTGTATTGGTGGGCTTGAAACAAAAGCAAAAACCAAAAATACCTAAATTCGATAGTAACAATTTGGTGCTGATTGATGATAATGGTACACCATTGGGTACCAGAATACATGTGCCTGTTCCCACCATCTTGAGAACTGTGTTAAAGGAACGTACACATGCCAAAGGAACTGATTTTACTAAAGTATTGGCTATAGCAAGTAGATTTGTTTAAGAAAAACAGTGTAATTTGCATTTTTTTGTTGAAATAAATTATATTGTTAAAAGGATGGACGCTTAGAATCTTGATTTGGGGAATCGGCATCACTAACACGTTCTCGTTTACGTTTTTTCGAATGTTCTTGAACCATTTCGGAGACGGCAATATTATTAGATTTCATTTGTAACCAATTTCTAAACTGAAATTTTACCATTATTTAAAAAAATAATTCATTTAAGTTTGAATATGAAAACTTACCAAATTATTAGTTTTAACACCAGCATCATATAATTTATTTTCAATATCGTCCAGTCGATGTTCGGGTTTACCACCTGCTGTAGTATTTTTTGATATGTCCAACAAATGTCTTACCCGTTGGCGCATAGTTTCAAACACAATTTTACCCACCACATGATTACGATCATAGGGTGTTAAATAACGTCCATATTCATAGAAATATGGGTGTAACTTTCCTAATTCTATGTGGGTCGTTTCCGCTTCACACACGGCCTTATGTACATTTTTATAAATATCTGGTACGCATATGGTAAAAAATGGATTGTTTACTTTTAGCTCTTTAATATACCATAATGGCAAATTAATGTTGCGTCCAGGATTAAGATCTTCTGTATCGGCCCCAGAATCCAAAAACCCTGCAAATATTGTTAATTTTAGTAGACTGTTGTTGTTGTTTGATCAGTGCTTTTTTGATAACTACTTACCCATTTTTAATAGTTTTGTATTAACTTTACATTCTACTTTTTCTTGGGTCACAAATAAATCTTCTACAGCATAATAATTGGGAAAATAACTTTGTGTATTCATTATAAATAGCTATGTGCGTGCAGCTAGTAAATAAACTACAATTTACGATTTTATTGGCGCAAATTATTGTTATATGAACAGCTGATGTTAACTTGCTTCTGGTAGCTATTCACTAAAAACTGTGACCCTTCAAAGTGATTACTATTTTATGTGTTGTATAATAGCACTGAATAGATTGCAAATGTAAGTTATTATTTTTTCAATAAGTGAAGTGTCTATTGGTGTTGTGTATAAATTTGAAGTGAGATATATTTTCGTTTGGTTTTAAGATCGTAAAAAATGAAAAATTTTATTTGGTAATAATGGAGAATACATATCAAAAGTTATTAGACACTTGCCGAATGGTCAGCTATGACCTTCATCAATATTATTTGTGCCGTAAAGTGTTAATTGTAAATATTTCTTTTGTAACAACTTTTGCAACTTTAAAAAAGTTGCTGATTTATTGAGTTGAGATGAAATTTACTTAACAACTCTACAAATAACGAAAGTATTGCCTAATATATCTTCTGGAAGAAGATACTGCTGGAAAGACGGCCAGATGATAAAAGTATGTCTATTTTTTTTTTAAATTTTTATTATAAACAACCATACGTAAAATGTACAAATATTCATCTTACAATTTATTAACCTTTATTCTAGACAAATTACCCGCCAACCAGTGTTCTATGGATTTAAATTATTTTTTACATCAGCTATTTTCTGGAAAAAGCCTGAAATTTGGTTTTGATTTGCAATATATAATTAATTAAATTAAAAACAATTTACTTTACCCTAATTTGTTACAATTTTATTTACAAAGTCTGTCCCAAAATTACATGATTTTGTTTTTTGTACTTTTTATACATATATATATATATATATATATATATTGCGATATTGCTGATGTATCTTTCAACTGGTAACACTAGGCAACAGCCATTTTGTTATTTGGTTCTAGCATACTTTTTCTCATGGATTTGGACCTACTGAACACGAAAATGAATTTTAAAAATTTTTCTGTCGATTGGTTTGCGAGATACAAATTTTTTAATTTTTTTTTTTTAATTTTTGGAGGTACACTTACTATTTTGAGCATATCTTTAGTCTTCTTTGACCTATTTTATCCTACTACTACTCAAATTAAAGACAATTGAGCCGTCTACAACTTATTCTCAGAAAATTTTCAAATCGGGTTAGTAGTTTTGATGTTGGCGGCTTAAAAAGGTTAAAAAACTGCGTTTTTTTAGTAAAAATGTGGCTCAAAAATTCATATAAAAATTCATATAAAATGTAAAACGCGATGTTAACAGCGATTTTAATTTTTTTACGTATAGCTGACACTTTTCCAAAGAAAATAAGCCCTTACTTAACAAAATCTGATGACAA
Source organism: Eustalomyia histrio (assembly GCA_949748255.1). NCBI lineage: Eukaryota > Metazoa > Arthropoda > Insecta > Diptera > Anthomyiidae > Eustalomyia > Eustalomyia histrio. The sequence goes on from OX456525.1 coordinate 155,733,704, forward strand.
ATGGCCGACTTTTTATTTTTTTGGTAAACGACCGAAATTCCGCTATTTCACGATTTTTTGATTTTCATTATTTGCACAGCTTACCTACCCAACGCAAACGAATAAATACATTTGAACTTAATTTAAAATAAACAAATTAGTCTTCGTATATTATTTTTTAATTTATTTACAGCACTACATGCTCAATGTATCGCACAATTAGCTAAACTAACGAAATTAAACTAACTAATTAAATTAAGCAAATCAACGCACAAAAAAATGAGTAAAAACAAAGATATAAGTGTACATTTTATGCCATGTGGAAAAACTGCTGACTTCTTCTTTGTTTTTTGTATTCGCTGCAATCGGTCTCACGTATTAGGGTCCAAATATAGTCACCCATCATAGCCGTGTCATAGTTGCCCTGATAGCGTCGTTCCATAGCCTTCAATTCCTGATGAAAGCGCTCGCCGTGTTCGTCGCTCACGTCTCCTAAATTCTCAGGGAAAAAATCCAAATGAGAATCCAGAAAGTGTATTTTAAGTGACATGTGCACTCCCATGGCTTCATAGTTCTTTACCAGATCCTCAACTATGTCCTTATAATTCGGGCTTTTGTTGTTTCCTAAAAAGTTTTCCACAACAAGCCTGAAGGAATTCCATGCTGCGGCTTCGATGGGTGATAACAGCTTTGGGAATTTTTCATCTTTCAACATTTTTTTTTATCTCGGGTCCTGCGAAGACTCCTTTTTTGATTTTTGCCAGCGAAAGGTAAGGGAAAATTGACCGTAAATAGGCAAAAGCTTCACCTTCTTTGTCTAATTTTTTGGCAAAATTTTTAATCAAACCCAATTTTATGTGCAGCGGCGGAAGTATTATATTTTCACGGTTCTCTATTAGTGGTTTGCGCTGAACATTCGCTTCTCCAACTACAGGTTTCGTTCGTACCGGCCACTTTTTTTTTATATAATGCTGATCATCAGCGCGGCTATTCCAAAGGCACAGAAAACAGCAATGTCGCGTATAGCCTCCTTGGAGTCCACACAGAATGGCCACAACTTTAAGGTCGGCGCATATTTTCCAATTGTATTTCCTATACTCTATGCATTTCAGCAAAATGTCCATAGTTTCATAGTTCTCCTTTGAATGAACCGCATGAGCAATAGGAACAGATGGCTTTTCATTCCCATTATGTAAGAGAACTGCCTTCAAGCTCTCTTTGTTGCTGTCAATAAACAACCTCCATTCGTTGGGGTTGTGAATTTGGTGAAGCTCTTGGAACAAGCCTGAAATGTCGCTGCAAAAACATATTTGGTCTTTCTTTGTATAAAATTTTGCATACTCCTTGTGACGGTTTCTGTACGCTGATACTTTCACTTCTGAAGCCGCAAATCCACACTGTATCATCCGAGACGCAAAAAGTTCGGATTTCTCCTTAGTGAGACCAAAATCGCGCACCCAATCGTTTAGTTCGGCCTGTGACAGTAATTTTCGCTTTGCACCCGGCTCAAATTCGCTTGCATTTGACTCAGACTCTTCTTCTGACGATTCTGCTTTTTGAAGAGATGCACCAGGGCACACTGGATATGGCACATCATGCGAATGTGGTACTGGAAGCGCAAACGATCCCACTTGAGCGTAGTTCCATTTAAAAAATCTTCCTACCCCACTGTTTGTGGTGAGGCAAAAATAACAGTCTGTGGAATGGCATAGCGGCTTTTTCCACATCATTGGTGTATCGAATTTCATATGGCGGCTAAAATTAAAATAAATTACTATATTCGCTATGTATAATGTGTTTAAATAAAAATTCTTACCTTCCGCCAGCTGCCCAGTTGGTTAAGATTATATAGCAAAGATCACACAGCGACTTAGGTGTCCATGGTTCTGTGATATTTGGTAAAATACCAAAATAATTCAAATAGTGCAATTGTACTGCTGGAGTAAACTTGTGTGCGTGATTTTTTTTTATAAACTGGCCACAAACATTGCAGAAATTGTCTGGATCGTTCAAACACTCGAACACACGTAGTCTTTTACTCATTGTCTTCCTTGCGTTTTCTAAATATTAACTTCTTTACACTTTCACAGACAGTTTTGAAATGCAATTGATAACCGTGTCTCCTTATGTTTAAATATGTATGAGCATGTAGTGCTGTAAATAAATTAAAAAAAAATATACGAAGACTACTTTGTTTATTTTAAATTAAGTTCAAATGTATTTATTCGTTTGCGTTGGGTAGGTAAGCTGTGCAAATAATGAAAATAAAAAAATCGTGAAATAGCGGAATTTCGGTCGTTTACCAAAAAAATAATAAGTCGGCCATTTGTCATCAGATTTTGTTAAGTAAGGGCTTATTTTCTTTGGAAAAGTGTCAGCTATACGTAAAAAAATTAAAATCGCTGTTAACATCGCGTTTTACATTTTATATGAATTTTTATATGAATTTTTCAGCCACATTTTTACTAAAAAAACGCAGTTTTTTAACATTTTTAAGCCGCCAACATCAAAACTACTAACCCGATTTGAAAATTTTCTGAGAATAAGTTGTAGACGGCTCAATTGTCTTTAATTTGAGTAGTAGTAGGATAAAATAGGTCAAAGAAGACTAAAGATATGCTCAAAATAGTAAGTGTACCTCCAAAAATTAAAAAAAAAAAATTAAAAAATTTGTATCTCGCAAACCAATCGACAGAAAAATTTTTAAAATTCATTTTCGTGTTCAGTAGGTCCAAATCCATGAGAAAAAGTATGCTAGAAACAAATAACAGACAAAAGTTTGTTATTTGTGACCTAGTGTAATAGGAGATATGTTTAAAATATACTCTGATAGTCTTCAAAATAATACATAAATTATATTGCCGTAATATCTTTTGGGTAATATATCGTCCAAATTCTTATTGGGATACAGTTTCCAATACAAATGTTAAAAAGTCAATTTCATTATATTTTTATAAATTACAATAAAACATGTTTAGATTGCTTTAATTACCAATAATTAAATTAAATGGTAATAAAACTAAAGAATTTATGTAGCATACATTTTTGAATGCTACATTTTAAATGTATTTTTTTTTTTTAATTTCCACCTCGATAATAAATTTGTTTCTCATTGCTTTTAGCTCTGAAATAACATAAAATCTAAACAAATGATTTGTAAATTTAGAATTATAGTTATATTAAACAACAGACTACTTTTAAACTAAGTTTTACTTCTGAATTCTTTCAAATATATAAAATTATTTTTTTTTCCATTTTTGAAGTTTTTTTCATTCTTCCCTATTTTTTAATAATAAATATAAAATTCTTGAGTAAGAACTGACAACTAAAAAATATACATATCGTATATACAAAAAAAAATAATATATCTAAAATCATATCTCAAACTTATTGGCCGCAAAATATAACAAATAAAAAGTTTATAGGTACAGTAGTAAGAACAACTACTACTTTACTACTACTTATATAAATAATAAGGGTATTCACTCTTGGTAGTAAACTACCCTTGAAGACCTTGTAGAGGTTGTAGATATAGTAAAAGTACTACCATTTACTACACCACAACAACAAAATGTATAGAACTAAAGTTTACTAGGGTGTGGTTAAAATACAAGACCAAAAGGTATAGTAAATACATATTGTATATTTACAGGACTAAAACAGCTGATCGTTTAGCCGCCAAAAATATTTGTTTGATTTGAGTAAATACATGTTGTACATTTACAAGACTAAAACAGCTGCTGCCAAAACTATTGTTTGATTTTTTATTTTTCATTTTATGATCACTATTAAAATAAAGTTCAATAATGGATCAAAATAATGAAAAACCCAACTTAAAACAAAAGCGTAAAAAATAAGTAGCTATTGGTTTTATTATTACAAGAAATACCGTATCTTCAAGCCCAGAATCTCTGCAAATTCTATTTGGTTAATTGCATTTTGCTCTAAAAAATTTATAATTTTATATTTTTCCGTAATTATAGGCATTTTTGTTAACTTCAAACTCTTTTTGATATTTTAAGTTTTCAAATTGATGAAAAACAAAACAAAAATCCGCTGATTGATTAATTTACAATAGCTGTGGTTATGCGGGAAGTAAATACCCGAAAAAGTCGTTCATGCTTTGTAGTATAAAATCGTTGTAAATAATACAAGGGTTGTAAATATACTACCAAGAGTGAAAACCCTTAATTTAGGTTTGTTAAACAATTAGAACTATAAACTATAATTAAAAATCTGTTATTTTATGAACAAGTATGTGGTAATTAAATTTTTTTTAGTTTCTATAGTACATATTTTGGAACGAAAACTAAGTTTTCGAGCTCAAAGTGAATGAGTTATAATAAGAGTTTTCAATCCGCTTCCTCTATTAATTTCCTCTATTTCGGTTATTGTCGAAACTCAAATAATTATTCGACCCGAATAATCGTTTAAAATAGGCCCATTAACTGGTTATATTTTTGATATGGATTTTTTCCATTATTTTTTTTCTTAAAACTTTACATTTTGTTTATAAACACTCGCTAAAATACAATCGAATTCTTTCAAAATCGATTTCATTTTATAAGCAACTAGAAGCTCTAGCTTGTGAAAAGAAACAAATTTAAATTCCTAACCAAAAATGATTTTTCTTGTTTTTTTTTTAATTTTAAAGTATGTGTGGCTACTTTTTAAATAATAAATAAAAACAAAATTAAAAATCGGGCTTGGATAACCACAGAAAAAATTCTTAATAATCAGGCAGAAGCAACATAAAATAAAATAAAAATTGATTTTAAATTAAACCATAAACTGCTGTCATATTAATTGTAATATGGAAAATTTTATTTTAACTAGAATCATATTTGCTTTAATAGGATTCATACTTAATTTAAAAATGTTTGTAAAAAATGAGAGATGTTCATTCATAACAAGATAACATAATTAATTTAACTAGATTTTTTCTCTGTATAGAAAATTAACTTAAGAATCGTCTTACTTTTTTATTTTACGATAATTACTAAAGGGTCTTATTAATGACAACCGATTTTGCATTTTTTAAAGAAGGGTTACAATGGAATTTTAAAACTGACTTACAATGGAATTACTGACTGTGCTAGACCAAATTTGTGTTGAATATTTTTTTAGACACTACAAAACCATATATTATATTACATGTATTTATTTGAGTTTTTGACAACCACCGTTCAAATATTCTCTTAATAATGTTGTTCCTACAGTATAACTCCCCTTTAAGTATGACAATACCACAACAGTTACCAAGTAAATGTAGACAAAATAAAACAGAAAACAATACAAAAAACGATATTAAGTAATTATAAGACAAAAACAAAACAAAAACATGTGTTTTCGAAAAATTGACAACCATCCTTAAAAGCTTGTGTTTTAATTGACAAAAACGAAAAGCTTTCAATAACGAAAAAACGAAATGTCCTGTATAACAAAACAGGCCTCAGACAAATTAAAATCAGTACGGTTTTTAAAAAGCTAGCAGCTGGTCGGGAAAAATAAAAATAAAAAAACAAACAAAAAAAATATATATATAAATTTGGAAAGTGAGAATATGAATAATAATTAAAAAAAAATTATAAGTAATTAAAAAAAAAACCCATTAAGCATATTAAACAAAATAAAAATAATAGTCTACATAAATTAAAAAAAAATTCTAGGAATAATGGTTTAAATTTTCTGTGAACTAATTTTGTTTTAGTGGAAAAATCAATAAATTTGTTTAATATAAAAATCTTTGTGAACATCTCAAGAATATTTAAAATAAATTTTATGAAATTCACTTTAAGAAATTTATATTCAAGATAACAATAAAATCGTTTGAAATATCTAACATACTTAAAATTGTTTTTTAAAAATTGTGAAAATTTTTTGCTTAATAACAAGAAAAAATCTGTATCCTTTGCACCCTGTTTACCAGTAGTTGATATAATCCTTGGTGTCAATGCGCTGTGTGTTTTCTAATACATATTATTACATAGCCTCTTCTTACACAAACATACAAATATTTTATAAATATATAATACACCCGTAGAAGCACTGTGGAAGTTTTTTTAGGTTTTTTTAGAAAAATCGTTTTATAGATTTTTTTTTTTTTCAAAATAATTTATGGCATAAACATAATTATCTGAAGTAACATGCGATTTTTATTAAAATGTTTTAAAAATAAGTAGTTAAAATAAAAAAATGTATATTTTCATAATTACACTGACCTAAGACCACTAAAGCTATGTTGGAACTTTATGTTAATCAAAATCTTCATAGTAAAAAATTATATTTTTAAAGCTAGATTCACAATACTCCATTCTGCAGAGTGGATTTTGTTCCTTTCTTCTTCGCACTTTCATATTTTTTTCATATCATATCTCCACTCTGCAGCATGAATTTTGAATGAAATTGTAAGAAGAGGTATTGTCTATTTTTGAGTATAATAACAGATCGATAATCCAAAATTTTATATTCCTTTATTTGACATTTAGTACCTAATTTTTTAAAACACTTGGGTGAAGTGAACTTTGGTACTAAAAACAATTTCAATACAATTAAAGTATCTTAATTTAGCATTTTTACATAATATGCTTTTTTTTTAATTATTCTAAAAAACGAAGCGATATTGAATCGAGCATTTCATATCGAAATACAATACGATAGTGATCAAATGCCATGATTCGGCAATATTGAAAGCAGGGATTAGACCCCAGATCGGATTTGCAATAAATTATTTGCATTAACGATTTGTTACTTTGATAATTCAAATAATAGATTTGCTTTAGATTTATACAAATAATTATATTTGGTATATTTATAAATACCATGATCCGCCACGCGACTTGTTTATCATATCGGAGAATAGTTGCATTAAAGATACTTCATATAAAATTCCTCAGTGGTCAAATGAAAAATAAGATTTCACTAACGCAACCTTAAAAAAACATGTTACTTTTTAAATAAATTTTATAATTATTTAAATTACATACTCAAAAAAGTTTGCCGGTAGGATCTACTGAAATAATAATTAAAACAAAATTATATGCAGTTAAAAAGGTGACAAAGGTATTTGATTTAAAAATATCTAAAAATTTAGTTATTTATAACTAATAAATTTTTACTACAAACATTTTGAAACAACTGTCAAATACTACTATAAAAACTACTGTTTCTTTTACAGTTAAAATTTTTATAACAAATTTAAGAAAAAATACAAACATAAAAATATATTTTTTTTATTTACAAACTAAGAATATATTAATAATGAATATAAATTAAACAAGAATTTTTAAAAACTCAACGAAATAATAAGTTAAAATTAACTATTTACTGCACAAATTCTGTTTTGGTAGTTGTATATAAAAACTACTATTTAAAACAACTGTTAGGGAATACAGTACTTTTCGTTTTAACTATAATAATAGTTTGTATATTTCATAGAAACACAACTGTAATTACAGTTGAAAACAACAACAATTACTGGCTGCTACACAAGCAATTGCCATGTAGTAACTGACAAACTTTTTTGAGAGCATTACTTTACAAAGCTTCTACTTAAACAGACATCTACTAAAAGTAAAGTACTTTGGTCTCCCTAACCCGAACATGTAGTTCAAAAAACTTCCATACAATCGCCTTTTTGATTTGGGGTTTTTCCTTTTATAATTACAGACCTAGGAAAAAATCCTTTATGGGTCAATAATTCGGAGAAGTACTTTGATTTGATTTTAATTTATATGAATTTGAATTTCACATGAAATTTACTTTTATTTGAGTTAAAAAATGTCGGTAAATGTTTAAGAGTGTCATAAGGACCCCAAAAAAAATATCCTATCTGATATATGCTTTGCCTTAACCTTGGCTTGGCCTATGATTAAATAAAAAGGAATGGCAAATGTTGGTGCTGCCTGTAAAATGAGTATATAGAGTTGAATGTTTGACAAAGAAAGTCGTCCACAAATATAAGAAAGAGAGTCGGTGGGAGGTCTTAACAATGAGAACATGAGAAAACTCTATGTGAATTCAGAGAAGTCATCACCGACACCAATATCAATCAACAAGCTTTGATAATTACACGAGCAACAAGTTTTGGTAATCACACGAGAAAATACCGTGATACTCCCGAGACACATTTGATACTCCCACACACTTTTCCCAAATAAAACGTTGATATTCACTTATCTTAAGAATGCAGAAAAATAAGTTTAAAAAATCGAACTTTATGCACCGATATAGAAATACTCTGTATTAAAACAAATACGTAATTCTGCATTAATGAAAAAGATTTTTTGAGCAACTTTAAAATATGTTTTAAAAATTTTAATAAAACTTTTGACAAATTTAAATTTTTTTGGATAATAAAAAAAAATGGTTCAAATAGTTTTAAATAATTTAAAATAATTTTTAAACAATTTTAAAACCTTTTTGGACAATTTGAAATAATTTGTACACAATTTTAAAATTATTTTCGATAATTTTAAAACATTTTTACACAATTTTAAAATTATTTTTGGAAATGGTGTAACACTACACTACAAAATACAAAGTGTAAAAATGCACAGATTCTGTCGCCATAAATAATAAAAGCTAAAAAAATGCATTGAACAAAAATATAAAAATGATTTAATAAAAAAATTATACATAAAAGGCCTTCAGAACTATTTTCACATTGAAATTTTTGACTTGAATAATCAGAAAACAATATTTTCAATAAATGCTTTAGATTCAGAAAATATACGACTTACTATAGCTTTAGAAGCTTTAGAAGTAATGAAGAGTGATTTTTTAAGATATGCATCGGCTTTACATCCAAATCACTACATTTGAAATATGAACATATGAATTCTTTTGAAAGCTCCTTAGAATAACACCAACAAATCATAAAAGAATTATAACTGAACTTTAAGAAGCAATAAAAGAAGTTATAGCCACAGAATGACTATCATTTTTTTGCTGGGTATATACAATTAGATTCAACAAAATGTGATTAGATTAATTTTTTGTTTTGCTTGGGTAACTTGGGTAACTAAAGTTTATAAAGTTTTGTTTAATACATAAAAAAAGTTTTTAACGTATGTTAATTTTATGTAAAAACGAATTTATATTTTAAGCTATTTTTAGCTAAAAATAAAAAAATTTAGTACTCTGAGGGTCAAAAAAGTACTATTGAATTTTTATTTTGATACAGAAAAAAAATTCCATTTTCCATCCCTGAGTTTATTATATTCTCCATAACCTTCGAGAGCGCAGAGTAAATTGCAATTTGGGAATTTGATGAGAATGGACAACATTCTAACAGGATAAGAAAATACCTGTATGGTCGACGAGGTTTGACAATGAACGCGATATCATTGAAAATAGTTCCAGTGTCATGCATTCCCAGCAAAAACATTGTATCAACTACTTACCAGGCTATTTTTTGGCTGTTTGTAAGCGAAAGGGTAATGACTACCCATTACATTGTGTTTTTTGTAAGTGAGAAGGTAATGACCACTCATCACTTTTGGGACATCGCGAACAAAAGTAATTAAGCGAGTAAATAGGCTGGTAAGTATTTGAAACCCTGTTTTTGCTGGGTTGCTGCATTGCCACCCAGGCCGGTTGATTTATTTAATTAAAAATTCGCATTAATAAAATAGAATATCTGCCTCGTGTTATCCTCCGCCAGATAAGAATTTCCTGCGAAGAATTCATACCCAAAGTTGCATTTAGCAACAGTGTTAATGAATATTAACACTTGTATGAGTTGGGATATAGGAACTACTATAAACCTTGTTTTGTATATTGGCCACATATGTCTATACATGCCTACAATTTTCCAGTATTTATGATATGAAATGTCATTTATCACTTACTCATTTAACCAGAGAGTACATATTTTAGAGAGCAAGTTTACTTCTAAGGGTTCTCTATATATATTTGCGAATCATCCCCGAAAAGAAAATCCCATAAGAAACCCTATATCAAAAAATAAATCGTACGGGTTTAGTATTTAAGGAAAACATGGATAGAGTCTGGTCTTGCTGTGCCATGGAACAATAATAATTTTAGCACTAAGACGATTTATGTGTAGAAGCTCTTTATGGCTAAGTTTGTATGTATGAGTCACAAGACAATTACTGATTGGTTTCTCTCTGGAGTAGCATGTCTAGTTAAAACAACACTAAAGGTTTTGTTGATCCGAAATACACTTTGAAGGAATTAATTTAAAGCTAAATTACTTGTTCCACTATTTTTGCAGCAGCAGCAACATTCCCATTCAAGAAAATAAGTTTCCAGTTGAATGGGCAAAAAAAAGTTTTAAGTTCGACCCAAATTGACTTTTAATAAATAAAAACAGAGCACTTTGTGCTTTTATTTACGGTTAGGAAAGTTGTACTTTATCTTATTCACCGTCCCACAATAACTTTGTATACATTCATCTGAATAAGTTCAAAGATTTAACCAAGAATCTATAGTTTTTTTTTCTTTCTATTTTTAGAAATGAAAAGATAGTATAGAGAAAACGTTCTCAGCTGCAGAGTGACCATAATCTCCTTCGAGGTATAAGACTTTGTAATTAATAAAGTTTGAAGGAGATACATATATCTTTGATATTTGGAAGAATTTATTTGTAATCTAAACTATCTGGAATATATTTTTCCAATTACAGTTTAAATAACCTAAAAATTTGATTATCTTCATAAATGCTAGCATCCTTGCCACACTGCTGTCATACGTATTGTAAAGCTTTTTACATCCTTTTTATAACTTCGGAAAATTATTTCTTGTTGTTCTCTTTTTCAGTTTTGTTCTGTTTTACATTTTCTCGTTATTGTGTGGTGTAGCAAACCACAATTTCGTATATTGTGAAAATACCGTTAGATTTTTATTTTTTCCTCATCATCATCGTTGCTGTCGTAATTATTTTCTATTTTAGTATTGCACAAAAACAAAAGAAAATTGCAAAAAAAAAAAAAAAATACAAAAAATACTAAATAAAATAAAAGAAAAATAAGGGAAAATCAATTTTCTCTGCAATAATTTAAAATCAATTTAGTCTAAGTGTGAACGAGTGAGTGAATGTGTAATTGTAAATAGTTTAGCAATTCAAAAAAAAAAAAAAATGCTTTAAATAAATCTAATACATAAATTCCGTTCGTCTAAAAATAGAACTTGAACTGCATTAATACAATATGGCCACATCATCCTCTTCAACATCTTCATCAAGCCGTTTGGGTAGTGCTTCACCATCAACTTCGGTTATATGTCAAGAAGTTTTCGATGATTCTTGTCAGCCATCTGAAGAAGGTAAGTTAAGTTTTTTTTAGTTCGAAAAGAATATATCGAGTCATAACCCCAGAAAAAAATAAGCTGTGTACAATGTTCCAATGAAAAAGTGAATTTTTATTTTATTTTGGGGTTGTGCCTTTTTTAAAAAATTAAAAAAAAAAGATATTTGTGAAAGGTAGATAACAATTGGATTAAAAAAATGAATCACTATAACTGAAAAATAAATTGTTCATGTATAAGTAAATTATGGATCTTCTGATTGCAAGAACTTCAATTAGCAATAGTGATTGCTGTGCCGATTGTGGTGTATCTCATTAAGAGGTAATGCTACGAGACAAAGCCGGTAGAGGGCTGCCAGTTCGATTCTCGCTTGTAGAAAAAAGTGGTTCTTTTAAGAGACAATTGACCAATAAACGAATCACTGACTAATGACTTGACTAATAAACTAATCACCTGTGGCAGTCTGTTTAAATAATTGATAAACTCTTTTTTTTTTGACTCTATTTATTGATGTCCATCCGTCCGTCTGTCTATGTACTTTTATAATCGAACTACATATCGAATTTCCAATGATAATATAAGTTTGTATAGACCAAGGTACGAACCCTATATTTATCCCTATGGTTAACGTCGGGCCATGTTTTGACCCATTCCCCATGAAAATTTCCCCTTTGAAAATTAATCAAAGTTATAACATTGGGAAAAAACAGGCATTTATCCTAATTTTGAACAATGGAGTTATGTTTATAAAAATTCTTAGTTTATATTTTATTTTTAAATATTTATTGCCTCAATATTTCGAAAAAGCTTCGCTCTTTATCTTTAGGAGGATATTTAATTAATTGATAATTAACCGCGGAGTTGAAAGCGTCCTTATACCTTCACAATACATATTGAAAAGTCGAAGGGATATTATGAACGTATAAGTCCGCCTTCAACGGTCAATTATCAGTTAACCCATTAACGCCGAGGTGATCAGAATTTTTACTAACTTTTCAACGTGTTTATTTATTATGTTATCGGACCAAAAAAATAATGCAATATCTCTATTCCTACGCGAAATTCGATTAGACACAGAGAAAAAAATATGGCCGATTAAAACGTGAAAAACGTGAAAATTTTCGAAAAGAAAATTTTTTCGCAAAGGTATCAACTTTTTACTATGATCAGAGGTGATCATGGCACTCAAACATTAAGAGGATTTTTTTCCAGAAAATTTCATTGACGCGTTTTTCAAAATGGCGGAGAGAATGAAAAAATTTTATAAAAATCTGAATCTACCATTTTCTCAAAAACTAGAAACTTTAGAAAAAAAATTTTAAGAAAAAAATGTCTTAAAATTAGTCAAAGAACACTCAATTTTTTTCAAAAATTTTTTGAGACAATTTTTGATTTTTGAAAAATATTTAAAAATCCCATTTTTTAAAAATACCTGAAAAATGTTTGAAAAAATTTGAGAGTGTAATACAAATTTATGGGCGGTGTTGTTTTTTCAGAATTTTTTAAACAATTTTTTATTTTCGAAATTATCAAAAAATCGAAAAAATATTTATAAATTTTTTTATTTTGGATTATCACGAAGACAATCAAAGAAAAAATTACAAATTACTTTCTGACGATGATTAACGATTATTTGAATAAATAAATAAAATTTAATTGATAATATTAAAATCGATAAATTTTTAGTACATATTTTTGTACATAAACCACACCATGACGATGTCTCTCACGTCGTAAAAAACGTTCTCTTAGTTTTGTATGTGCAGATTTCAAAGGTCCAGCATCTTTTTAAATTGGATTTTTTGCGATTCCAATTGAATTTCTTTGCAAATCCAATTAGTTTTTAGTAGCTTTCCCAATTGGATTTGGAAAAAAGGTTTAAAAACAGGGAAATTTACTCAAATTTTTGCAGAAATCAGGGAAATTTGCTCAATTTTCCCCTGTTTTCTCAAAGTTTCCGAACCTTTGTATTCTGTATAAAATTTTATTTGGCTGCTGACGGCGTTGCATCCTCTATACTATTCTTCCTCTATGCATAAACACGATTTTAAATGACTGAACTTCCTTGCCCTATTTATTACACACATATATTTTGTATGCAGATTGCTGATGTTACTCTTTTACAATAGAAAAACAAAAGAAATCTGTCAACAAGAAAAAAAGTTTTTTTTATAAATATATTTTATGAAACCTTCATTGTCATATTTAAGAAATTTAAGATGATGGAAATGCACTTTAATCGATAATGCAAATTTTTTTACACTGCTAATAAAATGATCAAAAATCTTTTAAAAAAACTCAATAGAGTTCAAATTATACAAAAAAAAAAATATTTTTTTTTTGTTTTTGTTAAATAATTTTTTTTTTTAATTAAAATTAGATTAAAATTGAAAGATTTTTTGTTGTAAACAAGGTTGTAAACGAGGTAATTTTGGGTAAAGTCTGGTAAAATGAGAGTAAACAAAAAATTCTTTTACAAAACCATAAAAATGCCCAAAATACTGCGAACGCACAAAACCACATTTCATACCCAAAAATAAACGTCAAATTTATTCATAATAAAAAACAGATTAATTAATAAATATATTTGAAATGGCAAACATCTATTTACATTTTCAAATTTATTTTTCGTTATTAAGAAGGAAAAGTTTTTTATAGTAAATTTTTATTTAACTTTAATTTTTTTCAAAAATGCAAAACAGCTAATTTATTAGCAACAGCTGATGATTTGACAATTTTACCATTTTACCCAAACAAAAAGTACGGGTTAGTTCTGGTAAAATGAGAAAAACAATTACTCTCTCATGAACGCTCTGATTTACCCAACTTTGTGGAACTCGCAGAATATCTCTTTCAGAATATTATAATTCATAAATAGAAAAACAATCAACTAATGTAATAAAAATTCAAAATTTTTGAATAAATTTCGGTAGTTGGTTTGCATCTACGAATCTGTTTTTTGAGTGTACAACTTTCATTGATTTTTTCCATTACAATTCTGTAAGAAAAATTTAAATGAAAATAAAAACATATTTTTAGAATTTCAGACGGACATAATAGGCAATAAGTTTTATTTTCACTTTCAAATTATTTTCCTATGTCTTGTACTATACACTCAGAAAAAGTTAGTAGATAAATTTGTAAACGGTTTTCAATCCAACTTTACTATTTTTGTACTAATTTTTTTAGTAAAAAAATTATTATTTAGCAAATCTTTTTGCTATTTACATTTTACAAATTACAGAGTTTTTACAGAATATTTACAAATTTTTGTTGCTAATTTCAAAAATCATTTTACAAATTTTTTAAAACCGATTTGTTAAAATTGCCAAAAAAAAAATACTAATTTTAAAAACTTAAATTGCCTTAAAATGCTACATAGATTAAAAAAAAGTATCGGAAGTGAATATACCGACTCATGTCTGAAAATAGGACATCCACTTAAAATAGCACTAAAAAGTTTTTTTAGTTCTATAAATCAGCCCTAAAAATAATTAAAATGTGACCTTAAAAGTAAAAAAAAAACTAAAATATTTTTCAAAAAAGAAATTACCAAATATAAACAAAATGATTAATTCGTTTATGTTTTAACAATTTTTAAGATTTTTAAGCCTTTGATTTTGTTTTTAATTTTGTATAAAATATTTTTTGAAAATAATAAATAAAATAAAACAAATTTGATGCTCGATAAAAAAAAATTAATTTAAAATTTTTTACTAATATTAAAAATATTTAGTAATCTTTTTTGCTGATTTTAGCAAACAGATTTTAAATTCCACTTTACAAAAAGTATACTCAAATTTAGTAGCGGATACTAATTTTTCTACTAATTTCATTAGACTACATGTCAGCAGACATGTGTTGCTAAGATTAGCAAACAAAAAACGCTGGGCTCAAACTAGCAAAATTTCCCGTAATAACAGCATAATTTTCAGTTGCCATTACTGACTTTTTTTTGGTGAGTGTAATAACTGAATCTTCCAAATTTAAATTCTCTTAGATTTCACATGCTCTTGATGGTCAATGGATGGTGGATGCCACAAGTTCATTTGATATGATAGGTTGTTTATTTAAAAAAGACAAATTTTTATAATAATGATTTCCATTTTAAACTTCTTTTTAGTTGTCAAGCTGTTATTATCCTTGATACTGACATATCATATATAACTGTATAATATACAAAGATGTTTGTATTCTATAGAAAATAATTTAAAAAAAATATATTTATATATGTACAATGTACATATACCGCAAAACCCGCATTGGCAACATGGGAAATAATAAACGGAAATTATTTCATATACAAATGTATGTATAAAAAGGAACCCAACATACCAAATGACTTGAGAAAAATATTATTATAAGCTTACAAACACAAGCCTTAAGCTTGAAAAAGACTTGAGAATATATTGAAAAAGGCTATCGTAACAATTGTAGAAAAATCAAAACGGAACCCTTGTGAAAATATTATGTATGTATGATTACTATAAGCTTATTCTTGCAATTGTAGAATAAGCTTACAAAAATAATATATTATTAATATAATATTCTTTATTGAGCCAAAAGATCCTTTATTTATAAAAAATTTAATTATAAATCTTTATTTATCCCAATATTATAATTATAAATAAAGGATCTTTTGGCTCAATAAAGAATATTATATGAATAGAAAAGATCGAAGAAAACTGAAATAATATATTATTAATAGTTGAAAAAGAGAAATCATAATTATTTTCTTTAATTTAATTTATTTTTTAATTTTAAAAATAAATAATAACTCATTTTAAATATAAAAAATAATAATTAATTTTATATATCAATAATAATAAATAATTTTATATATAAATAAATAAAAATAATTAAATTTAATATGCAATTGCACGTTCACTATATAAAATTTACAACTAAATGTACACCCAAAACAAGTTTGACAAATTTAAAGAAAAAGTAATGGCACTTGTTGTATGCATTATAAGAGTAGAACAAAGACAACAAGACTAGAATGTACTGAAAAATATTTCTATTTCAATCGTCATATTGCGTTGTTGTTGTATGTTGTTTATTTTCTCTAGCATTGTTAAATACTGCTTGTGAAAAATATTATAATAAGCGAAATTAAGAAAAGCTTAAAACACACTATTAATGTAAGCTTATTCTCAAGTTGTCTTGCAGTTTGATTGCTATATGGTATATTGGGAAATGATACACTTATTTTAATAAGTATGTATAGTTATTTAATGTAAATATGTACAATATATTATAGTGTCAAGTTACAAATTGCTATTGTATGCTTCTCTTAATAAATGAAAAAAATACTAAATACGTTGATAGTAATTGAAGAAATTTTTCATTAATTAAATAAAAATTTTGTTCGTTAATAATAGATTCTTAAGAGTTAAATTATCGTATCTTTTGATATAATTGTAATTTTATTCATAATCCCAAAGAAAATTGAAATGTTAACCTTCATGATGAAATAAGGGTAACATTTTAATTTTTCAAAGGTTTTAAAAAATTGTTGATTATGTATAATTGAATGATTTCAAGGTGCAAAATTATTTGAATTAATAGTTTAAATGCTATTAAATTCTTGTAGATTTTAATTTATTTTTATTTGTACAAACATCTTAACTTTTATCGGGTACACCTTATGTTGGGCGCCATTTTTTATATTTTAGTTTTAAAAACTTACAGTCACCAATTTTTATTTTGCTAAATATTTTCAAATTGTTTTTTTCTTTTAGAAAATGGAGTCCTGAATAAATTTAGAGATTTTACTAAAAGTCGTCTTGAAACAAATAGAGTAATTCTCATTTTAGTTCTAACTTTTTTTCACTAAGCAACTAAAATATTGTAAATTCTTCATTTCCTGATGTTATGTGGGAAATAGTTGTTATAGCAACTATTATACGTATTAACTAAATTAAGCATGAGTCAGTAAAAAGGTATAATCTTATTTAAATAAATGTAAAATATTATGTTAGACAATAAGGGATATAAAAACTATTACAAACATTTAAACTACTCGTATTATAAAACCCGAATATTTTATGAATATAATACAATGTAAGTTGTTAAAAAAAAAGTTTTGACTGATGTTGATAGCATGTTAAAGTTTCATTATACCAACTTACAAATTTTAACATATTCTTTGTATAACAAGTGGCTATAAAAACAACAAACAACAATAAAATTAGAATCGATATGCAAGTTGGTTCGGGTTTTTAATAATTTTGTCCAGTTAATGTTAAAAATTTGTTGAAATAACATGTCGGCTTCTAAATTTTAAATTTGAATAATTTTATATGTATATTGGAGAATATATTAATCTTGAATGTGTTCAATTTCCCATAAAAGTTAAATTTAAATAAATTGAATATAACTTATTTTGAGTAAGTAAAACTGACGTAGGTGTTTGGATACCTAGAAGTTTTTTTTTTGTTTCTTTTGTGTGTGGTATTGAATACCATTACAAAATGCATTAAAGATTTAGAAACTGTGAAAATTTCCATCATAAAATATACCAAATACAGGATGGTTGAAAAGTTCCTGCGCTCGAAATGAAAGAATACTGTTTTTGTTACGAAATATATTTTTTTATTCAATATAATCTCCTAGAAGCTCAATACACTTGTTCCAATGATCTTAAAATAATTTTATACCATCCTTATAATAGTTTTCCGGAAGCTCTGCAAAATAACCGTCTACGGCTGCTAACGACGAAAAATGCTTTTCACGAAGGAACTGTTTGATATTTCGGAAGAGATAGTAGTCATTAGGAGCCAAATCTGGTAAATACGGTGGATGTTCAAGCAATTCGTACTTTAATTCTTTGAATTTAGCCATCGTCAAAACACTTTTGTGAGCAGGTGCATTGTCTTGATGAAAAATTATTTTTTTCTTCTTTAAACCTGGTCTTTTCTCACAAATTTTTTCATCCAGCTGATCCAAAAGGCTGCAATAATATTCAGAGTTGATTGTTTTACCTTTCTGAAGATAATCAATCAACAAAATTCCTTTTGCATCCCAAAAAAACTGATGCCATAACCTTCTTTGCTGATCGTTGTGACTTCACCTGCTTTGGAGCTGAACAACCAGCTTCAGTCCACTGTAAACGTTCTTGTTTCAATTTAGGATCATGGTGGTAGATGCGAGTCTCATCCATAGTTATAAAACGACGCAAGAAGTCGGTTTTAAAACCATATTATGTACCTGCTCAATGATTTCTGCTGTGGTTGCAGTTTTTGGTTGTCCTTCGCGTGGATCGTATTTAAGGCTGGGACGACCACGTTTAAATTCACCAGCCCAAAATTCAACGGTGCGTTTTGAAGGTGTGGACTCCTTATACACTTCTATAAATTGTTCATAAATTTCCTTTGCTTTTAAACCCTTCAAAACAAAGAATCTAATGACTGCACGATATTCAATTTTTTCCATATTAAAAAAAATCAATAACACGTCAACTTCAAATGGCTTGTAAACAAAGAAAGAATTGACAGAATGACTTGCAACTTTGCATGTGTTCTCAGGACAGTTATACCAACTTGAGAAAAAAAAGTTTGGAGCTAGCAGTGCCATCTCTTGGTGAGCGCAGGAACTTTTCAACCAACCTGTATTTATGAATATATCGGTATATATATTTCTCCAAAAAACAATACAACATAAATTTTGAAATATTATTTTTTAGAAACTTTTACATCAGATGATGATTTAGCAACTGAAGAAATGACCGACAATTTGAGCGTAGTGATGTTTTTGCGGCGTGCGGTTCGATGACAACCGATTTCGTCAAATGATGCGTTGCAATAAAGATCAGTTCCACCATCTTGTCGCACTAATAAGTTCTAGTGAGGAAAGCAAGTGTTGATTTTAAACTTGCTGTAGTTCTATACAGATTTCGGGGATTCAGGAGATGGAGATGGGGCACTATACAAAATATAACAAAACGAATATTTCAGGCATTTCTAGAACTTAAAAAAAAAAATTTTGGCCCGATAGAGACGAAAAAGCTTATATTGTTACGTAGATGGCACAGAATTTAAATTGGCCAAACACCTATTCATAACCCTTTGGATAATTTTTTTGATAGACTCATTTTTATTTTTCTTAAAAAATGACGGTTAAATTAAACGAGAGAAAATCAAATTTGAAATATAAATATCACACATGATTTTTTAAAATCATAGTTGAATAATTCAGGGTTTTACAAAAAGAGATGTAATTTTTCGTACTTTGAACTACAAATTAACGATTTTCTTAAAAGTGGCAACATCATTTCGTTTGACGTTTATAGTGGAAAATTACAACTTTTTATCCAGATTTTTTTTTACACTTGGTTATAGGTTGTTAAAAATACAACTTTTGGTGGAAAATTTTTTCCTTGTGTTTGTTGTAACAAAATTTGCATTTTTCCACTTTTCCAACTACTAATAAAACTGAAATGAATACTCTTACTATGTCGTATTTTCTATAATAAAATATATTCAACACATTGAGTGTATTTATACTACGTTAGGTTAACGTCTGGCTAATCCAGGCTTAAAAGTGGAATAAGAAATGCTTCTTTGCAATAAAATACCTTATAGTATTGCTTTAAGCTGTGACCTTTAACAAAAATGTTTTTTTGTAGCAGAATTTGATGTAATAAAGTCTTCTCTTATGATGAGATACAAAATTTAATAGTATTAAATATAGACTGACCATTCATCTCGTATCTAATTTATTTAATTCTTTTGTGTTTTTTTGTAGAAATCAACGATTATGCTGTATTGGTTGGCATTGATCCAGTTAAAGAAACACATTTGCTTTATTTGGCCAAAGAAGGCTTAATGCAGGCATTGCCTGACGATTGGAAAATATGGTAAGTTTAAATGCAAGGACATGAAAAAATACAAATAAAAATAATCTAGAAATGAAGCTTACAACATGAAAACTTTCCTTTATTCTAGCTATTCAGAGGAAAAATGTGGCCATTATTATTATAATATTAAAACAAAAACATCACAATGGGAACATCCACTCGACGATGTTTATCGTAATTTAGTAGAACAAGCAAGACAAAAGCATCATCATCATAATCATCAACAATCACACAATGTCTTATCACAAAATCATCATCATCAGCAACAACAACAACAGCAGCAGCAGCAGCAACAACACATAATAAACGTCACAACAGCAACTACGGTGGTAGATAATTCCGATGATGCTTCACAATTAGATTCCGGTATACGTAGTTTACAGGGTACGGATGAATGTGATAATACTACAAATACCATGGAAA
The DNA here is from genome assembly GCA_949748255.1 of Eustalomyia histrio. Taxonomy (NCBI): domain Eukaryota; kingdom Metazoa; phylum Arthropoda; class Insecta; order Diptera; family Anthomyiidae; genus Eustalomyia; species Eustalomyia histrio. Next base: position 155,754,234 of record OX456525.1, read on the forward strand.
TGTCATCCCCTAGCACTACGCAATTAACACAAGGAGCTATACCAAAACAAAGTAGTGGTGGAGGTGGAGGTGGAGGAGGAGGCGGAGCAGTGACTACGAATAACTCTTCTTCCTCTTCCACAACCCCCAGTGGTTTTAGTGGTGGTGTTAGTCGATTTTTAGAGTCAAGAACAAAAAACTTTGGTTCTACTTTTATGCCAGTCAAAAATACTCGTTTTGAAGTGGCCAAAACTAATCCTCAACTGGGTTTCAATATGCGTATGTCCAATGATAATGTAATGCAAAAGTTTCCGTTACCCAATAAACAGGATACATGTGATATAACGACACCCATTATTGAAAAGAAGGGTTTTACTTTGTCCGGAACGGGAGCCATGTTTTTGAAATCACGACGCCAATTAGAAGTGGGCTTAAATCAAGCTTCAGCCATAATAACCAATCCCCATAACATTGTCAACAATGGTGCTCATATTATAGTGGAAGGTATGGCTGGTACTCCTCCGGGAGTTAAAGGCATCTTACGTGATTCCAGCTTAACGGATATGCGTAGACGTATAGAACGAGATAATCATGATGAGAGTTTAGATGATAAAAAGAGTGTACGTTTTAATTTGGAAGATACCTCGAAAATGCGCAACTCTCCCGAAGAGGATCCCAGTAGTTCGCGTAAACTAACCCAAAGTCCAGAAATATCGGCCAATTCCGATGACGATGCTGAAGATGATGATCCCTGGGATGATGATGACGATGGTGAAGAACTTAATGATTGTGTTGGCATTGGTAGTCTGCCTCTAGATGGTGTAACCTATCAACGCAGTTTGAATCCTTTCCTCATCAATGATGAAAAACATATTAAGGAAGTTAAAGTAATACCAGTTTCAAAAACGCAAACCATACAAATGCTTAAAGCTCAAAGTTTTTCAATGGATTTACCCGAAAGAGAAAAAGCTAAAATAAATGATTTAACACGATCACAAAGTGTAGAACATAATCCAACGGCTAATACCTCAGCAGTACAATATTTGGATAAATTAAAGGAAACTTCCACAGTAAAACCTTTATACGAAGATACTGATTCAGATTCTAAAGCAAGTTCAGTTAGAAGTTTCATTATTAATAAATCTGAACAAGATTCTTTGCATTCTTCTGTGGGACCATCAAACAATCCGTTCGACTTGGATGAGCTAAATCGTAAACACAGTCGGGAAGTAGAGCAGCTGGAAATGAAACTACAAACAGCAAATGGTGACAAATCAACTGTAAGATCTCTTAAAGTTGCCTCGAAATTAGTAAGTTTTCTTAAAAAGGATTCAGATAAAAGTGCAGAAATGCAAAAATCAGATAATCAAAAAGATAAAACTCCGGATATTATACAAGAAAAACTGGAAAATGAAAAACAACTATGGCTTAAAGAAGAGCGTGAAAGATTGGAAGAACAATTACAAAAAGAAATCGATATAATTAAAAAAGATCATGAACAAAAATTAAAAAGTATTAGACATGAGTATGATTTACGTTTAACTTCACATCAACATCAAATGGATGAGGCCATGGAACTGCAAGTGGAAGAGATACGGCGTCAACTCGAAAATGAGTTGGATTCGAAACGTCAGGCTGTGGTAGATGAACATAAAGCACAAATGTCTACTCTACAAAAGAATCATGCAGAAATTTTACAAGAACTGGAACGAGATTTAAAGAGTGAAGAAGAGTTAATAAAAAAAGAACATGCCTTAAGATTAAACGAAATGAAAGATAAGCTTAATCATGAACTAGAACTAGAAAGACAACGTATGCGCGATACCGGGGAAGATAGACTATATGAGAAAGTAAGATGCGAAAAACGTCTGCTGGAAGATAAATACAGATGTCTTAAAGAGAAATATATAAGACTAAAGACAGACGTTAAACTATCACTAGAAAGGCGTAATCGTCGACGTGAAGCTCAAGCTCTGCAGCAACAAAGTTTACATACTTGTACCACAGGTTCGGAGACGGAACGCTCTATCTCGAATAAACCTTCTATAGGTAATAGTGATAATCGATCTTTATCTTATTCCACATCTTGTCAAAATAGTGTAGGTATTTCTGCAGGTGCTGCTGGTAAAAATGTTAAACCACCTTTGCCACCCAAAACTCACTTGCATCCTCTAAACAAAGATCAAAAACATCCACAGAATAGTGACAGAAGTACTGAAAAAGGACAAGCGCCTGTTTCGAGGAAACCTGGCATAGCTTCGAAATATATTAAACACTTACAGGCTCAAGATGATACCACATCGATGAGTCAATCAGATACTACTATATCCAATAACTATTCTAAAGGTAGATATTTACCAGCCCCCCAACCTATACTAAGTGATAATGGCAATTCGGATTCTGAAGCCTTTCAAAGTAATCAAGAGAATAATAACAACTCTCGAGGGGGTGTACAACGTAAAAAACAATTTTCCCGACTCAAGTCGGCTTCCACTTCTCGTTTAAATAATTCTGAAAACTTTAAATCAGATCGTCCTTGCACTCCGGTGGAAAATCTGCGTCATCAATTACAAAAATTAGAAGATTTAGAAGATCAATTCCCTGAAAATACCCTTGATGCTACTTATCATTTACGTTATCCCTTCTCGGATATCTCAAATGCTGATTATGCGGCAGCGGGTGCTGCTAGCTCAGAATTGGAATTTTTCAAGCATCGCATACATCTGGAAAGAGACTCTGTACGTCGTGCCAAAGAATCCTTACGTACTCAACGCACCAATTTTCGAGCAAGACAGCGTGAGATTAAGCAAAGGCATAAGGCCATGGTTACTCGTCATACTTTGGATCAATTGATTCAGGAAGAAAAAGAGCTTACTGAAATGGAAGTAAATTTGCATCGAACAAGGGCATTATTGGGTGAAAAAGTCATACGTTTACGTCATTTGGAACAGAGCTTATTGCGCATTTATGAGAAAGAAAAGCCTCCAATGGATTTATTGGGTGTTGAGCAAAAAGAAGATGCTACCTTAAGTGATTTGTCTTCACATTCAAGCTCAGGTTTTAGTAGTACTGATTTTGCTAGTGGTGATACACAAAATTTAAATAAACGTAAAGATCTTTATCAATTGGAATCGAATGAATGTATTAAGAATTTGGAGATTTTAAATGCTGAAATACGTGAGATATTAGATTTGTTGAGTAATAAAACTGGACAACATGGAGGTAAGTGCTGTGTATAATCTATAATTTAAGGAAATGTTAGATGAATGCTGGGAGTTTAAACTATACTAAAGAAAGATTCAGTTAAATGTTAGAAGAAACCGCGAAGGTGTTGTGCCAATGAGTTTTTTTCAAATTTTAATGAAATTTAAATGTTATGTAACGAAGGCAAAACTAATTGTTGTTGTTTCATTTTTGGCCTGCCTAATCTTAAGTTGAGAATAAAATAGGGAAATCAAAAACAAGGTCTTTTACGTTTCCATTGGCCTTACCAATAGTTTGGGTTTCCTCAAAATTGTTCAAAATATAACCTACAACCAGCCAGATTCCCTATACAAATTTCGCAAAATGGTCAGATTTTCGAAGAATCTGCTCTCAATATATCAGGAATTGTTATGTGAGTCCACTGTTTGGTCAGATATTCGAAGAATCTGCTCTCAATTTATCAGGAATTGTTATGTGAGTCCACTGTTTGGTCAGATATTCGAAGAATCTGCTCTCAATATATCAGGAATTGTTTTGTGAGTCCACTGTTTGGTCAGATCTCCGAAGAATCTGCTCTCAATATATCAGGAATTGTTATGTGAGTCCACTGTTTGGTCAGATATTCGAAGAATCTGGTCTCAATTTATCAGGAATTGTTATGTGAGTCCACTGTTTGGTCAGATATTCGAAGAATCTGCTCTCAATATATCAGGAATTGTTTTGTGAGTCCACTGTTTGGTCAGATATTCGAAGAATCTGCTCTCAATATATCAGGAATTGTTATGTGAGTCCACTGTTTGGTCAGATATTCGAAGAATCTGCTCTCAATTTATCAGGAATTGTTATGTGAGTCCACTGTTTGGTCAGATATTCGAAGAATCTGCTCTCAATATATCAGGAATTGTTTTGTGAGTCCACTGTTTGGTCAGATCTCCGAAGAATCTGCTCTCAATATATCAGGAATTGTTATGTGAGTCCACTGTTTGGTCAGATATTCGAAGAATCTGCTCTTAATTTATCAGGAATTGTTATGTGAGTCCACTGTTTGGTCAGATATTCGAAGAATCTGCTCTCAATATATCAGGAATTGTTTTGTGAGTCCACTGTTTGGTCAGATCTCCGAAGAATCTGCTCTTAATATATCAGGAATTGTTATGTGAGTCCACTGTTTGGTCAGATATTCGAAGAATCTGCTCTCAATATATCAGGAATTGTTATGTGATTCCACTGTTTGGTCAGATATTCGAAGAATCTGCTCTCAATTTATCAGGAATTGTTATGTGAGTCCACTGTTTGGTCAGATATTCGAAGAATCTGCTCTCAATATATCAGGAATTGTTTTGTGAGTCCACTGTTTGGTCAGATCTCCGAAGAATCTGCTCTCAACATATCAGGAATTGTTATGTGAGTCCACTGTTTGGTCAGATATTCGAAGAATCTGCTCTCAATATATCAGGAATTGTTTTGTGAGTCCACTGTTTGGTCAGATATTCGAAGAATCTGCTCTCAATTTATCAGGAATTGTTATGTGAGTCCACTGTTTGGTCAGATATTCGAAGAATCTGCTCTCAATATATCAGGAATTGTTTTGTGAGTCCACTGTTTGGTCAGATATTCGAAGAATCTGCTCTCAATATATCAGGAATTGTTATGTGAGTCCACTGTTTGGTCAGATATTCGAAGAATCTGCTCTCAATATATCAGGAATTGTTATGTGATTCCACTGTTTGGTCAGATATTCGAAGAATCTGCTCTCAATTTATCAGGAATTGTTATGTGAGTCCACTGTTTGGTCAGATATTCGAAGAATCTGCTCTCAATATATCAGGAATTGTTTTGTGAGTCCACTGTTTGGTCAGATATTCGAAGAATCTGCTCTCAATATATCAGGAATTGTTATGTGAGTCCACTGTTTGGTCAGATATTCGAAGAATCTGCTCTCAATATATCAGGAATTGTTATGTGATTCCACTGTTTGGTCAGATATTCGAAGAATCTGCTCTCAATTTATCAGGAATTGTTATGTGAGTCCACTGTTTGGTCAGATATTCGAAGAATCTGCTCTCAATATATCAGGAATTGTTTTGTGAGTCCACTGTTTGGTCAGATCTCCGAAGAATCTGCTCTCAATATATCAGGAATTGTTATGTGAGTCCACTGTTTGGTCAGATATTCGAAGAATCTGCTCTCAATATATCAGGAATTGTTATGTGATTCCACTGTTTGGTCAGATATTCGAAGAATCTGCTCTCAATTTATCAGGAATTGTTATGTGAGTCCACTGTTTGGTCAGATATTCGAAGAATCTGCTCTCAATATATCAGGAATTGTTTTGTGAGTCCACTGTTTGGTCAGATCTCCGAAGAATCTGCTCTCAATATATCAGGAATTGTTATGTGAGTCCACTGTTTGGTCAGATATTCGAAAAATCTGCTCTCAATATATCAGGAATTGTTTTGTGAGTCCACTGTTTGGTCAGATATTCGAAGAATCTGCTCTCAATATATCAGGAATTGTTATGTGAGTCCACTGTTTGGTCAGATATTCGAAGAATCTGCTCTCAATATATCAGGAATTGTTTTGTGAGTCCACTGTTTGGTCGGATCTCCGAAGAATCTGCTCTCAATATATCAGGAATTGTTATGTGAGTCCACTGTTTGGTCAGATATTCGAAGAATCTGCTCTCAATATATCAGGAATTGTTATGTGATTCCACTGTTTGGTCAGATCTCCGAAGAATCTGCTCTCAATATATCAGGAATTGTTATGTGAGTCCACTGTTTGGTCAGATTTTCGAAGAATCTGCTCTCAATATATCAGGAATTGTTATGTGAGTCCACTGTTTGGTCAGATATTCGAAGAATCTGCTCTCAATTTATCAGGAATTGTTATGTGAGTCCACTGTTTGGTCAGATATTCGAAGAATCTGCTCTCAATATATCAGGAATTGTTTTGTGAGTCCACTGTTTGGTCAGATCTCCGAAGAATCTGCTCTCAATATATCAGGAATTGTTATGTGAGTCCACTGTTTGGTCAGATATTCGAAGAATCTGGTCTCAATTTATCAGGAATTGTTATGTGAGTCCACTGTTTGGTCAGATATTCGAAGAATCTGCTCTCAATATATCAGGAATTGTTTTGTGAGTCCACTGTTTGGTCAGATATTCGAAGAATCTGCTCTCAATATATCAGGAATTGTTATGTGAGTCCACTGTTTGGTCAGATATTCGAAGAATCTGCTCTCAATTTATCAGGAATTGTTATGTGAGTCCACTGTTTGGTCAGATATTCGAAGAATCTGCTCTCAATATATCAGGAATTGTTTTGTGAGTCCACTGTTTGGTCAGATCTCCGAAGAATCTGCTCTCAATATATCAGGAATTGTTATGTGAGTCCACTGTTTGGTCAGATATTCGAAGAATCTGCTCTTAATTTATCAGGAATTGTTATGTGAGTCCACTGTTTGGTCAGATATTCGAAGAATCTGCTCTCAATATATCAGGAATTGTTTTGTGAGTCCACTGTTTGGTCAGATCTCCGAAGAATCTGCTCTTAATATATCAGGAATTGTTATGTGAGTCCACTGTTTGGTCAGATATTCGAAGAATCTGCTCTCAATATATCAGGAATTGTTATGTGATTCCACTGTTTGGTCAGATATTCGAAGAATCTGCTCTCAATTTATCAGGAATTGTTATGTGAGTCCACTGTTTGGTCAGATATTCGAAGAATCTGCTCTCAATATATCAGGAATTGTTTTGTGAGTCCACTGTTTGGTCAGATCTCCGAAGAATCTGCTCTCAACATATCAGGAATTGTTATGTGAGTCCACTGTTTGGTCAGATATTCGAAGAATCTGCTCTCAATATATCAGGAATTGTTTTGTGAGTCCACTGTTTGGTCAGATATTCGAAGAATCTGCTCTCAATTTATCAGGAATTGTTATGTGAGTCCACTGTTTGGTCAGATATTCGAAGAATCTGCTCTCAATATATCAGGAATTGTTTTGTGAGTCCACTGTTTGGTCAGATATTCGAAGAATCTGCTCTCAATATATCAGGAATTGTTATGTGAGTCCACTGTTTGGTCAGATATTCGAAGAATCTGCTCTCAATATATCAGGAATTGTTATGTGATTCCACTGTTTGGTCAGATATTCGAAGAATCTGCTCTCAATTTATCAGGAATTGTTATGTGAGTCCACTGTTTGGTCAGATATTCGAAGAATCTGCTCTCAATATATCAGGAATTGTTTTGTGAGTCCACTGTTTGGTCAGATATTCGAAGAATCTGCTCTCAATATATCAGGAATTGTTATGTGAGTCCACTGTTTGGTCAGATATTCGAAGAATCTGCTCTCAATATATCAGGAATTGTTATGTGATTCCACTGTTTGGTCAGATATTCGAAGAATCTGCTCTCAATTTATCAGGAATTGTTATGTGAGTCCACTGTTTGGTCAGATATTCGAAGAATCTGCTCTCAATATATCAGGAATTGTTTTGTGAGTCCACTGTTTGGTCAGATCTCCGAAGAATCTGCTCTCAATATATCAGGAATTGTTATGTGAGTCCACTGTTTGGTCAGATATTCGAAGAATCTGCTCTCAATATATCAGGAATTGTTATGTGATTCCACTGTTTGGTCAGATATTCGAAGAATCTGCTCTCAATTTATCAGGAATTGTTATGTGAGTCCACTGTTTGGTCAGATATTCGAAGAATCTGCTCTCAATATATCAGGAATTGTTTTGTGAGTCCACTGTTTGGTCAGATCTCCGAAGAATCTGCTCTCAATATATCAGGAATTGTTATGTGAGTCCACTGTTTGGTCAGATATTCGAAAAATCTGCTCTCAATATATCAGGAATTGTTTTGTGAGTCCACTGTTTGGTCAGATATTCGAAGAATCTGCTCTCAATATATCAGGAATTGTTATGTGAGTCCACTGTTTGGTCAGATATTCGAAGAATCTGCTCTCAATATATCAGGAATTGTTTTGTGAGTCCACTGTTTGGTCGGATCTCCGAAGAATCTGCTCTCAATATATCAGGAATTGTTATGTGAGTCCACTGTTTGGTCAGATATTCGAAGAATCTGCTCTCAATATATCAGGAATTGTTATGTGATTCCACTGTTTGGTCAGATCTCCGAAGAATCTGCTCTCAATATATCAGGAATTGTTATGTGAGTCCACTGTTTGGTCAGATATTCGAAGAATCTGCTCTCAATATATCAGTAATTGTTATGTGAGTCCACTATTTGGTCAGATATTCGAAGAATCTGCTCTCAATGTATCAGGAATTGGTTTGTGATTCCACTGTTTGGTCAGATATTCGAAGAATCTGCTCTCAATATATCAGGAATTGTTATGTGAGTCCACTGTTTGGTCAAATATTCGAAGAATCTGCTCTCAATATATCAGGAATTGTTATGTTAGTCCACTGTTTGTCAACTTGCCAAAAAAGAATAGCATCCGTGGAAAAAGAAGAGTAATAAATGTCTTTACTATTATGCTTCTATCGTGGATGCGGACAAAAATACATACGACCTTTATGGAAAAAAGGATTTCCATCGACTGTTAGTCGGAAGTGAGTCTGTTTGAAGGACTAAGTCATCCAGTTTGTGTAAAACTCTCATTCTTCTTTCAGATACTTGCAAGCATTTCTCTCGTAAACTCTCTTTTATTTCGGTATTATATTCTTAAAGTAACGTCGTTTTTCTTTAGCTTGAATTTAACTTTATTTCTGATAATTTGATACTTTAATTTGTGTGAATATGAATAATTACTCTGTACACAATTTTGCAGGTTTAACTGCTCCAATGATATCACCATCCGAATTGAATTGGTCCCATATGCTAAGCGCTGGAACAGTAGCTGCAACCAATGTTTCACCAGGTAACACCAATCTTAATCTGCAACAACAACTTAATGCCGGTACCAATGTAACTACAACTTTACATACCGCTCATTCTATTCCAACTCTAGCAGATCGTTTGGAAACATATCGACAGTTAGCATCTGGTCGCATGCAGAACTCCATTATAGCCGCCAACACTATAGTTTCACAAAATCCCAGAGCCGTCAGTTACACCACTAGTCTAGTGGAAAGGACCAGAGATTTACGCAACTGGCTAAGGCAAGCTAAGAATGAACATGAACTTTTAAGTAGCATGACTTTGGGTTTAACTGGAGCACACACTACGGGACAACTGACAGCTAATACTGCATTGGGTGCTAGTGGCAGTGCTGCCGGCGGTGGGGGAGGAACTCAAACGAATCTATAATTAGAAGAAAACCAGGAACCGAACGTACCAATGGTATTTTGTTGTTGGCGTAAACAGCCTACCATGGCTTAAAAATATTTAAAAGAAAGAGGGAAAAGGTTAAAGGTTGTTTAGTAAATTCCAAAGAATTTTAATTAAAAGACATAATGAAAACGAGAAGAATGTGTTAAGGTGCCAAAGAAAAAGTGTGAGAGAGAGAGAGAGAGAGAGAGTTAATAAGAATTGTTGCTACAGATTAAAAATGTTTTTAACTAAAATTTATCGAAACAAATTAAATCAAATAAATGTTAAACTAAATTATCAACTGCAAATGAAAAACAAATTACAAAATATGTGGGCTTTATTTGCCTTACCATAATAAATATAGTAAATTTATTATAGGAAATATAAAAACAAAAACAAATTACTAAAACTTATTATCATACAAACTATTTACATAAATGTTTAACATCTCTATATTTCTATATCTCTCCGACCTTTTAGAGTTATGATTACTTGATTTGAAAATAAACAGTTTTCTTCTTTAAATTTTATTAAAGAAATTTAAACTGTTTTCCATCATAAAAGACTATTAGAAAACCTCTATCCAGTTTATAATTTTTTATAGCATTAAACCATATAGTTTCCTTTAGAAAAAAAAAAAGTTATGTGGTTTCTAATCAAATGGAAAAAATACTGGTACACGTTAGACTGATTGCACATTTTATAAGGCATACACATTTTTAATTTTTTTTGTATATCCCTGGAATATATAATGTATTAATTTAAATATCATTTGAAACATATAACTCTATATAAAGCCTTGGATATTTTATTTTAATAAGTACAAAAACCACTATAATACATTATTCCCACACAACTTTTTATTTAGTAAACATTATTAAATTGAACTTCATTGTAATTTGATGAATTAAAAGGTTATCCTATTCAAATCTTAATTCTAAAATCCATTTCGAGGTTCCCTACTTTTTTAAACAAAAAAACACACAATATTCAAATTTAATGGGGAATGTTTATTATCATTTGAAAGAAAATTCTTTGGCATTTATTTTTTTAAAGATTATGTCTATCAAATGTTGACCGTTGCTACGTCGCAGATGGTTCATCCGTTGAGTACAATTTTCGATGACTCGCTCGAGCATTTCGACTGGTAACTGGCGAATGACACGCGTGATGCTTTTCTCCAAGGCCTGAATCGAAGCGGGTTTGTCCGCATAAAAGTCTAACGGCGAGATATCACACGATCTTGGTGGCCAATCGACCGGTCCAAAACGTGAAATTATGTGCTCACCGAAGTGTTCTCTCAATAAATCCATTGATTGATGCGATGTGTGGGAAGTGGCGCCGTCTTGTTGAAACCAAATGTCGCCGAGATCACGAGCTTCAATTTCAGGCATTAAATAGTCGGTTATCATGGCACGATAGCGCCGAATCGACTCTCTCTTCGTGTACACTCTCACCTACGGCCGCTATATTTTCTTCACAGCGTGATGGGCGTGGTCTATTCGGTCGAATATTATCCAATAATGAACTCTGGGTCTCAAAAAGGGTTATGGTGTTGCGAATAGTACGCTCCGTAGGCCGATTATGTTGATCATAAATTCAGCGAAGTGCACGAAACACATTCCTCACAGAACGTGAATTTTCGTAATAAAGTTGAACGATTTGCAAACGTTGTTCTGGCGTAAGTCTTTCCATTATGAAATGCCAAACAATACTAAACAAAAATAACATGACAGCATGACACGACTCAAAAAAAGGCTATTGAAAAAAGTATATCGAAATGGATCACCCTATATTTCTAAACTGCTCTGAAATTCGGCTAAAAATATTGTGTAATTCTGTGTTGTGCTTTACAACACTAAAATACTGTAATCCAAGATTAACCGTAAAGCCCGGTATTCTGTTCTTACTTCTGCAAAATTTGTTTTGTCAAACTTCATATAAAAACGCCTTTTTCATTTACGTGCGATTATTATAATATTGCACTAAAAATGTGTTTATATCAATAACCAAACACGAACATTTGAAAATGTAGCGAAAAAGAAACATTTGGCGTTATGTTATGTAACTTTCTAATACTCAAAAAAAAATTGCTGGCTGGGGGTAGCAAACAAGATACTGTCCTTAACGAAGCTGCCATGCTGAATCAATATCGGCCCGGAACTAGTTTTTATGAATCACTTTTGTGTCGGCTTTGTGATGTTTTTCGTGTTAAATTTAAAATATTAAAAAATTACATTAAATTGTAATGAAGTGTAGTAATCCAAGACATTTATATATTATGTTTTAAAGTTATTTGCATAATATTATTACTAAACTAATCTTAAAAATCATTTATAAATAAGAGTATCATAAATCTTGTTACAAATCAAAAATGTTTTTGTCAAAACCAAATTTAAATATTAAGGGTTCCCTTGTTTAGTTTAGAAGTACCTCTAGAAGATATATTAAATACCTAATATTTCTATAAATGTTGCTTGAAAAAATTTAATAAGTTAACTTATTTTATATTCCAGCAAGAAGAGAGGGATATAAGTGTTTTAAATAAGCTGATATATTTATTACTAATGGAGCATAAATCTGTTGTATTTAGAATATTACTTAGTTTATTATTTTACAAAAATAATCGATTTTTCATAAATTTTATATATTTGTTTCATGATACACCAGGAATGGAAAAGTTAATACAATTTTACTTTTGATTTAAGAAAGTACCGTGATACTCCCGAGACACAATTGATACTCTCACAGATTTTTCCCAAATAAAAATTTGATATTCACTTACTTTAACATTTCCCCTATTTATAATCTTACCAGAAAGCGTTTCTTGTAACAAAAATTGGGTAAATGAGAGCGTTCATGAGAGAGTAATTGTGTTTCTCATTTTACCAGAACTTACCCGTACTTTTTGTTTGGGTAAAATGGTAAAATTGTCAAATCATCAGCTGTTGCTAATAAATTAGCTGTTTTGCATTTTTGAAAAAAATTAAAGTTAAATAAAAATTTACTATAAAAAACTTTTCCTTCTTAATAATGAAAAATACATTTGAAAACGTAAATAGATATTTGCCATTTCAAATATATTTATAAATTAAGCTGTTTTTTAATATGAATAAATTTGACGTTAATTTTTGGGTATGAAATGTGGTTTTGTGCGTTCGCAGTATTTTGAACATTTTTATGGTTTTGTGAGAGAATTTATTGCTTTCTCTCATTTTACCAGACTTTACCCAAAATTACCTCGTACATACCTAATGATGTTCCCATATTTTGATAGAAATTGTATAAAAAATTTATAATTTTCTTTTGCTTAGGTAACTTAGTTTAATTACATTAACCTGATCTCATGGAAGCAGGGACCCGAAATAACTGTTATTATTTTTTAAATATGCAAAAGGTCATGGAAAAAATAACTGAACAAAATTGGTTCTGTAATAATAATTATAAATCACCTAGAAAATTCTAGTCCTGCCATAAACATTATGAAAGATTGTTATTTTTTTGGTCTTTGATAACCAATATGAATGATTATTATTTTTTTTTTTGGTCTTTGGTAACCAATATGAAAGATTTTTATTCTTATTTTTATCTTAATTTTTCTGTCTTCTGTAACCACGCTACAGTTCGTTACTTATAATGAAACTTTATTTGAATACAGGAAGACCGAAAAAAGAAAAATCTTTCATAATGGTTACAGAAGACCAAAAAAAAAATTAAAATCTTTTGTAATGGTTATGAAAGTCCAAAAAAAAAACAAACTATAATGGTCATCAAAGACCAAAAAATATTGGTTATTTGTAACTACTATTCAGAGAGCAGGTTTTAAATATTCTTGATAAATTATTATTTCAGGATTTTTTCATATATTGGTTATAGCAGTTATGTCCCTGCTTGGAATCTGTTTCTTTTTTTTATTTTTTGCTTATTATAAACATATGTTAAAAATACATTTATTTTTATTTTTATGTAATTTTTTGTTAAAAATAAAATTTTAAAAAATTTAGTGCTCTGAAGGTCAAAATATTACTCTTGAATAATTTTTTTTTGATACCGAAAAAAAAATCCCATTTTCCATCCCTGAGATACACATCTACTTTGAAATGTGTTCAATATTTTGCCAATCTGACATTTGTTTATGAAAGCATTGGTAGAAGGTGTCACCTTTTTGAAAAATAATATTTTATAATTTTGATACGTTGTTCGATAGTCTAGTGTTCCATATTAAATTGAAAAAATAAAAAGATTATATAATTGTCTTAGAAATTAATGCTGGGTTTCATACTAAACCCAGCAAAATCATGGTATCAACTACTTAGCTGGTATTTACTCACTTAATTGCTTTTGTTCGCGATGTCCAAAAATTAATCAATGAGAAGATAATGACTACTCATTACTTTTGGAAACATTGCGAACAAAAGTATTTCAGCGAGCAAATAGGATGGTAAATAGTGAAAGCCTGTTTTTGCTGGGAAAGCTTTGTTGTGGTTGTGTATATGATTTTTTGACATTTTCTTTTGTTTAGTAGTTATGTTAAAGTTCAGTGTAAAAGAAAAAGTGTAAAATTCAGTGAGTTTGGCTTCAACTAAATAAAATCGGTTAAAAACCACCTTATTAGAATTAGCCCCATTAACACAATGTAAGCTACTAACTAGGGCTATAACTTTTACATTTTTACCATATAAAATTTGAATTTAACAATTAGTTATATTTGAAAGGGATAATGTGTTATAGGGCTTTAGAAACTTAAAAAAACTTGAAACTTTCACTTTAAGGTGCCGTAAATGTTTTAATAAATTTCAAGAGAATATTTAATTGAAATAACCCAATATACCATATAGCAATCAAACTGCAATACAATTTGAGAATAAGCTTATATAAATAGTGTGTTTTAAGCTTTTCTTAATTTTGTTTATTATAATGTTTATAAAATGTGAATTCACAAGCAGTATTTAACAATGCTAGAGAAAAGATTATTATACATAACTTTTTCTAAAGTAAGCTTATAAATAACATACACATATTGAACAACGCAATATAACGATTGAAATAGAAATATTTTTCAATACATTCTAGTCTTGTTGTCTTTGTTCTACGCTTATAATGCATACAACAAGTGCAGTTACCTTTTTTATATTTTTCAAACGTGTTTTGCGTGTACATTTGATTGTAAATTTTATAAAGTGAACGTGCAATTGCATATTAAATTTTATAATTTTTATAATAATTTTTATTTATATTTATAATGAATTATTTTTTATATTTAAAATGAATTATTATTATTTATATTAAAAAAAAAATAAAAAAACATAATTATGATTTCTCTTTTTCAACACTTAATATTATATTATATGTGAAGCTTATTATACAATTATGTAAAAAAGCTTATAAATATATTGAGTCAAATAAGCTTTTCTATACTTAAATTAATACAATATTATTTTTGTAAGTGTATTCTACAATTGCAAGAATAAGCTTATAGCAATCATACACACGTAATATTTCCACGAGGGTTCCGTTTTGATTTTTCTACAATTGTTACGATAGCCTTTTTCAATATATTCTCAAGTCTTTTTCAAGCTTAAGGCTTGTGTTTGTAAGCTTATAATAATATTTTTTTCAAGCCATTTGGTATGTTGGGAACTAATGTTTTTATATACGCTTTTACAAATTCACACCAATACTTGTTTTTTTTTTATAAAATTGCTGAGATTATATTACAAAATGACTGTGAAAAACTATTTTCGAACTCAAAATATATCTTGTGTTTTTCTCTTTAATAAGAGAACTCAACTCTTTTGAATTAATTTTAAAGATCATTGTTAAAAGTTTATCCTTAAAACTGCTTGTTTTTTTTTTGGAAAATGTTGATTAGTATAAAAAATATTAAAAAATAGTGTCTTATTTTTTTCCCGTATAAGTAAATTTCTGCAATTTGGGTCAATTTGAGCCAATCTATTTTTTTTTTTGCTTTGATTTGTAATTTTTTTATATCAGGATTTATTTATCCTTTAATATATTATATTTTCTAGTATTGTAATATTACATCAAAAATATTTTTTATTCTTTATCTATAAAAATCCTGATTTGATCAAAGGACTTATTACTGTTCTGGAAGCAATTTAGTAACTGACTTTTAGTAAATTTGATTAGTTCATTATTTATATGATAAGAAAATTTTGAAACTACCTACTAGTTTCTTCAAGTTTTATATGCATTAGAAAAAATTTGGGGTCTTAAAATTTTTGGTAAAATGACATTAACCCAACGGACATGATCCCAATTTTCAATTTTGGGATTATATCCCAAAATACTTCATACATATGCCCCAATAACATAACCATAACATTTTTGGAACCCCGGTAGGCTAGCTTATCAGTGCGGGGGTCGTGGGTTCAATTCCCACCAGAGGCTCTGGTCTGTTTTCGCTACAACAAGCCGATAGCCTTTGTTGCTAGTGCTCGGTTAGGGTATTAGGATATAATTTGTAATTATATGATTAATACAAATAATAAATAAAATAAAAAATTAATTATTTAGTTTTACAATTTAAATTGCGTTGTGCGGCCATTAAAGTTTAATTTACTTTGCTTTAATATGCAACCATTCATACATCTTCACAGCGAATAGTTTGGAAAAAATGTAAATATTTATCACTTTGATGATTTTTAACCTCAAATTTATTGTGAAGACTGCGACTGGAATTTTTTGAAAAAAATTGTTTTTTCCACTTTTGCCTACTGTCCTAAGTGAAATTCCTAATAAGGCGAATTTGAACATCGCTTATCTCTACACACTTATTGACGATTTGATTGCCGATTTAACAGACGGATATCGCTTGCTCGAATATGCGGCAAGGAATCCATTAATTTAAAATTTGTACATTAGAATATTTTTTCTTAATATCTATTTAAAATATATTATTCAGTTCTGTTATTACTTACCTTCTAAACTTAAGCCTATATGAAACTTGAGAGGTTTGGGATTAGAATTTTATATCAAGGTCACTACCATGATTTGACAGATTGCTATTTTATCTATATAGTGCACCTCTTCATACTTGTTATTTTTCCCCCATAATCTTGTTCGATCTCTCTCTTCTAATTTCGTTTATACTTAGTTTTAGTAATCATATAGGCTTTACTGTAATAAAAATATTGAAAAGAAAGTCAAAGATTAGCAAATTTATAATTATTTATTTATGTTATTTTATATATATTGTATATTGTATTTATATAAAATAAATAGCAATAATTAGATTTTATAGTTAATTTATTAAAATTAAAACTTTTTGTTGTATGTAATGTGATAATTTTTGTTTTTATGTATTAGTTAATAATTTAACTAATAGATCGTTGCTTACTAATTATTTTTAATTAAATATTTTACCGTCCTCGCTGGCTAAAATTCTGTTATAATTTGAGCTTTATTTTTTTTTATATTAAATTAAAAAAAAAATTAAACATAAATAACTGAATTTAGATTAAGATTTAAGAATAAATAAATTATGCTTCATATATGTTTAACAATATGAATAAATTCTAAATTATAGCATCAATATTTTTGTTTATTCTAAAATAATATATCTATAAAAAAAATATACATTAATATATCAAAAAAAAAGAATTTAAATTTATTGAAAAGCCTTTAGTCCAGCCTAAACTCAAAAAAATTCAAATTTTGCTGGTAGTAAATTTTGGACACATAGGAAATTGTAGAGCTAAAAAGACGTAAAAATAAACTAATTTATCTAATTTTATTTTGATTACTTTAAGATTTTAAGTAAGTATTTCCGAAAAAAAATGTATGTGGTTTTACCAAACTGAATTTTAGAAAAAAAAAACAAAAATTATTATGACTTTATTTGTTTAATTGAAAAGAAAAAAAAAAACATCATAAATTTCTATAACTTCATTATTAAGTCACAAATAATATTTATATGTATGTATGTATTATTCACCAATTACAGAGAAAACCCAAAAAAGAAATGAAAACTAAATTTTCAAATACATTATATCTAGTCTAGTATCAAATACTTAAGGATTGTAGTTAAAATACATAATTTCATATGAAAATGTTGATTGATCACCCATAAATATTGATTGAATGTTAATGTTGATGATGATGATGATGATATCAAGTTAATACATATGTATTAAATAAAATACAAACATACAATAATATTACACATACAAATACAAATACACACACGGAAACAAACAATTTTAAATTAAACATATACGAAAAATTTATTGATGAATTATGACTACAACTAATAATTTATTAAAAATCTTTAAAATAAATTAAATTCAAAATAATATTGTAGTTTTATTCATTACTTATTAACAGGTAAGTAATTATAACATCACAAAAAAATAATAATAAAATATATCAATTGTAATAGAATAACATTAATAAAATAAAAATTCAAAATGCTTATAAATTTTAATTATGTCAATTGAAAAACTTAAGTTGATAATTTATACAAATTTTAAAATGCCGAATTAATTATAATTATTTGATACACGCAAAGAAAAAACATGGTTGCGACATGATCACTGCTAATATATTGAGCTTGCTGCAATCTGGTATGGTTTTCACAACCATGTTATTGGTTTTCTAACCATCAACATGATCGCTACCATTATTATTATAGTAAATATTTTACTATTTAATGATTGCCACATTCTATTTTATAACATGTTTGGCTGTAACCATATTCTGGTAACATGAAGAAAAATATGATAATTATGCAACGATAAAATGCTAGTAATAATCAACAAATAATTATACATCAAATAAAACATGACTTTGACATTTACAATCATAATATTGTCTTGTTTTCATAAAAACCAAAATTTTATCAGTTCAATCAGTTTGTTTTTACTACAAAATGTCTAAAAGAAACAATCATATATTGTTAAATGCTGGGATTTTATATTTATAATATATATGTATATGAGAATCATAATATGCTTATTAATGTGCCATAATATAATATTAGATAGTCATATTATGTATATTAATAATCTTAATATAATAAGAATGATGATATATATTATTATAGGGATCATATAATGATTATCCAGGAATCATAATATAGTTTATGATAACCATATTATAGTACGACTATGGTTGGCACAATCATTATATAGTTATGGGGACTATAATATAACATAACATTTTGAGTATACTATGATTACATGCCATCATATTACAATAAATTCAAGATCATAATTGTTTATTTAGAATCATAATTGTAATCATTAACCCAAAAAATATATGATGCTCTTCGAATATGACTGTCCCAACCATGTTTTTTCTCTGCGTGTACTAGTTACTGTTCGTCTTTTTTACAATATATCAGAAAAATATATACCTTTATAGTGTTTCAATATTTCAGATAAAAATGCAGATATTAAAAAAATTCCGGGATGAAACCAGCATTATAAGCTTATATAATCCAATGAAAAAAGAATATGATAAATAAAGGGTGGTTAAATTTTAAGGGCCGATGTTGAATGTGAACCACACCTAAACGTCAAGTTTTTTTCTGCATTTAATTTGACATTTCTCAATATCAGACTAATTCAATTTGAACCTTGAAAAGATACACAATCGAGCAACGCGTTAAAGTTATTCAGGCTTATTATGAAAATGGGCGTTTAAATCAAAATTTTAGCAAACCGGGTCTGTGAAAACCATGTTTAATTTTATTTCAAGCAAAAATTTTAAACATTAGAGGGTTAACATTTTAATTGGTATTAAAAATTTTTGAATAAACATTTCTCTATGTTTTTTTTTCATAAATTGTACACTCAACAAAAAAAGTCTGTAATGGCAACTGAAAATTTTGCTGTTATTACGGGCAATTCTGCTAATTTGAGACCAGCGGTATTTTTTGCTAATCTTAGCAACACATGTCTGCTGACATGTAGTCTAATGAAATTAGTAGAAAAATTAGTAGCTGCTACTAAATTTTAGTAAATTTTTTGCAAAGTGGAATTTAAAATCTGTTTGCTAAAATCAGCAAACAAAATTACTAAATATTATTTATATTAGTACAGAATTTAATTTTTTTTCGAGCATGAAATTTTTTTTTAATTTATTTATTTTTTTTCAAAAAATATTTTAGACAAAATTAAAAAAAAAATCAAACGCTTAAAAATTGTTAATAAAAAAACGAATTTATTATTTGGCTTTAATTTGGTAATTTCTTTTTGGAAAAATATTTTAGTCAATTTTTTTACTTTTAAGATCAAATTTTAATTGTTTTTAGGGCTGATTTTTATAACTAAAAAACTTTTTAGTGCTATTTTAAATGGATGTCGGTATATTCATTTCCCTCAATATCCACTTTTTTAAAATTAGTCAAAATTTTTTTTGCTAATTTTAGCAAATCGGTTTTCAAAAATTTGTAAAAAGATTTCTGAAATTAGCAACAAAAATTTGTAAATATTCTGTAAAAATTCTGTAATTTGTAAAATGTAAATAGGAAAAATATTTGCTCAATAATAATTTTTTTACTAAAAATCAGTACAAAAATAGTGAAGTGGGATTGAAAACCGTTTACAAATTTTTTTACTAACTTTTTCTTCTGAGTGTATCACTTGATCTGCGCTTAAGTCAACTTTAGCGATTATGAGAAATCGATACAAACAGAATGTTAAATAAAGATTATTGACTGTTATCAATTCACCATACATTTCATAAATAATAATCAAACTGTTAAATAAATTATGGTTATAGTTTGATGAAAGAAAATTGTAATTTAAAAGAAAAACCAATCATAATTTATTCATGGCATTTGTCACAAGTACTCACATCAGCAAAGAAGAATAAAATTGAGGTAAAAAAAGTAATTGCATTGAAATTTTCAATTTCAATATTCATTCTTTAAATATGTAACAAATGCTAAACAACAAAAGTCACAAGCACATATAAACTAACGCCCCCCACCCCACCCACATCCAATCACAAGCATATACTCCAACATATGAATAGGTTTAACCTATGCAAATTGAAAAATTGAAATTCTAAGTCCCCACACAAATAAAAAAAGACAAAGCCAGACAGTGTTGCCACTTTTTCTAAAATTACACAAATTGCGTATATAACTTTTGCTTATGTTTGTATGTATAATTGTGTTATTTATGTGTAATTTGAAATGAACAACGTTGTTATAGAAGTAAAACATTGGAATTTAAAGAATTTATATGATTAAAGTCAGTATGACACTAGGTTTTCTATTTCTTGATTTTTTTTTCTATTCCTTTTTAAACCCTAAAAACTCTAGAAAAAGCTAGTGTCATAAAGGCTAAAATATTTTGTATTACATACATATGTAATTTGGTAACTTTTGTGTAATTTTAACAGCCATCATTTATAATTTTTTATTTCTTGTGTGGCAACACAGAACCCAGGTAATGTGAAACAAATAAACAGTGGATGTATTCTAAAATAATAAAAAAAAAAATAATGCTATTCATAGATTCTTCATAGTGAAACTATAAGACAACAATTCATATACAGTGAGAGAATTATTTAAGATATCCTATGAAATTAATGAAGAAGATTTTCAAATAATTTATTAAAATATTTTAGAAAACTTAAGTTTTATTACAACAAGATTTATAAAGTTATTCATTAATTTTAAGAAATTGTTCGTTATTTATGCAAAGAAAATGAAAAAAGCAAATTTTGTAAATTTTATGAAAAATTTAGTGTACTGAAATTTTGTGAAACATTTTTTTCTATGTATGTAAGTAGAAAAAATAGATACGGTAGTCTAAGATACGTGTATATAATATATTCACATATGCATAATTAACATTAATGTGGTACTTATTGATATTAGTTCTAGAAATCCCATGTGAAAACCGATATATATATGTATATTATTGAACATATATGGTAATACATGGTCTTGTATATTGTCTTACATGGGCCATATACGTCTATGCATAATTCAATATACCATGTATGAGCATCCCAACAAACAATACGTTCCGTTTACGTACCGTTTTCGGTCCGTCATAAACGGAATCCAACTCCATTTACGTATCGTTTTCTGGATCCGTGTACGGACCAGAAAACGGATTTTAAGGAACATCGAAACTGAATTGAATCCGTTTAAATACCGTCAATGACAGACCGTTTACGAACCGGATATATCGGATGAAAAACGGAGTTGTCCGTTAAAAGTCCGTCAATGATCACATACAAATGTTTATTATTCGCGTTTGACACCAAAACGAATTTAAAAACAGCGGAAGAAAACTAATGAAAACCGAGGAAGTCCGTATTTGACAATACAGAAACGGATGCTCCAAAACGGAGTCAAAACGTATTGTCTTCGAGAATTCAATTATACGGTCCGTTAATGTTCCGTTTACGTTCAAGCTTCGACGAATACATATTTACGGTCCGTAAACGCGCAGTTGAAGCCGGATTCATGAATCCGTACATGTCGGAGAGTCCGTAAAAATGTTTCTTGGGATGTATGGGCAATTTTAAAACGAGCAACCCGGAATGCTAATATTTATGTTTAAGACTAAATAATTTTGAGCGCTGAAAAACCTCCCTAATACATACTGTAGCAGCTCCCTTTCGAAGGTCTATACATAATTTCTAAAAAAAAGTCAATCAAAAAAGAAATTTATTTACTCAAAGAAAAAGGTCACAAAATTAGCTGTTATCTAGCTTAAAATAGACTTATTTAAAGTTTCTACAACCTTAAGCTAAATATTAGTAAAAAACTAATTGTTACTTTACTTTTTTAAAGAGTATGGTCACAATTAAATTTGAACTAAAAACGCCATTATACTTAAAATGGATGGAAAAAATTAATGAAACTACCTTCGAAAGAAGTTTTACAAATGTTTTTACTAACATATTATTTTGAGAATATATTTTAGATTTTCTATGTTTTGTTTATGTAACAAAATGTAAAGTTTGTATGACAAGGATGCTACAGCAGAGGTTTATAATCATTTTAAAATTGTAATATAAATAAAAAAAAAAAAACATATTGAAGTAGTTTCCAATACGCATAGATTATTATGGCGTTGTTAATAGATTTTTTAATTTTCTTTATGTAAAGTAACAAATAAAACTAAAGTGGAAAAGGGATAATATTTTTATATATCGTATCATAATGAAAAACTTTAATAACACGAATTGAATTGTTTCTAATAAAGAGAACATAAGGATAAATTTAGAAAATATATATTCATAAAGGTGTCCCTTAAATTACGAATTGTTTTGTCTTAGTTTAATTCCATTTTATTTTAAATGTATGAATTTGAAGAATTGTTTTTGTTTTTTTGCAAAAAACATAACCCGTGCCAAATCCCATTCAGTTTTTTTTTTTGCTAAAACCTAACCCGTGCCAAATCCCATTTAAAGTTTTAAAATTTCAAAAACTTAATCAATTCATATATACATACACTCAGAATATTATGTAGTTAACTGTTTGTAGTTTAATAAAAAAAAGTTTTCCGTTCCATTTTAAAATAAAGGAATATACATTTATTTTTCAAAGAAATATCTATTTTAACTTTTTTATACATTTATTCGAAATAATTTACTATCATTTACTAATTTTTTTTCAGATTCATTTATTTTTTTCATTTGTTTGAAATTTAATAAAAATTTACCCACAAAACGGAAACTTGTGATTTATTTGTGTCCGTAACATTACAAATTTAAATTTTGTTTGCTGTCTGTTTCAAAAAAATATTAAAAAAATTTAAATTTGTTTTTTTATTTAAATTGGTTGTATATGTACAAAATTTTTCAATACAAATTACAAGAAATTCATAAACACACATACATACACAAACACATTCACACAAAAAGTGTCTATAGCTATGCATACATACATTTTGTATTGTACGGGTATATTAAAAAAAACATAAAATACAAAAAGGGAAACAATTTCAAATAAATGAAAAAAACATTTATTTTTTTAAGGAATTGGTAGGTAAAATTTTGACATTTATTTTTACTGATTATATCATTTGTTTCTTACGGATGTGTCAGTTGTTAAATCAACATTTAAAAATAAATAGCAAAAGGCATTTAATAAATTATTCAGTTTAATTTCTTCGACCTTTTTAATATAAATTCCAGGTCATAAGTATTCAAGCTCAAGGTCTATTTTATACAAAATTATTTATTTTTCATCCAATATTTCGCTATCTCAATGGATAGCTTCTTTAGGGATTTTTTTTTTAAATGAAAATTAAGTAGACCAGTTTTTAAATGAAATATCATTTCTTGTAAATGACATTAACTTAAAAACTATTTTAAGTGTATATATATATATATATATTTGTGACATAGCATTTCTTTTAAATTTCTAAAATCGGTTTAAGAGTTTTCGAGTTATCTTCCTACATTAAGAAAATTTAAAATTAAATTTTTTAATTTTTTTTTAAAGTTGTCAAGAAAAATATTCAAAAAGAAATGTCAGAAATTTTAAGAATTAAACTTTTTTTAATGTAAATACTAAATTTATTTCTCAAATTTAAATTTTAAAATAAAACTGCGTAGGGTTTTTTTCTGGTAATACAAACAGTACATAAATAGTTTTAATTTGTTTATGAATTTTTAGTTGCTAGATTTAGTTTCTAAGAAACAACGGATTTCATACACGTGTTTAGAGTGTCCAATACCGTAACCGAAAAACGGTTAAGCGGGTTTTTATATTCAAAAACCTTTCATTTTCTTTATTCGATTTTTTTCAAAAATGTTGATTTAGGTAAAATATTTTTATGACTAAAATTTAAAAAAAAATGGGAGTTTTAAAGCGATATTTGCTTTTTTTTAAATTACACAATCTTTGACTAAGATAGTCACAATCACAACAAAAATCTTAATGTGAATGCAAAATAATACAACCGAACTACTGAAACAGAACAGGAAATAGTTCTGTTACACGGATTAAAATAAAATCATTTCAAATTATACACGCTGAAAAAACGACGTGCTGGAAATATAATATGCTGGTAATATACATATATTTGGAAACGCTGTTATGTTTGCCGCATTTATAGCACAATATGCTTGCCTGCAAATATAATATGTTTGCTTGTAAACATATATATATTTGGATCCTTTGAAAAATTTAAGACACCACATTGTTTGGATTTTCCAAAGAAAGTTGGGGACAATTTTCAAAATTTTGATATTCTAGTATTCGCCATTAACCGGGTAATAGCAGAAATACCACGCTTTACCAGGAAAATCGAATTAGATTTTAGTTGGTTTTTAATAAAAATTTATCTTTAATATTACCAGTGTAAAATGTTAAAGAAACCGGTATCTACCGGTTTTTTAAAGAAACACTGTGCGAATTCTAATTTTTTAAAATCTGTATCATCGGTTTTTGGACACTCTAGTGTGAGTTGTTTTTCAAATTAAAAAAACACAAACATAAATAATAGGAAATGTCAATAGAAGTGTTGCCAGTTTCCCTTAGATTAGGCGATTTTGTAGGGTGAATAATTTTGTTACGGCATTGTTTGGGGGTAAACAATGTTTAATTTAGGGATTTTTTTTTGAAAAATATATGTGAAAAAATTAATAAATACAACGAAATATGAAAACAATTTTTTGAAATAATATAATTTTCTAGTTTCAGGGAGTCAGAAATTAAACATTAAAAAGTGAGAATTAATTTTTAATAATATTTTTTGGTACCCATATGAAAATCAAGATATATATAGGAAAATACATACATGGGTTTGTACATATATGATCATATATGGACATAATTCAATATATGGCCATACATGAGAATCATATATGACGATAAGACCCAAGAAACATTTTGACGGACACTCCGATACGTACAGATTCATGAATCCGGCTTCTACTGTACGTTTACGGTCCGAAAAGACGTATTCGTCAAAGCTTGTACGTAAACGGAACATTAACGGACCGTATAATTGAATTTTTGAAAACAATAAGTTTTGACGTTTTGGTGTTTTCGTTTTTGTACCGTCAAATACGGACCACTGTTTTTCATCAGTTTTTCTCCCGTTGCTTTTGGATTTGCTTAGTAATAAAAAACGAATGCTTAAATATCCCTCAGGTAAATATTTATGAAATTGAAAACAAGTTTTACGATTATGTGTGCAAAATTATGTAGATTTGCAAATAAAAATTTTGTCCGACAGCTTAAAATAATTTTGTTACTTTTGAGTTTTAATGGGCCACAATCGCAGTGATTGATGGATGCTAATTGTACTGGAGATAAATATGGCATTTGTTTATAATTTTGTTTCGTATTTGTTGTATTTAGTTTTTTAAGTTTTGTTATTTTAATTTAAATATCTTTTTCATAAATTTAAAGAAAAAAAAAATAAAAATTTGCTATTAACAATTAAAATTATATGCCTTTACACAAATACGTTTTTTGTTGAAAAAACTATACGAATGCGGACCGAATACGGATCCGTAAACGATCCGTCACTGACGGACTATTAACGAATAACTCCGTTTTTCATTTGACATATCAGTCCGTCATTGACGGACTTTTAACGGACAACTCCGTTTTTCATCCGATATATCGGTCCTTAAACGGTCCGTCATTGACGGACTTTTAACGGATTCGAATCAGTTTCGATGTTCCTTAAAATCCGTTTTCTGGTCCGTTTACGGATAAAGAAAACGGTACGTAAACGGAGTTGGATTCCGTATATGATGTTTGTTGGGAATAATGTGTTTCTTGTGTCAGCTTGCGAATTTCGTCCGTCGTTTTGCACTGAAGTTAAAAAAAGGAATTATATGGTGTTTTATCCAAAAAAAAACTGAAAAGGGATAACTTAGAAATGCTTTATTTATTTGCTTCCAGATTACAATTTCTAAAATTTCACTTTTTTTATAGCGATTTCTTAAAATAATTTCTGAATATCATCGATCATACATGTAGATAAATAACAGATTAGAAAAGTTCCATTTTTCAAGCAATTGAGCGAAATTAATAAAAACTTTTTTTTTTATCAATTTCGAATTCAACTAAATCTAGGGAAATTTTTAATAATTTAAGGGAAATTTTGAAAATGATCTGGTAACACTGGCCAATAGTGAAATATTATATATTTAAGTATAAATTTAAAACACGTGGACTAAACCAAAAAAAAAAAAGCAAATAAATAAACTTGAAAACAACAAAACCACAATAATCAAGCTGTGTTATAAAGAAAGAGAGCAAGTGGAAAATATATTAAGAATTGATGAGTATGTGCTCTTAAAGCAGTTGCCACAAAAGAGAATTCTTTAAATGTCACTCTGTATTATTATTAAATTATTAAAATAAATATTAATCATACGCCTGCGTTATAAAGTTCTAATATTATCTTTTTGTTCTCGCTTCCTGATTTCCTTCAAAGGATATACAGAGTTTTCTTTGTACAATTTGTGTTTAGTTTAAATTTAAAACTCGCTCAGTTATGAACCAACGGAAAAATAAAACAAAAATTATAAAATTCTATAAGACTCTTATCATAAAACTAAACAAACTGCCATCTTTGTATTATTTTTAAAACTGTCTCTATAGCTATAATTAAATTGCACTTTTTTTTTGTACTAAAAACAAAAGAAATAAATAAATTATCAACAAAATGTGAAATAAATGTAATAATAAAGTAAAACAATTATTTAATATTATTAAAATAACATGTTTAAACTGATTTTTTTTACATAAAAATAATAAATTTTGACCTAAATATTTATATTTTACACAAACCAAAAAAAGTATTTAAAAACACCATAAAACAAAACTATTGCAGACATATTTTACCTTTGAAATAAAGTGAAAGTGATTTTCTATAATATTTGTTAACATCGTTATAAAAGAATTTTCTTCGAGAAAGAATGGAAAGGCGAACATAATTGTAAAAAAATATATATTTATGTACATCTCGTGTATAGGCGTATAAAGGATTTATGCTTATAGTCAAAATCGCATTTGTCACTGTTGTTTGTGTTTGATATTTTTGTATGTATGTATGTGTTAAAAGAGTAATGCCAAGTTTAGTAAATGTCTTTTATTTTGAGATATTTTTCAGTAGAATTTTTAAATTTTAGAGATATTTTATTTTGTATAGAAAAAAAAAATAGTCTTCCGAATTCTTCAACTGTAAAGTCTGTTTTTTTATATAATAAAATCGAATGCCTACAATATAAATAATTATAGTAAATTGTGTTTGTCCCGTGGAAAAATTTCTTTCGAACTTTATTGGCCTCAAAACGTAATTTAAATTGTAAATTTTAATAATTTTTGTATTTTATAAAAAAGAACACAATCACAATAAACCTAAAATTAACTTTTTCACTTGATATATAAAAATTTGCGTAAAAACAAATTGCATTAAATTTTCAGCTGAAATTTAATATCGTGAAAAGTCCTTCAATAACAATATTTTCAAGTGAAATCTGAAAAAAAACCGATTTTCTCAAAACCTGAAATTTTTTAAGACGGTTTATGTATTAATGCATCTATTTTATGAAATCTATTCTACATGCCGTAGCATCTGAACAGTTAACAAAAACGATTTTCTTAACAAAAGCGATTTTCTTAAAAACTGAATTTTTGGTTAATTGCATTCCTAATTATTTTCTCGCTAAAACGGATTATCTATTTATGCCACATACCGTAACACCGCCTGTATTTTCAATATATCAAATATATGGCCGTTCTGGATTCAATCCGTAGGACTTATGGGTATCAATATTGTTTTTTTTTTTTGGAGTATTTAATTTCTATGTACAAATCAATTTGAATTCCGTTACTTTCACGCTTATGCCCTGTGATGTTAACCCTAGATATCAGGCCTTTAAAAATGTAATTCCTTACTAAGAAACATTTTTACGGATTCTCAGATACGTGCGGATTCATGAATCCGGCTTCTACTAAACGTTTACGGTCCGAAAATACGTATCCGTCAAAGCTTGTACGTAAACAGAACATTAACGTACCGTATAATTGAATTTTCGAAAACAATACGTTTTGACACCGTTTTGGTGTATCCGTTTCTGTACCGTCAAATACGGACCACTGTTTTTCAGCAGGTTTTCTTCTCTTGCTTTTGGATTCGTTTAGTTATCAAACACGAATACCTAAATATCCCTTAGGTAAATATTTATGAAATTGAAAACAAGTTTTACGATGATATGTGCAAAATTATGTAGATTTGCAAATAAAAATATTGCCCGACAGTTTATAATAGATTTTGTGAACAAATTTGCAAATTTACATTGTCTGCTTCATCATATCGTAAGTACCACCATTTAAACCAAAATTAAAATTTTGTTTTATTTTTTTTTATGATTTTTAATGGGCCACAATCGCAGTGATAGATGGTATTTGTTTGAAATTTTGTTTGGTATTTGTTGTGTTTAGTTTGTAAGTTTGGTTATTTTATTTAAAATATCTTTGTAAATAAATTTAAAGAAAAAAAATAAAAATTTGCTATTAAAAATTAAAATAATATGCCTTTACACAAATCCGTTTTTTTTTTGTTGAAAAAACGGTACGAATATGGATCGAAACACGGATCCGTGAATGGTCTGTCATTGACGGACTTTTAACCGACAACTCCGTTTTTCATCCGATATATTGGTCTGTAAACGGTCCGTCATTGACGGACTTTTAACGGACAACTCGGTTTTCCATCCGATATATCCGTCCGTAATTGACGGACTTTTAACAGATTCGAATCAGTTTCGATGTTCCTTAAATTTCGTAAACGGACCAGAAAACGGAACGTAAACGGATTCCGTTTATGACGGACCGAAATCGGTACGTAAACTGTACGTATTATTTGTTGGGTTGATACAATTTTCAAATCTGTTTCAATCGATTCAAAAAATTGTTTTTACTGATTAAATAATTTTATATTCATTCTATCAATATTATTTTGATTTTTTTTATGCTTTTAATATAATTACACGTATTGAATAAATTTTAACAAATTATTTCAAACAAAACTGGCTTAGCGAGCTTTTAATTATACTAAAAAAACAAGTTAACAAATTTTTAGTTAGTTTGAAATATGTATTTTAATCCAGCT
Organism: Eustalomyia histrio; assembly: GCA_949748255.1. Classification (NCBI taxonomy): domain Eukaryota; kingdom Metazoa; phylum Arthropoda; class Insecta; order Diptera; family Anthomyiidae; genus Eustalomyia; species Eustalomyia histrio. Next base: position 155,783,785 of record OX456525.1, read on the forward strand.
AAATATCTCCTCAGAACCTCAACAAGAAGCAGAGATTAAAAGAATCTATTAAAACGTACATTTTGCTCAATTATCCTCTTAGCAATCAGACACGTGGTTAATTTGTTTTTCTAAAAATACCCTATAACGTTAAACAATATTTGAAGACCATAAATAAATGTTTTTTTTTTACATAGAAAATGTTTATCATTTATTTTTCGAGTGCATGTAAAGCTGTCGTGTTAAACCTTTTTTTATGATGTTTTGAGTATATGAAATAAAACAGCTACATTAGCATTGTTGTATAGAAAACCTTTGATTTTTTACTCTTGTTTGTTACATTGTATTATTTGTTGTTCTCATTCGCTATAACGTTTTTAAAATAGGGCGTCAAGCTGTGTCGCTGTGTTTGGCCGCTGTTTTGTCATATAGGTATTTTGCACAGGGTATGCCAAAATCATTGTTATTAGTATAACAATGTAACATATTAGAAATAAATCAGAAAAAAAATCCGAATAATTTAAGTTGAGTGCATTGTTGTCAATTTAGTGATTTTCTCGTTAGATATAGCGATTTGAAGAATTATTTGTTCAAAACAGAATTTTTTACCAACCGATTTGTTTGGTTGAAGCCAGCGATATATATTTGTTCGTCGCAACCGAAATTCGGTAAATGCAACAGAATTTCGATTGAAACCAAATATTTCAATTGTAATTCTAGTTTACACTTTTGAAACTTTTTAAGATTTCCACACTAGGAAGGAAATAAGATAAAACAGGTGCATTTATTTTGTTAAATTAGATTTTTTATTAATAAAATTTTTTTTTATAAATTTCATTAAAGTAAAAAAAATTCGTGCAAAAGACTGCACAAAATCATCGACAGGCTCCGTAAAAGTGTACCAAATTCAAATATGTTTGCTGAAAATTATGGGTGTTACAACCAAAATTCAGTTGTGTTAACCAAATGTTGTTGTTGAAACTAAAATTCAGTAGCACTAACCGAATTTAGTTTAGCGAATTTTAAATGGAAACTGTTGGATTATATTTTATTTATGATTTTTTTATTCTTCTTGAAATTTAATTAATTTCAAAAGCAATGGACTCGATTATGCGAAATAAATTAAAATTGTTTACAAATGATTTAAGAACTTCTAAAAATATCATGTCATATTCAAATTTTATGATCATTAGAAATTTAAAAAAGTCGACTTTAAAAAGCCATAAAACGCGAGCCACATAAAGAATTTATTGTGTCAGTTTCTTACAAGCGAAGTCTTCTAGGTATCTAAGTATCTCTTTATATAGTTGATGATTTTTAAAAATTAAATAAATCTATTTACAAAATTATCATATTCGAGGCCTCCCTTCTACTTCTTAACCCTTAAATATGAGACTGGGAAGTTAAAAACATGTGTTTCTTATATTTTTCTGAAACCGAACCCGAACCCAAACGGATTCAGGTTCGCTGTTTATAAAAACCGAACCCGCTGAACCCAAAAATTTAATCAGGTTTGGGTTCAAAAATATAAAAAAATATTCTTGCTTTTCATGGCGTGAGAAATGTTTGATAGAAAAATCAAACAAAAAAAAAAACAACATTTCTTGCATTCCAGTTTGCAGTGCTCGACACTATATCTAGTTCTTCTTTTAAGCAAATACTTGACCAATGCAGAGCTATTTGCAAAAAACTGCAAACACCAAAAATTTATTCTTTAGCTAAAAAGCTTAACTTGAAAAAAGCCGTACTAGACTGTCAAACTAGATGAAATTCCAGTTATGGCATGGTTCAAGGCTTGTTGGAATACAGAAGTTTTTGTTCGGAATTACTGGATGCTGCATTAACTATAAAATCACTTTAGGTGATTTTTATAGAGTCTGGCTTAATTTTAAATAAGAGCTAACTTAAGATGACAAAACAAAAACATTTTTATAAGAATTATATTTAAATATTATAAAAAGAGAAATCCACTTTATTATTAATCCAATTTTGATTGCAGGATTATATCTGGATAGCAGCTTTAAGTTAATACAATATTTTTTCAAACAATTGAAATTTTCAAAAATTTGCAAATGGAAAAAGAAGAGAAATTTATGAGAGAATCAAAATATAGTTCTTCAGAAGAAGGAGCGATTTTCTAAATCAAAGAACAAATTTAAAAGAAGTAAACTTAAAAAAAAATATATTAATTATAAAAAAAAATTAATTTTTTTTTGAAAAATAAATAAACTTTCTAATAATAAAACATTTATACACTTAAAATAGTTAAAATAGTTTGTAAGTTAAAATAACAGAAAATGTCATTTACAAGAAATGATATTTCATTTAAAAACCTGTCTACTGAATTTTCATTTAAATTAAATGTCATTTGTTATTTATTTTTAAATGTTGATTAATCAACTGACACATCCGTAAGAAACAAATGATATAATCATTTAAAATAAATGTCAAAATTTTACATACCAATTCCTTAAAATAAATGTTTTATTTTTTCAATTTTTGTATTTTTTTTAATATACTCGTACAATACAAAATGTATGTATGCATAGCTATAGACATTTTCTGTGTGAATGTGTTTGTGTATGTATGTGTGTTTATGAAATTCTTGTAATTGAAAAATTTTATATATATACAACCAATTTAAATAAAAAAAACAAATTGAAATTTTTTCTATATTTTTTTTTTTTGAAACAGACAGCAAAGAAAATTTAAATTTGTAATAACTGTTACTGACACAAATAAACCACAAGTTTCCGTTTTGTGGGTAAATTTTTATTAAATATCAAACAAATGAAAAAAATAAATGAATCTGAAAAAAATCGGTAAATGATAGTAAATTATTTCGAACAAATGTATAAAAAAGTTAAAGTAGATATTTCTTTGAAAAATAAATGTATGTTCCTTTATTTTAAAATGGAACGGAAAACTTTTTTTTATTAAACTACAAACAGTTAACTACATAATATTCTGAGTGTACTTTTTTTGAACCGAATCTGAAATTTTTATATCGATTAACCCGAACCCATTATTTTCAGGGTTTCAGTCCCTACTAAATATATATTACCTGTTAAAGTACCTTCTTACCGCTTTTCCCTTTGCATTTATCTGACTGAAGGTTCTTAAGAAAATTATCAGTTTATAATTTCCTTTAAAAAAACCCATGACGTATGTGTAACATTATAAAATAAAATCAATCATACGTGGCGTGGTTCAGTAACAAATAATATCAAAAATATAAACAGTTTTTTCTTGGTTTATGTGATTTATCTTAATTAAAATATATTCAACAAAAAAAAATACAAGTTGTTATATATAAAGTTTTCCACTTCAATGCTTTATAAACCTTAATAAATGTCTAGCTTTCAAAACGGATTTAAAGCTGTTAGAAAATATGTTCATGACTACAGGTTAATATAACTTTTTCGAAAATTTTCTTGCACCATATGAAATTATGTTAACTAATTTTGACAGTTCTATTTAGTATATAAATAAAACGAATGATGAACTCAAATTGTAAACGAGTTTTTAGAATATGTCTGCACTCAAAAAAAAAAATGCAATAGAATTTAGAAAAATTAACTTATTTAGAGGAAAAATTTAAATGAAAACGGCGCCAAAGACAATTTTTACCAATATTTAATAAAATTTTCTTTGAAATTAGGAAACAAATTTTACCTAAAATTTGGTCAAAATTTCTAAATTATAGAAAAATTTTACTACTGAGAAGTAAATTTTCATACATCATCTAAAATTTTACTGTTAGTTAGGAAATGTTTCCTGGGTTTTAAGAAAAATTTGATTTTATTTAAGTTCATTAGATTAGAGTTTTTTACTAAAAACTAGGACTTAACCCCCTAAAAATAAGAAAATATTTTCTAACAACAAGTTAAATAACACTTCTTTTAAGGGAAAATCAACCTTATCCTCTGCTTCTATGGTAAAGGTACTTTACACTCATTGAGTAAGTATTTTCCCACTTTCGGAGGACTTCCGCTTTGTGAGAACACTGCTCTTAACAAGCTTTTTCTTATACAATTTTGTCTTAAAACTAAATTGAATTATACTTAATTCATGTATTTAAAATATAAATTAAATTTCATTAGCAAAAAGGTAAACAAATTAAAAAAATGTACTGCAGGATATCCTGAAACGTAATAAATTGTGACAAAATTAGATCCTGTTCGTTTTAATTAACGGTCCTGCTTGAGAGAACTCCCTACATGACCCACAGCATCTATTGCTAAGGAACACTGGGGGTCCTTTGTCTTCTTAAATTAAGTAATTTAAGGAAATTGTTGCAAAAATACAAAGTATCACAGTTACATTTCATGTTATTATTGGAAAATGGAAAAATGTCATAAGTTTATTTTATGGAATTTTTAGCTTAAACTTTAGTTGATATATACAAATTTAAACTTTTTATTATTAGGTAAAAAAAATCGTTCGATAAATATAAAGTTTAATAAGCTCAACGTCAATTATAGGAAAGCCATTATGCCGTAATGTATAAAATGTGCCTGCGATATTTTTTATTGTGGTCAACAAACAAATTTATTACATAAAAGCGCAAATTCGAAATTTTTTACCCTTTACTAACAAACTTTTAAAATATATTTTAAGCTACTTTAAGTTCAATATTTAAGACTGTTAGAGATGGGCACCTGAGAGATTTTTGACTCACGCACGATCACGAACCAAAAATTACAATCATGCACTATAGTTTTTTTTTTTATATGGTTACTTTAATTTCTTTTATTTAATAATATTTTTTCTTTAAAATTAAGAAAAGTAGCTGGTTTGTTTTTGATTGATTGTTTTTTTTGTAGAAAACTTTTACTTGAAAAAAAGAATATTTTATTAAAATTTTTGAAATTTATCTGAACTAAGTTGCATGAAAATTTACCTTAGAAATAGTTCATCAGTTTCTAAAATCAAGTAAATTTTTATTATAACATAGGAACAAATTTATTACTTCTTGTTTTTAATTGTCTGAACTAATTTTTAGAAAACAATTCTTCAAAATTAGAAAGTTGTTTATTTAAAAACTGAATTTGAAAATGGCTTTCTAAAATTTAGTTAATTTTACTACTCGTGAACAAAAAATGAACACACATTAAGTTCAAGTACTTTCTCGATTTAAGTTAGACACATTTTTTTAACTAAATGGGAGTAAATTATGTCCTAAATTTTTTTTTTTAACTAAACTTAATTTTTTTACATTTGAGTATGCAAATTTCTTAAAACTAAGATGTTTTTTCTTAAAATTAATAAATTGTTATTTAATTGATTTGTTTTTTTTTTTCCTAAAATCAAGAAATATTACTTAGGAAAAAATATGAACTATTTCTGAGTATACAAACTATTTTGTTTTTCCTCAAGCTTAGGAATTTTTATTCTTTTTAAGAAAATTTTTCTAAGTTTTAATAAAATTTTACTTAAATTGTGGATAATTTATAAACTATTTTGAAGGAAATTTTTTTATTACATTTTAGTTCATGTCTTTGTTTTGAGTGTAAGTAAAAATTTGTCACGTTCAAATATGTAACTAATATTTAACACAGGTTTAGTCACTAATATCAAAATTATATTTAGGAAAAATTTAACATTATGTGACTCTCCCTGTCCTAAATAAGGTAGAGTTGCCTATTTCGATGTAACAACTTTTCATATAGTTACAGAATAACCCCTTAATAATACTTTTCCTTATAATACTTTCCCTTAACCTTAGTATCTCTTCATATTGTTGATGAATTTAAAGGATTAAATAAATCTATTTACAAAATTATCAAATTACATACATACATACATACATGTCTTTCATAATACATGATTATTATTTACATTATTACATACATTAGTATTTCCACATCATTTACATGTTAAGTGCTATTTTTGCTTTTAAATAAATACTTATTTTAAATAGAAACATTCTTCTTTTTATCAATAGACAGAACAAACATTTACTTTTAACATGTAATGTAAATTAGAAATTGCTTTCATATTTAGTTTAGAAAATATTTTTGAATACTGAGGAAAATAAAATGTTTTTAAAATTATACTTCTTCTGCAAATGCCAACCACAGCCACATACAATCTAATAAAAATATTGTTATAATCATAAATAATTTAATACCTAATGAGACCAACTGTGTGTGAATAAAGAAAGCGTGATTGGGCAGATCAACAAATTTTAAAAGAAAAAATTTTAACAAACATTTGGGTAAAGTTTTATCTTAACTACTGGGCCTGAAACCCAGCATAAAGATATTTTTACAACTTAAAATCCTTTAGTATTTTAAGATTTTTCGGAGTTTTCTTAAGGACAATGTACACTCAAAAAAAAAAGACATGAACTAAAATGTAATCAAAAATTTCCTTTAAAATAGTTTATAAATTGTCCTCAATTTAAGTAAAATTTTATTAAAACTTAAAAAATTTTCTCAAAAAGAATATCAAATTCCTTAGTTTGAGGAAAAACGAAATAGTTTATATACTCAGAAATAGTTCATATTTTTCCTAAGTAATATTTCTTGATTTTAGGAAAAAAACAAGTTAATTAAATAAAAATTTATTATTTTTAAGAAAAAACATCTTAGTTTTCAGAAAATTGCATACTCAAATGTAATAAAATTAAGTTTAGTTCAAAAAAAAAATAAATAAAATTAGAATATAATTTACTCCCATTTAGTTCATAATTTACTCCCATTTAGTTTAAAAAATGTGTATAACTTAAATCATAAAAGTACTTGAACTAAATGTGTTAATTTTTTGTTCGCTAGTAGTAGTAAAATTAACTAAATTTTAGAAAGCCATTTCCAAATTCAGTTTTTAAGTATACCACTTTCTAATTTTGAAGAATTGTTTTCTAAAAATTAGTTCAGACAATTAGAAAAAAAAGTAATAAATTTTTTCCTATGTAATAATAAAAATTTACTTGATTTTTGAAACTGATAAACTATTTCTAAGGTAAATTTTCATGCAACTTAGTTCAGATAAATTTTAAAAATTTTAATAAAATATTCTTTTTTTTTTGGAAAAACTTTTCTAATTTTTAAAAAATAATAAAATTTGGTATAGGATTTTTTTTTGTTGGAAAACTTTTAAATTTTTTTTTTATAAATTCTATTCCAAAAAAACAATTAATTAAAAACAACTCAGTAAGTTTTCCTAATTTTCAAGAAAAAATATTATTAAATAAATGAATTTAAAGTAACCATTTAAAAAAACTATCGTGCATGATTGTAACTTTTGGTTCGTGCGTGAGTCAAAAATCTCTCACATGCCCAACTCTCATCCTAACAGTCTTAAATATTGAACTTAAAGTAGCTTTAAATATATTTAAAAATTTTGTTAGCAAAGGGTAAACAATTTTGAATTTGCGCTTTTATGTAATAAATTTGTTTGTTGACTACACTACAAAATATCGCAGGCACATTTTATACATTACGTCAAAATGGCTTTCCTATAATTGACAAAGCGCTTATTAAACTTTATATTTATCGAACTATTTTTTCACTTAATAATAAAAAAGTTTAAATTTATATATGTCAAATAAAGTTTAAGCTAAAAATCCCATAAAATAAACTTATGACATTTTTCCATTTTCCAATAATAACAAGAAATGTAACTGTGATCTTTTGTATTTTTGAAACATTTTCCATAAATTAGTTAATTTAAGAAGACAAAGGACCCCCAGTGTTCCTTAGCCATAGATGCCGTGTGTCACTTAGGGCGTCCCATTTTGTAGTTCTCTCAAGCAGAACCGTGAGTTAACTACGAAAAGGATCTGACTTTGTCACAATTTATTACGTTTCAGGATATCCTGCAGTACATTTTTTTTATTTGTTAACCTTTTTGCTAATGAAATTTAATTTATATTTTTAATACATGAATTTGGTATAATTCAATTTAATTTTAAGACAAAATTCTATAGCAAAAAGCTTGTTAAGAGCAGTGTCCTCACAAAGCGGAAGTCCTCCGAAAGTGGGAAAATACCTACTCAATGAGTGTAAAGTACCTTTACCATAGAAGTAGAGGATAAGGTTGATTTTCCCTTAAAAGAAGTGCTATTTAACTTGTTGTTAGAAAATATTTTCTTATTTTTAGAGATTTAAGTCCTAGTTTCTATTAAAAAAATCTAATCTAATGAACTTAAATAAAGTAAAATTTTTCTTAAAACCCAGGAAACATTTCCTAACTAACAGTACAATTTTAGATGATATATGAACTAATTAGGAGGAAATTTAACTAGTTTCTAATAAAAATTTACTTTTCAATGGTAAAATTTTTTTATAATTTAGAAATTTTTACCAAATTTTAGGTAAAATTTGTTTCTTAATTTCAAGGAAAATTTTATTAAATATTGGTAAAAATTGTCTTTGGCGCCGTTTTCATTCAAATTTTTCCTCTAAATAAGTTAATTTTTCTAAATTCTAGTTTATTTTTTTTTTTGAGTGTACTCTGTCTCATCAAATTGTACATTATTGTTCATATTTTACCCCCCAAACATTTCACTGTATTAATATCTGTTTAAATAAGTCTTATATGCAACATTATTCTAAATGTATGTTGATAATTAAACAAATAATTAAACAAACATTAACGTTAACATTATTTCAGATTATAAGGTGTTAAATTACCAAAAAGTGTATAAATGTAAAAAGTACAAAAAAATTAAAACTTTTTACCCTGGCGTATATGAAAATGAGCTGCTTTTTCGTTCACAAACTCAATTACAAATATAAATGTTTAGTGAAAAAGGGTCAAAAGTATGTAATCCATAATAGTAAGATGATATTTACAAGGTATAAATTATTCTGATTTGTGTTTTAATATAAAATTAAGTTAAAAAAGTTATGATAAAAAGATAAATTAAAAAAAAAAAAAACTAAAAGAACTACATAAATACGGAATTCTCAAATAAATACAAATTGACAAAAACTTTTGATGAAAAATATTAAAAAAGAAGTTTTTAATTTTAAAGAAATTTGGAAAGTTTAGATTTTATTTAACCACCCATCCTATGAAAATGTTTTTTTTTTCAATTCTTCTTCCATATAAATTTGAACACTATTTAGTGATTGGATTAAGACCTAATAATCCACTGATAACTGGGTGGGTAAACAAGGTACTCTCGGGGAGACAAATTATAGCGAATCTTGGTGACACCATTAGAAGGATCACAACGATAAAAGGATGCCCTCAAGGTGGGGTACTATCTCCGCTACTGTGATCGATTCTAGTATACTCAGAATATTATGTAGTTAACTGTTTGTAGTTTAATGAAAAAGTTTTCCGTTCCATTTAAAAATAAAGGAACATACATTTATTTTTCAAAGAAATATCTATATTAACTTTTTTATACATTTATTCGAAATAATTTACTAACATTTACCGATTTTTTTCAGTTTCATTTATTTTTTTTATTTGTTTGAATTTTAATAAAAATTTACCCACAAAACGAAAACTTGTGGTTTATTTGTGTACGTAACAGTTATTACAAATTTAAATTTTGTTTGCTGTCTGTTTCAAAAAAAAATATTCAAAAAATTTCAATTTGTTTTTTTATTTAAATTGGTTGTATATATACAAAATTTTTCAATACAAATTACAAGAACTTCATAAACACACATACATATGCAAATACATTCACACAAAAAGTGTTTATAGCTTCATATGCATACATACATTTTGTATTGTACGAGTATATTAAAAAAAAAAAACAAAAAATACAAAAACGGAAATAATTTCAAATAAATGAAAAAAACAGTTATTTTTTAAGGATTGGTGGGTAAAATTTTGACATTTATTTTAACTGATTACATCAGTTGTTTCTTACGGATGTGTCAGTTGATTTATCAACATTTAAAAATAAATAACAAATGGCATTTATTTTAAATGAAAATTAAGTAGACCGGTTTTTAAATGAAATATCATTTCTTTTAAATGATATTTTCAGTTATTTTAACTTACAAACTTTTTTAAGTGTAGATGATCTACTAGTTAAACTGAATCGATGAGGTTTTACTACGGTAGGATACGCAGATGACATCACAGTTATAGGGAGTGGCTAAACATAATGATACGATTGGAGACCAAATGCAGAATGCACTTAAATTAACATGGGAATGGTGTGAAAATGAAGGACTCTCTATAAATCCTACAAAAACCACAATTGTTCCATTTACTAGAAGAAGGAATTCAGAGAGGAGGCGAAATATTTAGGAATAGCACTGGATAAATCGCTCACCTGGAATTCTCATCTGGAGACAATAAGCAAAAAGCTGTAAAATTAATTTAGGCTAGTAAACAACTCCTAAGCCGAAAAATGTCGATGTGGATATATAAACAAATGATTCTTCCCAGCATATTGTACGGATCGGTCATATGGTGGGAAAAGACAACACAGAAAACAGCTCAGCAGAAGCTATCAAAGATACAAAGACTAGTATGTCCGAACATTACAGGTGCAATGAGTTCGACTCCAACTGCATCACTGGAGGTGATTTTGAGCCTGGATCCTTTGCACCTTGCGATACAGGGAGAAGCTATGAAGCAAGCAATCGAACTCCACAAACTTTTTAAGTTCAAAGAAGGTGATCATAAAGGCCATCTGAGGATCCTTAACAAGGCCAGTTCCATAAAGAACATGACACTATGTAGTGATCAAATAAATCCAGTGATTGAACTAGGAAGAAAATACAAAGTTCAAATCCCAACAAGAGAGGACTGGGAACTTGATCCCCTATGGTTGAAGGAAGATGCACAGAAGTGGTATACTGACGGATCCAAGACTTCTAGCGGAGTTGGAGCCGGTGTATACGGACCTAGGTGCAGAATTCACATACTTCGGAGCAAAGATTGAACTATATTTACTGCAGAATTATATGCAATCTATACGGCAACGACCGAACTTCTGGAAAGGAATCTTGTAAGAACAAAGATAAACTTAATGTCGGACAGCCTGGCTGTAATAAAGGCCCTAAAAAACCCATGGTACACCATAGATCAGTGCTAGAATGCCGTAAAGCCCTCAAACAACTGGCGACCAATAATAAATATATAATTACAAAGTATATCTTAATTCCCTAAACGAGCACTAGCAACGAAGGCTTTCGGCTCGTTGTAGCGAAAACAGACCAGAGCCTCTGGTGGGAATCGAACCCACGACCCCCCCACCGGGGCGCTAAGTTAACACTTATTTGGGTACCCGTTCACAGTGGGTATGAAGGCAATGAAACAGCTAATGGACAAGCGAGACTAGGTGCGAAACTGCCATTTATAGGCCCGTGTCCTCAATTTGGTTTCACAAAAAAGGACATCACAAATGTGATATCGGATCTGATCGGAATGAAATCCATTGAATATTGGAACAAACAGAAACCACTGAAACATTCAAAGAAATTCCTATCATACAATGAAAAGAAGAGCAGAGAAGCCCTTCAGATAAACAGACCAAATCTAAGACTCCTTTAGGGAGCACTCAAGGACACTATGCATGTAATTACATCTTAAACAAAATGGGACATGATCAAGAAACGACATGCAGATATTGTATGGAGGATGAGGAGACCATGGAGCATATAATGGCTAAATGTCCTGCCTTTGCATACCTACGATTTATCACATTTATCAGACCTGATATTATGGAGGAACAATACAAGAAGCTGGAAGTAAAGAACGTTGTACTACTACTCAAGGCTGTACTGGAGAAGAACTGAGGAAACACTAGAGGGTGCACAATAGATCTACTTGGTCGCGGTGTAGGAGATACAGACTACTCAACCCAACTACATCGTAAATCGTAAATTTTCAATACTATTTATTTAAATTAGTGGATATAAAACGATTTTTAAAGATTTTTATATTTGAAATTTTTTATTTTTGTTTATTTAATATTTTTTTAATTGTCTTTTATTTCTTTAGTCAAAATACTAGTGTTAACATGTTTTTAAAATTTTTAAATGAAAGCTTTTAAACCCAAAAAAATACCTCAAAAAAAATTATTAAATATTTCTTAACTAAGATTTTTCTTAAATATAAACCTAATACTTTTTAATTTAAAAGAAAACTTATTTCTTTCATAATATTTTTTCCATCTACTATAAGATATGTATAGTATGAAACAAATACTAACTTTTAATTTTTCAATTATTTGAAACCACATGATGTTTTAGTTTTATGAGAAACTTTCTTGCAACAGATTGTACATTTTTCGCATGTTTTGGAAGCCTAAAAGTATGTTACGAAAACTTTTTAAAAAAGGTTCTTGTAAATATACTACAACAAACTAATATTTTCAATATTTAGACTGAGTAAAAACTACCTAGTTCATAGCTTTGTACAAAAACTAGTACTACGTGCTAATGTGGTGAAATAAAAACAAAAATATTTTCCTATATGAAAAGTGTAATAAGAAGAACATTTACTTTGTTGAAATAAAATTAATTTAAGATCGATTTGCACGTTAAATATCTGTGTACTATTTCACGGTGATAAGAATTGTAAAATTTTTTATAAACTTTCTTTTGAAACAGAAATTGATATAAGATGTAAGTGGAAGAAAACGTCGAAATTAGTTCTCTAAAGTTTGTATTAAATGTTTAACCTTTTTTTATTATTCACAAAATATTTAATATTTTTAAAAGGAAAATTCGAAAATGTTTAAAAATTTTAATTAGATTTTTTAAATTAATATTATGCAACATTTTTTAAGAAAATGCCTGATTGCTCTAGTTAAAATTAGTTAAAAAGAAAATATTTAAAGGAAAGAGTAAAATTTTAAAAAGTTCTTATTAAAAATGGAAAATTATATGAAATTTTATTTATCGGGCTGTCTAAATAGTTAATTTTTTCATCGGTTAATGTTGAAAATGTTGCAAAAACGTCGAGACTAAAACTACACACACCAAGAAAAAAATCTGTAATGGCAACTGAAAATTTTGCTGTTATTACGGGAAATTTTGCTAATTTGAGCCCAGCGGTATTTTTTGCTAATCTTAGCAACACATGTCTGCTGACGTGTAGTACAATGAAATTAGTAGAAAAATTAGTAGCCGCTACTAAATTTTAGTAAACATTTTGTAAAGCGGAATTTAAAACCGGTTTGTTAAAATTAGCAACAAAAAAATACTAATATTTAGTACAAAATTTTAATTTTTTTACCGAGCATCAAAATTTTTTTTATTTTTATTTATTTTTTTTAAATAATTTTTTTTTTTTATAAAAAATTAAAAAAAATCAAATTAATCATTTTGTTTTAATTTGGTAATTTCTGTTTTGAAAAATTGTTAAGTCAATTTTTTTTTTTTACTTTTAAGGTAAAATTTTAATTATTTTAAGGGCTGATTTTTAGAACTAAAAAAACTTTTTATCGCTATTTTAAGTGGATGTCCTATTTTCAGACATGAGTCGGTATATTCACTCCCGATACCTTTTTTTAGTCTATGTAACATTTTAAGGCAATTTAAGTTTTTAAAATTAGTAAATTTTTCTGCTAATTTTAGCAAATCGGTTTTAAAAATTTGTAAAATGATTTCTGAAATAAGCAACAAAAATTTGTAAATATTCTTTAAAAATTCTGTAATTTGTAAAATGTAAATAGCAAAAAGATTTGCTAAATAATAATTTTTTTACTAAAAATCAGTACGAAAATAGTAAAGTGGGATTGAAAACTGTTTACAAATTTTTCTACTAACTTTTTTTTCTGCGTGTAAGTTCTTATTAATTGATAATTTATCTCATGAATCTTAAATACTTCTTGAAATTAGCTAGTTTCCACTTATGAATTCCATATAAATTTTCAGTTATAAACTAGAAAAACACAAAAACAAGCATAGTTTTTGTTCTGTGTACATAAAGTATTTAATATTGTATTAAAAATATATTAAGCTTAATGCTTCAGTCACAATGCTGGAGTATTCCAAGCTGCTGAGTGAATTGTACTAAAACACAGATAGAATGTTACAAAAAAAATGTATAAGTGCGAAGAAGAAATTAACAAAATACATTCTGTAGAATTGAGTACTCCAGTCTTGCGAATCTGGCTTTAAAAATAATAAATGCATCATACATAAATATGTTAAGATATTGCAATAACATAAGGTGCTACAAGGCGTATGAGTGTTATTTAATTAACAAAATTTCAATATCACTCATACGTCACCGTACACAGAAAAAAGTATCACACTATCTGATGTAAGTAAAAATATTTGTTTAAATTCAAGTTCTGTTTTTTTTTTAACAAATTTGCAAACATTGCAAATTGTTATTGTTCAAAATTCTTTAAAAATAAAAAAGAATTAAATACAAACAAAAAACCAATACAAACAAAAAGCCACCAACAATGATGTTTTTAAATACAAACACCTTTTTGATTTTCCAGTTTATATTTTAAAGAATTTAATCAATTTTTTTTAAATGAATATTAACAATTTACAAATATTTCATATAAAAAATTATTAAATTCAATTCGTATTTAAAAATATTTTTAATTTCTTAAAATGTTTTTATATTTTTTTCTGTGTATATTAACGATATAAATTTATAACTTTCCAAATAAATTTGAAATTGTTTCTAACAATTTGAATATAATTACGATAGAGTTTAGCATTTAACAAATTTTAATTAGTTTTAAATAAACTTCTCATTCAAAACCTCATTAGGGAACACATTAAATTTTACACACTACTTCTAAGACACATATGATTACGATTACATTCAGTTATGTATGTGTGTGAGTGTATGTATTGTAAATAAGTTTACTATACAACTGTTCCACTTTTCATAATATACTCATGGACATTTTTTTAATTAAATTAATTTTTGTATATATGAGACATTCTTGGAGAACCGGGCAACTCTTTTTTCCAGAGGTAGAACCTACACTAAAGTCGAGTGCCGTTTTTTGTATAAATTTCCAATATGGCGGTTATCAAAATTCAAATTGGCTCTATCATTTTGACTGCCATGACCATAACTTTAAGCGATACTTTTTTTTTATTATTATAAAAGATGAGACTGTAAAAATCATTTTCAAGGACCTATCATGTCATACATACATACAAATAAACATCCACACAAACAACCTAATTGGGTTAGACGTAAAACTTTTATAACTCAATTACTATGGACTCATTAGTTGTCATAACTATGCATATAGCTGTTGTCACTATATAAATGAAAATATTTTTTCATAAATGATACAAAGAAAAACTTTCCCTAAAAGCAAGGACGAAAGGCGAAATTATGGCACGCGTTTCCGCAGTGTCATGCGAGTGGACTTTCTAAAATGTGACCAAACTTCTAGATTTAACTAATGGTTTTACATATTGGTGTTACTTGATAGTGATGTTGTAGCAAAATTATGTAATGATATTGTAGGAATTATAGATTGATAGAAATTTTAATATAAAGAACTTAGAATTGCATCCAGTTTTATATACAAAAATAAAAAAAAGAAGAGCGAGAGAAAGAGAGAGTGAGAGTGAGAGAAAGAGGGTGAGAGAAAGAGCAATAGATCGAGAGAGAGAAAGCGACAGAGGGAGATAAAGAGAGGGAGAGAAAGAGCGAAATAGACAGAGATGGAGAGAGCGCTTGACAGGAAGAGAGAAAATAGTGAGAGCGAAAGAGAGGAAGAGAGACAGATATGGAGAGAGAGAACGAAAGATAGGGATAGAGAGAGCGAAAGAGAGGGGTAAAGATAGCGAAAAAGAGGGAGAGAGAGAGCGAAAAAGAGGGAGAGAGAGAAAGAGAGGAGTAGAGAGCGATCCTCCATAATCATCATTTTCTCTGAAATTTCGCAGTGAAAAGTAATTTTATTGGATGCCCTTTGAACTCTCTTTCATTTCTGTATACATCAGTGTATACAGAGAGGGAGAGAGAGAACGAAAGACAGGGATAGAGAGAGCGAAAGAAAGGGATAGAGAGAGAAAGAGAGGGATAGAAAGAGCGAAAGAGAGGGAGAGGGCGAAAGAGAGGGAGAGAGAGAGAAAGAGAGGAGTAGAGAGCGATCCTCCATAATCATCATTTTCTCTGAAACAAAAAGAAATTTCGCAGTGAAAAGTAATTTTATTGGATGCCTATTGAACACTCTCATTGGTGAAAAAAAATTTTAATTTTTTGGCAAAAAAGGCAGTGTATACATCATCCTTTTTTGCAAAAAATCTAAAAACTTTTTTTTCACTTAATATTATACTCAAATGAAAGGGAATTAAAAGGGATATTTATCAATATATATATCCCTATGAAATTCTGAGATTTAGTGAATTTTGTCGCAAAATTTGTATAATCGATCCACCATAATCATCATTTTCTCTGAAACAAAAAGGAATTTCGCAGTGAACAAAAGTTTTATTGGATGCCCTTTGAAGTCTCTTTCATTTGAATATAATTTTCGACAAAAGTCAACAAAAATTTTCTCAAGTTATCCCCAAATTTGAGTTTCGCACAGTTTGTTAGATTTCCTGAATTTTAATATGTAATTATTTCAATATATTTTTTTAATATGTTTGACCCATTTAATGGGAAATTAACTAATAGAGATTAATTAATTAATACAGATGTTACTTTTCAAAAGTTGACTTAAGCTAAATATATGTACTTTAAAGCAGTAGTCGGCAAAGATTCGCCCATGGGCGACTCACTCATACTAACATACTAACACAGATAGCATGAAAATAAAAATAATAAATCAGTCTCAATTGAGATTTCGTACAGTTAGGTGGTGTCGACGTATATTGCGAGTAGTACACTGAACGAAATGTCATGAATAATGGGAGTATAAAAATTTTTCGGCAAACCGATTAATTTATTTTTATTTCTTCATTTATTTATTTACTTAAAATTCATATTGCTTTTTCCAAGCTTTAACTTGGAAACTGCTTGTATCCTTGAAGGCTTTAATTAGAACCCCTACTCCCCCCCCCCCTTTCATAACAAAGGAAACAATTAAATGAATGGGGAAAACATTTTAATTTTTTTTTAGATAATTTAATAAAAACAATGGCGCATAATCATTGTTAAAATAAATTATACTTTAGGATTTTTAAAGTCGACTTTTCTTAAAAGTTTACTTTTGACCAACTACATACAAGTAAAAGTATACTTTAATCGTTAAAGCCTGCCTGAAGTTGGTTTTATCCAATTTAACAACACTTACAACAGCTGTTTTTGTGATAAAAAATGTTTAAATTGCAAAATATTGAGAAGAAAAATTATAATAATAATAATAATGCATAATATTTATTAAGTTAATAAAGTTTTATTAATACAAATACACTTTTATGTCCCTTTTTTATACAGTTTTTCCTTTTCACATTTTGCAATTGTAAATCTTTTATTTACACACTTTCCTTTTTTCGGCTAATAGAAAATCAGCTGATCAATGTTGCCACTTGTTTATTTTTTGTACAAAAAGTATGCCGGCATTTAAAGCCGATTCAACATAAAACTGACTTTAATTCTGACTGTAATAGTAAAATAGATAATAAAAGGTTTTTAATTTAAAGTCGTTAAAAAAAAGCCGACTTTAGTGCTTGACTATGATTACGGGCCAATGTTTTTGTTTTCTTGTGCTTTGTTTTTTTTTTATTTGCTTTTGTTAATTTTTTGTTATGCTTTTTTTTTTTTTTGTTTAAATGTAACTTTAGGAAAATTACAAACATATGTCTTTTAGTGCATTAAGAGAGGGAGAGCGCAACTCACCCATACAATGGCAACAATATGATTGTTTAGTGCAGTGGTCGGCAAAAAGAGAGAACTATATGTATTGGTGTTTTACGCCGTAAGAAATTATTTTATCTTTCTAGTCAAATGAACGAATGAATAAATGAGTTAATCATGTTTTTGTTTTCTTTTTTATAAAAAATAAAAATAATTCATAATAATGGTAATAATAATTTTTTGATTGCATACAAGGCACTCTGCCTCATTTAATATAATTCAAGAAAATAAAAAAAAATACTTCCCATTCAACGTTCCACATTTTTAAATTAAAATGTAAACGAAAAACAAAATAAATACCTACAATAAAAATTCCTATAATAAAAAAAAACAAATTTTTAGAGTGTACTTTATTTCTTTAACAAAGCAGCATATACCTGCTCTGTTGAAAGTTAGCGTACTAATGAATGAAAAAATTGTATTTTTTGTGCTCCTAGCTGGGAGATTTGTTGACATTCGTGTAGTGTACGTGTAAATTGCCGATTGTGCTATGAGTGCCGATCACTGGTTTAGTGTGCCGACCACTGCTTTAAAGTATTTGTATTGTATCGGTCTATTGAACTTTGCATAATATAGTTGGGCCTTAAGATTTCTTAGAAGTTTTCGCAGAATATACAATAAATTTTCCCTTGAAACATTGAAGTAAAATTATAAATTTTTGGGTCTTATTTTTTAAAGATATTTTATCCTAAGCACAAAAAAATTTTATTTTATTTCTTAAAAAAAAAAAATTGCACATAAATATTACAGACAGTCCAGCAGAATACCAAGCTGACCGTTTAAAAACCGTCGGCTAAGCACCGCCCTTTGCCTCAGGTCACGTCGGCTTAAAATATTAGCCGATTAAAATTATAATTTTGTAAAAAAAAAACAATTTAAATCGACATTAAAACCGCATCTAAATTTTTAATTGAAGCCATTATTTGTTTATGCTCTTATTTTACTTTTATTTTACATGATTTATTTAACTTATTAGTTATTTAAGCCCATCTTGCCAACCAGGGACTGCAGTAATATAAATATCTATTTATTTCAGTACTTACTTCGTAATGACTTATTTATGTCTATATTCGTAAACTTTGGATAACCATTCCACCTCCAATGATACCCCCATGTTAAAATAATGTGTTATTTGACCAAAGTGTAATTTTTGTTTTCTTATGCCACTTTCCTCTACCTGTTAATAGCAAGTTTTGCTGGGTACGGTTTCATACACTTCGAGGAAAATATGTATAAAGCTAATAATTAGCTAAATCATTTAAGAAAATATAGTAGAGGAAAAATGAAAAACAAATTCACATAATATTTGAGTAATATTATTTAACAAGTCTCTGTTTTAAATGATTTTTTTTTGAACAATAAATTTTAGCCAGACTTCCATCATCTTACTGAATATACATACATACACTCAGAAAAAAAAGTTAGTAGAAAAATTTGTAAACGGTTTTCAAACCCACTTAACTATTTTCGTACTGATTTTTAGTAAAAAAAAATTATAATTTAGCAAATCTTTTTGCTATTTACATTTTACAAATTACAAAATTTTTACAGAATATTTACAAATTTTCATTGCTAATTTCAGAAATCATTTTACAAATTTGCTAAAATTAGAAAAAAAAATTACTAATTTTAAAAAAGTCGATATTGAAGGAAATTAAACTTACATCTACAAACTTGAATTGCCTTAAAATGTTACATAGATTAAAAAAGGGATCGGAAGTGAATATACCGACTCATGTCTGAAAATAGGACATCCACTTAAAATAGCAATAAAAAGTTTTTTTAGTTCTAAAAATCAGCCCTAAAAACAATTAAAATGTGACCTTAAATGTAAAAAAAAATTAACTAAATAATTTTTCAAAACAGAAATTACAAATTAAAACAAAATGATTAATTCGTTTATGTTTTAATAATTTTTAAGATTTTTAAACCTTGTGATTTTTTTTTCATTTTGTATAAAATATTTTTTAAAAAATATAATCAAAATTTTTGATGCTCGATAAAAATATAAATTTAAAATTTTTCACTAATATTATTAGTATTTAATATTTTTTTTTTTTTTTGCTGATTTTAGCAAACAGATTAAAAATTCCACTTTACAAAAAGTCTACTAAAATTTAGTAGCGGCTACTAATTTTTCTACTAATTTCATTGTACTACACGTCAGCAGACATGTGTTGCTAAGATTAGCAAAAAATACCGCATGGCTCAAATTAGCAGAATTTCCCGTAGTAACAGCAAAATTTTCAGTTGCCATTACAGACTTTTTTTGGTGAGTGTACATTTTTATTTAGTTAACTATTTGATGGATGTATGTACTTTTATATTAATGCTACCGTTAAATGCGTAAAGTGCGTGTCTCTGCATGTGGTAAGCTAAATGGGTGCAAAAAAGATAGGCAAGCATTTAATACAGGGTGTTGCAAAAAAAAAATATAAAAATGTCACTCGTAAGTAGGGGGTCTGATCGAATTACTCACAATTTGAAAGTGAACACTTCAAAATTTTAAACCTTATGTAACCTGTAATGTGTTTGGGCTTTTTTTTTAGGAGCAAGAAACAGAAACTCAAAAATTTCACATTACCAAAAATTAATCCCAATTTAAGAAGGTGAGTTTTATAAAATTTTCATAATTTCTAAATTTTTCTCTAACAATATTTCTTAAAAACAAAAATTTTTAAAAAGTTTTTTTTTTTGCAAATTAAATATAAAATCTTTTTTTTTCTCAATGGTGCTGTGTTTTCTCCTAAACCAAATTGGTGTGCTGGAATACAGTTGTTTTGTTCCTCATAAACAGTTATCTTTTCCATTAGGATTTTCTCGAACAGCTTTGACAAATTGGATAATAGGCTAATAGGCCTATACGATTCCACTTTTGTGTGATCTTTGCCTGGCTTGGGTATCATTTTAACGAGTGAAACTTTCCATTCTGGGGGATAGTATTCAAGGCGTATAATAGCATTAGAAATAAAGAAAATTATCTTTAATGCTATACGGGGTAACTCCAAGAGCATCTTGTTATCGATTCCAGGAGCTTTTTTGGGGTTTAGTTCAAAAAAAACCTTTTCGGCCTCTCTCATCTCAAACGTCAATCGGGTAGCTGCTCGGTGCTGGGGTAAAATCGGTGGCAACTCTGTTACAGAACTTGTTATATTTGGCGTGAATACTTTTTTTAAATGTTCTACAAACAGATCTCCTTTTTCAGTATCATTTCTAGCCCAACCTCCGTCTGATTTTCTCAAAGGAGGCTTACATAAAACAGGTATTTTTAAATTTTTCGTTGCACGCCATAATGAGTAATCAGTTCTTGATGTTGGATCTAAATTTTCAAGATATCTGTTTAATGAAGCAGTTCTCTTATGTTCAAGTAGCTTTCTTAATTTTTTAGTGCATTCTTTCAACCGTTGCTTAAGTTGAGGAGATCTGTGCCACTCTCTTCGAGCTCTACTTTTTTCATTTAACAGTCGTTCGACATTGGCAGACAAAATAATATTTTGTCTGTTGTGTCGGGGGGGGGGTTTGGTAGCAAGTTGAGCAGCAAGTTTGAGATTTAGTTCAAAATTTTGAATCGAGAGGTCGATATCTTCCGGTGTTCTTAGCGGTATGTTTTCCGAGCAATGTGTACTGATGAATTTTTTATACTTTAACCAATCTGTTGTTTTGCCTGTCAGTGCTAAGTCACCAGAGGGGGTTTAAAATAGTAACAACTGTAGGTGTGTGATCAGATGAGAGATCCAATAATGGTTCTACATGGACCAATTCTCTTGCAATAAACATTGTTATTCCAAAGGCTATCAGATCGGGTATTTTCCGACGATCTGTTGGCCAGTACGTGGGTTCTCCACTAGAGATCACATCCATACCCAGCTTGTATTAAACAAAACACGGCCCTTAGGGGTAACAAGCCGTGCCCCCAGAATGTATGCTTGGCATTATAGTCTCCAGCTGCCAGAAAACGCGGTCCTAATGACTGTTGAATGTTATCTAATCAACAATTAAATTCAATTTTTACATGGGAAACAACAATAACTGTGTCAGTTAAAGTCCCAGTGGGACAAGATTGATAATAATAAAAAAAAGATATTATAAAAAATGAGGAATTTTTCTTTAAACATCCAGATAAGCAATTAAAAAGCGGGTCAATCTTGCCAAAAGCAGGATGCTTAGCCAGATTATTCATGCGTCCAGTGGTACTTCTATTTGTGTAACTTTACTCTATGGAGGCATGAATCTACTCTTAATATTGTGCATTCCTTTCACACCAACTCTTAATATTGTGCATTCCTTTTACACCAACTGTAGTGATTTGTACATCAAATGAAAGGTATTTAGAAAATCTATCCCTTGGTGTATAAACACCAGAGATTGTGATTTTGCAAGTTTTTCTATATAATGGAACTCTTCATATTTATTATTTTTCATAAAACTTTGTATGACCTCTCCTCTAATTTGAATTATTAATACAAGAAACTAGCAAGTGTCATACAGGCTCAATCAAATATCGCGTTTGTAATTATTTCTTAATCAAATGGCAAACATGAAAGAAACTAATACATATTTTAAAATTCTTGGCATTTCAAACCAGCTTTACTAAAGTAATTTATACAATAAGTAAATTTGTATATTTAACTTTGTGAAAAAACAAATTTATAGATTGTATTAAGTTGCATGTAACATGTTATCATCAACAATGACATGTTGATCTTCCCCACAAGTCAGTTGCTGACAATATAAACTACTTACTGCCAAAGTAAGTACTACACAAAAGAAAATTTCGTAAATTTCCGTAACTACAGTGAATTGTTATTGCTTTTCTTTTTTTAAATTTATGTATGTAAATATTTAACAATACATAATTTACAGTATTTCCTTTTTGTAAGAGATTTGTTAAAATATTTTTTTTTTAATTAGCGAAAAAAATCAAGAATTGTGTAAGAATTTAAATCCTTTTCAATTATTTTAACATACACGCAGAAAACAGTATCAGTTGTTG
This sequence comes from Eustalomyia histrio, assembly GCA_949748255.1. Classification (NCBI taxonomy): domain Eukaryota; kingdom Metazoa; phylum Arthropoda; class Insecta; order Diptera; family Anthomyiidae; genus Eustalomyia; species Eustalomyia histrio. Next base: position 155,806,478 of record OX456525.1, read on the forward strand.
CCAATTGAATTCTTGCGGCAACTATCTTCATAATAAATTATATTTTTATCGTAGTTAGGTAAGCCAATACTCAGTGGTCTAATTTTTTTTTTTACTAAATCGTCATTTACATAACCGAGCCATTAGGGCCTTATGTGGTTAATTAAAGCTATTATTAAAATAACCACTCATTACTTTTGGGCTCATCGCGAACAAAAGTAATTAAGAGAGTAAATAGGCTGGTAGAACAGCTGAGAGAACAAGTAAGAGCGGCTAAATTCGGTTAAGCCGAATCTTATATACCCTTCACCATGATTGGGAAAAAACTGAAGTTTATATATGGACATATATGGACAGATTTATATACGTACGCCTTTAAGAGGAAATTAACCATTTAGTTTGGTGATAAAACTTGGACTCGGAAAGATTTATGGCTCCAGAAATAGGTATTTAAAAATAATTTAGGTTTTGGGCATATTTTTTTTTGTATCTGAACCGATATTTCCGAGTTTTTTTTAGCAGATTTCGATCTTTTGCTATACAAGACGTATCCATAGGTCATATTACAGCTCTGAAATTTTAGTTTTTATAAAAATTTTGATGTTTTTAGCGCATTTACCGTTCTTAGCCCATTTACCGTTCTTAAGATAAAAAGTAATCTATTTTGTGCCACGCCCAATTCACAGACCCCGCCCACATTTGGTCAGATGTTGTGTATTGATAACCAAGATGCTAGTACCCTATTTTGGAACTTTTCCTCTTTCCGTTCTCCAAATATACAGAAAAACTGACCGAAATCGTTAAGTCAACTATGCTGTATTTGTTATGTTTAAATAAAAATTACAAAAAAAAACAAATAAAAGTCTTAATAAAATGTAAAAAAAAAATTTACAAAAAAAAGTTGAATAGACGGGGATCGATCGCTCGACTTAAAGAAAAAACTATTTATGACAAAGCGCTTAGACCACTGAGCCATTGAAGGACATACGCAATCATCGTTAATAGAAGTAAATAAACAGTTTTCTTTCAAAACTAATTTGTTTGGTTTTTAGGTAAATCTTTGTATGTGTTTGTTGTTTATGTAAAAAAGGTGAAGAGGTGAAAGAAAAGAAGTTCAACAAATAAAATAAAAAAAGAACAAAAACCACAAACATAATGCCAATCAGTGTCGTCTTATTTTTTTTTTCAAAAATCTTTTTAGTTGTAAAAGAAACTATTTTCGAACAAAAAAATATTTTTTTACAAATCGTTAAAAGAATTCACTAGAACTGCATGTGTTTTATTTCTACAAAAACGTTTAATTAAGCTGGCAAATTTGCATTTGGGATATTATTTCGCTTTTTAATAAAAAATATTTTTAATTTCTTTAGCTTAATTTTGAAAATTTGAAGGAAAATAGTTTATAAAAATTTGTTTTATAAATTATTATAAGCTGTGACCTAAAATAGTTACACTCAAAGGGAAATTATCCATAAAATTTTCTTAATATATGAGAAATAAAATGGTTTAAAAATATTTTTATAAATTCTTTTAAATCTGAGCAAAAAATATAAATAAAACCGTTTGTATTTTGTTTGTATCAGAGGGTTTTTATAAAAATGTTGATGTTTTTAGCCTATTTATGGATTATTTTATTATTGATTTAAAATTTTATTTAAATTAATTATTTAATGTAAAAAAATAAAAAATAAACATAAAAAAAGTCTTGAGAAAATATAAAAAAGTTGAATAGACGGAGGGGGGGGGGGGGGGGGATCTATCCCCCGTCTAAGAGAGAAAAAAATTATTTGTAACATAGCGCTCAGCCAACTGAGCCATTAAAGCTCATTCGCAATTATCGTTAATAGAAGTAAATAAACAGTTTTCTTTCAATAGAGATTTGTTTGGTTTTTATTTAAATGACAAATCTTTGTATGGGTTTGTTGTTTGTTTATAAAAGGTGAAGAAGTGAAAGGAAAGAAGTTCAACAAATAAAATAAAAAAACAACAACCACAAACATAATGTTGTGTTGTTTTTTTTTCAACAATCGTTTTAGTTGTAAAAAAAACTTTGTTCGACCAAAAAATTTGTTTATTCAAATCGTTAAAAAAAGTATGATTTAGCTGGCAAATTTGCATTCGGGTTATTATTTCGCTTTTTTTAAAAAATGTTTTTAATTTCTATAGCTTAATTTTAAAAATTTGAAGGAAAATAGTTTATAAAAAATAGTTTTTTGAATTATTATAAGTTATGACCTAAAATAGTTGCACTCGATCCCCCGCTTAAGAGAGAAAACAAAGAATTTGTGACATAGCGCTTAGACAACTGAGCCATTGAAGCTCATTCGCAATCACCGTTAATAGAAGTTAATAAACAGTTTTCATTCAATAGAGATTTGTTTGGTTTTTATTTAAATGACAAATCTTTGTATTGGTTTGTTGTTTGTGTATAAAAGGTGAAGAGGTGAAAAAAAAGAATTTTAACAAATGGATGTGTTTGTTATGCGTAAAATTCTACATACATATTAAACAAAGGGATTTTACGGAAAAAATTAGAGGTAGTCCTGGTTTTTTACTAATATCTCAGCCATTTATCAAAAGATCTGGCTGAAAAATAGCAAACAGAAATGGATCAAATGTAACAGAAATAAAAAACAATCAAGTCCTCATCATGTCTGGGTTCTTCGGAAAACCCATTTCAACACACAGACGCACATACGGACATCGTTAAATCAACTTCGCTCTTCATAAGGACCCAGAATGTATATACTTTATAGGGTCTAAGATCTATATTGTAGAAATTACAAACGGAATGACAAACTTATATATACCCTTCCACATGTGGTGAAGGGTATAAAAATAAATAATTTAAAAACGATTCAATTTTATTATTATTTAGGCGAATAGATTTTTGAGTAAATGGTAAAATTATAAAAAAAATATATATTTGTATATAAAAAAACAATTAAAGCCAAGATGTTATTTTTTTAATTTTCTCCAAATTTTGTGGCATTTTTTTAACAAAAAAAATAAATTAAAAAAAATTTTAAAAAATTGTCAAAGAGGCCAGCATCTTTAAAAATTACATTATAACGAATACACTGGAAAAATGGTTTAAATTACATTTTATGGCAAAAGCCCTTCTTATTATGTATGCTTGAATTTGTTTAATATCTGGTGACGTATGATTATTATTAATTATATGACAAATATAACTCATACGCCCCCTAGAGCATTACTCAAGCATTAAAATATTAATGGAATTCTGTACACGAGTTGTTGTATTTTTCATTTTGTGGTTAAAAAAAAAAAACAAACAACACATTTTAAATTACCTTGTTGAGCTGTGATAGATCCATCAAAGGATGACCTTGCTCTTATATTTATTTTTCACTTTAATCAAAATTACCCCCTAAACATAAGGAAAACATATTTATAATTGTCCACATTTATACGATTAGAAATAAATGTGTTGTTGTATTCACTCTTTAAATATATTATGTGAATATGTAATTATTTGTTGTCACGCCTACTCTATACACAGAAATACTACTAAAAGTCGTAACATGTAGAATTTAGTATTTTGGCAAAAAAAAATAAAAATAAATAAAAACGATGAAGGCAAAATTGGAATTAGAAACTGTCATACAATAAGGCAAAATTACAAATCATATGCATTCCTTTATCTGTTTTTGTATATTTGTGGCTTAAGTGTCTAAACTATAAATATAACAAAATAAAAAAAATAAAATAAGCACCATGTAAAAAAGGATTTCAAATATTTTATGTCAGCAACAGAGTATTGACCAAAAATTAATAAAATGTACTACGAGTATTAAAAAACTTAAGCAACTTCATACGTATTACACTTACACAATTTGTTCTATCTTTGCAGGACTAGCAAAAACAAATTAAAATAAAATGTTATTTATTAAAAATAAATATATATAACTTGTGACAGCAGCTAATGGATTTTAAAGGCATGTGTCAAAAATACTAAGCTAAATGGCCATAAAATGGTGGTGATATTGATACCCAGCAAAATCACACATTATCAAATAATGGGTAAAGTAATGTATAGCCATAGGGGCCTATGGATTACTTTACACCTTACTTCATTGCTGAATTTTACAGGCAATGAGCCTCAAAGTAATGTATATACCCATTACTTTAGAGGTGATAATGTAAGGGGTTACTTATATGGTTACGAGAATGGAAAAAGTAATGTGTTTAAAAATTGATTTTTTAAAAAAGAGGAATTTTTATTTAAAAAAAAAATTATTACAAATATTTTATTTAAAATATTTGTAATTAAAAATAATGTAATCAAGATGGCAATCGAACCAGGGAAATCTGGTTGCCAGCCAAGAACTCTTCCCACTGAGCTATCGACGCATATAGTATTTGATTGCTTTAAACTTAAATGAATTGTTGCGATTCGTTACATTACCCTTTTGCTTACAAAAAAAACACAAAGTAATGTATCTAAAAATAGATTTTTAAAAATATTTCAATTATTAATTTACATTTATAAATCATGTACTACGTAATTAATAATGAGTAACTTATTACTTTATGCTTGCAAATAATGAAAAAGTTAACGAGCTATCATTACAAGGTAACGCATGAGAATATCGCAGCCATCACCAAAGTTTTGCTGGGTAATGTTGATATTAGGGTTGTAAATCGATTAAAAATTATGCGATTAATCCAACGAATAAAAACCAATTGAAGGAACATTTTAAAAGTCATTACCAAAGAAGATAATTTGCTTTTTTACTCATATTTGCTATTTCCAGTTTTTAGCTTTAAAGCAGCTTTTTCATAATATTTTTTAAATTGCTTTTTTGAAAGTTTTTTTTTTGCCTCAAAGTGCTTTTTTCTAATAAAGAAAATATTTGTCTGCTAGTTTTGTTCTTAAAAAAAAATAAGTGTTTTTCTCTTTCAACTTAACCTTGTTTTTTGCTTTTATGTCAATATTTGTTTGCTTTAAATCATGGTTGGTATTCAATACCTTTTCATTATAACGGTAGTTAGCTGTTATTACGGGAAATTTTGCTTATTTGAGCCCAGCGGTATTTTTTGCTTATCTTAGCAACACATGTCTGCTGACGTGTAGTACAATGAAATTAGTAGAAAAATTAGTAGCCGCTACTAAATTTTAGTAGACTTTTTGTAAAGTAGAATTTAAAATCTGTTTGCTAAAATCAGCAAACAAATTACTAAATATTTGTATTTTATTCAATTTTAATTTATAAAAGTTAAAATTGATTTTTTTGACCTTTCTGTATTGCAATTAACATTATTCTATTCTTGTTTTAGGTAATTAAAACACTATTTTTCTTTATTGGGATATTCTCCAAATAAATACTTCATAGAGTTTTATTCGCCAAAACATTGTTTTTTATTACTTTCAAGAATGAGATGACGCGTTTCGGGGATTTTCTAGGTCCCCATCTTCAGATCTCTTTAGAAAGTAAAAAGATAACTTTAAGGTCCCTTTTTTAGGCAATTAAAGTTTGGAGGTTTTAATTACAAATAACATTTTTTAAATATCCACTTTTTTAAAATTAGTAATTTTTTTTTTTGCAAATTTTAGCAAATCGGTTTTCAAAAAATTTAAAAATGATTTCTGGAATTAGCAGCAAAAATTTGTAAATATTCTGTAAAAATTTTGTAAATTGTAAAATGTAAATAACAAAAAGATTTGCTAAATAATATTTTTTTTTACTAAAAATTAGTACAAAAATAGTAAAGTGGGATTGAAAACCGTTTACAAATTTATCTACTAACTTTTTTTTCTGAGTGTACATTGAATTTTGTTTTTTTGTCTAGTTATGACTTTCGAATAACGAATAATTTTTGACGTATTTGTGGGTGTTCTGAATGTTTAGCGCATTGTAGGGTTATACAAAATATTGTGGGTTCGATCCCCAGCAATGGCAACATCAATTTAGAAAAATACATTTTATACCTAAGCAGCACTCTCCTTCAGCACTTATCACCACCAAATTAAAAAAAAAATGGGCTATGAAGAAAAAAGCTTTATCAAGTTCGGCAACAACAACTGTTTTAAGATTTAATACAAGGGTGCTCAAGCCCTATGCGCTTGGTGCTCATTTGATTTTTAAAAGCACTTAGCTATAGGCTGTGTGTTGTAATACACATAGAGCACTCAGCACTAGCAATACGAAATACACAAACAACTTTGTCTTATTAGTTTTTTAGCCGTTCTTCACTGTGTACTCGCAATTGCAAAGCAACAACACTCTCGTGTGCTTTGCTGGTACATTGATGTAGATTTTGTTTTTGTTTAACGTATGATATGAAATATTATTTTTTCTTTTTTTTTTGTATGAATTGGCTTTTACAATAAAAAAATATTGAATCAAAATTAGTTATTCTTTAAATGTATTGGGCACCCCAAGATTTAATATCTCGTACAATTACAGTGTTGCCATATTTGAAGCCTTTCATCTGCCAACCCTTGCCAGAGTCAGCAACTTATTAATTATTAAGTGGGAATAAATTTTTGCGATACTTTTTGCAGTTTGCAATTGTAAAAATTTATAAAAAAAAGTCTCAATGTTTTCTAATGATTCAGATTCAGTTTTACGTCTTCGTCGTAGAGGAAATATTAATATTGTCTATCTCAGATAATTAATCAAAAATTAACTAGAATTTAGAAAAAATAACTTATTTGGAGGAAAAATTAAAATGAAAACGGCGCCAAAGACACTTTTTACCAATATATAATATTACTTGAAATTAAGAAACAAATATAACTAAACTCTGGTCAAAATTTCTAAATTATAGACAAATTTTACTATTGAGAACTATATTTTTATTAGAAAACATTGCAAAATTTCCTATTTTGTACTCTGTTTTCTTGGTTTTGAGAAAAATTTTATTTTATTTAAGTTCATTAGATAATTTTTTTTTTACTAAAAACTGGGACTTAACTCCCTAAAAATAAGAAACTATTTTCTAACATCAACTTAAATAGCACTGCAAATTATCCTTAAATTTGATAAGGATGCGAATATTTGTTTTAGAGAGTGTTTTTTAGAGGTGTAAATCTTTTATTTAAGTTGTTTTTTTTTTATTATTTATAAGTATTCCTTCTTCTTACGATTCATTAAATAATTTTGAAACATTAATCGTTTGATCGTTAAATCAAAAATATTTTTAATCGACCAAAATAGAAACCCCGAATAATTTAATAACTTTAATTAATATCATATTAAAGATTGATTGTTTATTAGCAAAAGT